>JACEFZ010004489.1:0-57500 GCA_014155875.1 Cepaea nemoralis
TATGACATGTTCAGTTTCTTCATTGTTGATTGTGATCTTTGGTTGGTGTATAGATTTGTCAGTGGAGTATATCCCTGCTTTATTGTTGATATTCTCCGATAACCATCATCCTCATCAGGCAGCAAGCCCTTTGCACAACCCGCTACAAAGATTCTGCCACTCTGTCAGTCCAACCTGCAATTTCTTCCTCTGGTGATCCCGAATATGCTCAGTCTTCCAGGTTCCTTCGACTTCTTCTTCCAATAACGGGACCCAAAGAACGACGATTGTCTTTTCCTGGTGTGGTTGTTCAGACCTGCCTTTGTGAATTTACCTCCTGGGTTACTTGTATACACTTTTCATAATTTTATGGAATTATCTGGGGAGGAAAGGCGACGAGGAAACGAACTGGGCTTCCCAAATAATATATCGTGGCCCAGAATATGTGACGGCCTAATATTTCACAACCTAACGGCGGTATCTGACATGGGGATCCTTTAACTATTAGAATTTGGATATTGACTAACCGTAAAGGGAATCTTTTACTTTCTGTCCAATCTTGGAATTTTGAGAGCGAGTTTCAAAGACGTGGTAACTACTGTTTGTAACATTCTAAAACCCTTTTTATTACGACCGTGGACAGAGATATGTTAAAGAAAATCTCCATACGATGGACTGCTGTCTTAGCTTAAATGTTTTCTATATATTATCTTTAAATAACATAACGGACTGAGAAGGAGACATGGAGAAATATCACTAGGGTTGATAAAGAATAGACAGGGCCGAGATCTGTGGAGAGACATGAACGCCTACACCAGTTAGCATGGCACATGGTGATGATAATCTTGTTTTCCCATCTGATGCTATCATTGGGCCAAGATAGTTATCCCTTTTGATGTTATTTATACTTAATGGATGTCTTTATACTTTGTAGTGGCATAACTTTCGTATTTTTTTTTTTAATTCCATTATCTAACCTGTAAATAGTAACGATGTAGATGCATCGCCATACAAGATGCTTGCTTCGCTTCGGAAGTCACGGGTGACAAGCATCGTCTTGATATTTTCTACGGGGCATGCTGGCGTGCTGGAGAATGAACACGTGGACAGATTGGCTGGCTCTACAAAACTTGGTGGAGTATTGATGCATGATAAGGCAGACGTGGTTGCGGCCTTGTGGGAGCACGTGTACACCTCGTAGGAACAAATGGATCACCATGGTCTGGCAAGAATGCGACAGCGAGGGGTGAAGAGGGGATCTGGCCGACGATTGACGCTCAGAGGAAAGGCGAGACGGACATATAATCAGATTGCTACTGGTACTATTAGTGTTGGAACTCTTCGCTGGCTGTTGAGGATGGGGACGGAGCGCTTATGGAGATGCCCCGAATGCTGTGATGTCAACCAATCAATCAATCAATCAATCAATGCATCGCCATATTGTTACTATTGAATTTTTTTTTTTCAGTGGTTCTCGCATGGGGCTGTGCACGACACCAATTTGGTGGAAAGGTTTATATATATATGGCTATATATAGATATATAATTTTGACTGTCTACGTCAAATTTACGTAGAGAAATTATACGTAGACAGTGAAAATTTTTTGGACATGTTATGAGAAAAAATGTATTGGAGAACTTAGTGACAACTGGCAAGATCGAAGGGAATAGACCAAGAGGAAGACCGAGAAGTAAATACCTGGATGGCTTGGCTACATGGCATGGTCGAGACAGGAACACTGAGCTGATCCACGACTCAGGTGATCGAGTGAAATGGCGAGTCATGACCGCCAACGCTTTCCGGCATGGCACATTATATATATATATATATATATATATATATATATATATATATATATATATATATATATATATATATATATATATATATATATATATATATATATATATATATATATAGCTATTTGGTAAATTCTTTTTCCAAGTATCCTATGGCCATATTAGTTAATTGACTGTCTTTAGAAGATGTTGCAATCAATCCTCGTATTTATTAATTATTTAATCATTTGTGATTTACTAAGCAATGTTAGTTCAGTAGTTTGCCATTGATTTCTCAACGACCGACGCTCATGTCATCGAAATCAACGCAAATTATACTGACCATATAACTCACCGAGTACTTATTGATCTACGATACTTGAATATGTTGTGAATGTGCGAAACTAGTTGAGATATGTAGTGAAAGATTAACTGACATGAAATGCGAATAAATGGAATTGAACATCTTTGCTACACCGCTCAATGTGGGACCAGATGATGTGCCTGACAACCTACAACATGCAGTATTCAATTGCACAGCGATGTAAGCTGAAAGCTAGGTACAACAGCCGCCTACCACTTGAGTTCTATAAACGTTACATAAGCAATGATGAATTTCCCTCTTTGAGGAGACATGCATGAACATGTCCATCTGTGTTTGGAACAACTTACTGCAGTGAACATTTCGTTTCCACACTTACCATCACAAAGAGTCGACTGCGATCCAAACTGACCTATACAAATCAAGATAAGCAAGCAGTTGCGAGTAGTAACATCATCAATATCACACGCCTCACAAAAGAGTAGCAGTTCATTAGGGGTGAGTTTATAAGTGTTTTGACTTCCGGTCCCCAACATTTAAACCGTTAAGCCTCTGGAGTGTTTATTCTTCTGGCTACGGTGTGCAGTCACATTTTTCTCATGCTGGACTGGTAGTGCATGGTTCCGTCGCCTTGATACTGAGTTGAGTGCGTGGCGCGACGCTGAGCTGTGAATTTCGTTTGGAATGTTGTTACATCTGTCCGCAGTTGTTGTAGCGTGAACTGCATGTTCGGAACGATGGCGGTCGGCCTGTCGCTTGAAATTGACGGGATTGCCTTTTAGGTTCACGAGTGCATTTTTCTTGGAAACTCCTGGGGGTCGTCGCTGGCGCTTTGCGCGATGATTTTAATGCAGTAATGTGTGGCTGCTGGTTTTCTGGTGACTGCCGCTTCCATCGACTATGAACTGTATTCTCCGTGAAGGACTTTTGTGTTGGCATTCTGACGGTGGCATTATGCACAGTGTACCTATACGGGCTGTTGTCTTGTCGAGACTCCTGTCTATTCCACTTTTCACGTAGGGCAGTGAGGAGCATTTCGTGTGATATTCACTGGCACAGGAACGGAGCATAATGGGGACGACTCGTTGCCGTGAAGTTGGAACCGCGATATCTAACTAACTTAGTTTGATCAAATGTAGGTCCGCGAATAATGTTAAAAATATCCAAACGGCACTTGGCAGAAGAAAGGTTCCCCATCCCCTAATTAAATGAACCCAGTGCAATAAGAAATATTTACTTCAAAGAACAACAACACTATCAAACTCTGCCTGCTTTTGTAAAAAATACATTTACAATATCAGTAACCGGAACGATCCATGTCACACTGATTCTACATTCTGTCACGCTGAGTCTAAACTTCGTCACGCTGAGTCTAAACCTCGTCACGCTGATTCTGAACTCCTAAACACCGTATGTTTCCTCAGAATGCCATTCCACATACCACGGTTCATGTGTTCATATCCGTAAATAGTTCATGCGTTTCATTTGAATAGAAGACGCCATGTTCTAATCTCCCCAGATACACCATGTTGCAAATCTGTCCGTAGGTGTCCGCAAGCATTGTTCGTTTGTGGCAGGTCTTACAGCGAGACGTTGCTGCTGACTGGTCTCACCGAGGAAGAGATTATGGAGAGACCAACGAGAAGGAAACCAGAGTCATCGTGGGGAAGAGTGTGCTATCTCTGGGGGAATTACAGTAATGCTTACGGGATCTGTGCTATCATTAGCGGAACTAGAATGATGCTGACGCTGTCTGTGCTTTTATTAGGTCAAATAGATTGATGATTGCTGGGTCTGTGCTATCAGACGGGTACATAGGATAATGATTGTCTGGCCTGAGCTATCATTAGGGCAAATAGAATGATGATTGTAGGGTCTGTGCTATCATTGGGGCATATAGAATGATGATTGTAGGGTCTGTGCTATCATTGGGGCAAATAGAATGATGATTGTAGGGTCTGTGCTATCATTAGGGCAAATAGAATGATGATTGTAGGGTCTGTGCTATCATTGGGGCAAATAGAACGATGCTTGTCTGGCCTGAGCTATCATTGGGGCAAATAGAACGATGCTTGTCTGGCCTGTGCTATCATTGGGGCAAATAGAATGATGATTGTCGGGTCTGTGCTATCATTAGGGCAAATTGAGTAATGATTGTCGGGCTTGTGCTATCATTCATTCATCATGTGCCATGCCGATAAGCGTAGGTGGTCATATTTCGCCATCTCACGCGATCACCAGAGTCGTGGATCAGCTCAGTGTTCTAGACTCGACCATATCAAGTGGCCGAGCTATCCAGGTATTTACTTCTCTGCTTTCCCCTTGTTCTCTTTCCCTCAATCTTGCCAGTTGTCACAAAGTTCTAAAATTTATTTCTTCTCATAACGTGCCCAAAACACTTAGACTGTCTACGTCTAATTTCTCTAAGCAGTTTACGGTTTTCATTAGGGCGTGAAATAGAATGATTGATTGTGGGAATGTGCTATGATGTGAAATGTCGATCTCCAGCAATGCGGATCAAAGTGCTATAATCGATCAATCATGACTTGAAAATTACTCCCAAAATTGACCTTGTAAAAAGGCGGGTTTTGAGCACGGACATCGAATGTTATATTCACATTCATAAGCTTCTCATTTACTAGATTGAGATAATGATGCGTGGGAACTAGTTTCCTTCTTCATTGATTTCAACTCTAGACAACCCTCGTCCCTCAAGTCTTAAAATTAGCCGACACATATTTTATAAGACTGATTCAATCATGAAGCAATACTAGTCAAGAAAAAAAAAGTATGTCACCATAGACAGTAACTGAGCTAGTCGCCACACCAGCACGGATCCGCCTCCTCACTTAAAAGTAAAGAACCGTTGTCACGCTTTAACGCATATTGAGCATTAGTGTTAGACCCTATTTTGTATAGAGTACAAGACTCGTATTTTTATAGATCGATTGCCATTCGAAACGGGATATTGTAAATATCATGCCTTCAGTTTTCCAGATATTTCCTGATACCCATTTTAGGTTGGGTCGACCTGGGAGCCGAGGTCACTTGTAAAATTCGATGTGATTTCGAACACATGACCACGGCACCGGCGGGCAGGAGTCTAGCCAGTAAGCTACAGCGGCTCCCACAGCTCCTCGCGTGAGGTGTTGAAATATAAGAGCATATACGGCATAGGTGTAACTTCTTTATGACAGGATGTACGGACTAACAATATAAAAGTATAGGCACACAGTATGTGTATTTTATGGACAGCGGTTGAGCAATTTAAGTCAGGTCTTAGACAGATATGAATGAGTCACTGTATGACAGTAGACGGTACTACCTACTGTCTGTTAGCGCCGAATGTTGGGCCCCGCTCACCAAACTCGACTTCCCACATTGTGCCAACGGTTTCGGGAGGAGGACCACAATTGGGAGGATAAAAGCCTTACCCCTTACCCTAGTGCGAGGAAATGCAACCTAAATACTACACATCATGGCAGGGCAGTCTAGACCCAAAGCTTTGGTCAGCAACAGTATAGGGTGGAAGCTCCGACAGTCGGACAGTTAAAGCATTGCTTTGCTGATCTGGCAGCTTCTGCAGTCTTGTTCCTGACGTGTTGGTGTTACGTTTCATAAAATTTGGTGGAACTGCGGTAAAGCTGTGAAAGTTTAAACAATATATAATGACACAAAGTAGTGCAGCTTTACATAACAGAGTTACGACACATACAGAACGTTGCGGCGGTTAGCCTTCATCAGCAAACAAACACATTCACAAACACAACATACAGTCAAGGAGAACTCCTGTGACTACATTAGAAGGTGATGACAGGACGAGAGGAACAAATGCATGGAAAAATGGAAGCAATGAAGAGGAAATGAGAATTGACAAAATGTTAATTGAAAAGAATGTTAGTCGAAGAAAATGTTTAATAGAAAAACTGTTTATAGAGAAAAAAAACTGTATACTCACCTCACGTACGGACCTGTGAATGTTTACGGAAATCTCAGGTGTATTTTTATAACGGTGCTGGATGTTACGGTACAGTGAACATAGAAAGAAGGGGGCGGGGTAGGAGGCGTGTAAGATTGACCACGGCCCCATTGTGTTGTTGGTCTGGGTGGACTGGTGTGCAGGAACACGCGTACTACATAGACACACTTCAACAGACACAATGCTAGTGTATGTGGACATGCAAGAAGAGAGAGAGGGAGAGAGAGAGAGAGAGAGAGAGAGAGGAGAGCGAGAGAGAGAGACAGACAGAGAGAGACAGAGAGAGGAAAAGTGCCTGCGACCTACCACATGGGGTATATTGTAACCTACGAAATAGTCAGTATGGTTGCTAGTCATACAACGCGCTTCAGGAGCCCCTCGCCCAGTCCTAGAGTTGTTGGGGTTGTGTAAGATCCAACCACTGGCAATGCACGTGAAGAAGGTATGCACAGAGAAGCCAGATGTAAGAGGAGAGAGAGAGGGAGAGAGAGAGTGAGAGAGAGAGCGCGAAAGGGGGGAGAGAGAGGGAGAGAGGGGGAGAGGGAGGGAGAGAGAGAGGGGGAGAGAGAGAGGGAGAGAGATAGAGAGAAAGGGAGAGAGAGAGGGGGAGAGGAAGAGGGAGAGAGAGGGAGAGAGAGAGGGAGGGAGAGAGGGGGGAGAGAGAGGGAGAGGGAGAGAGAGAGTGAGGGAGGGTGAGAGCGAGAGAGGGGGAGGGCAAGAGAGAGATCAAGGGAGGGAGAGAAAGCGCGAGAGGGAGTGAGAGAGGGAGAGAGAGAGCGAGAGAGGGAGTGAGAGAGAGAGGGAGAGAGCGATAGGGTGAAAGAGAGAGAGGGAGAGAGAGAGAAAGAGAGAGAGAGAGAAAGAGAGAGAGAGAGAGAGAGAGAGAGGAAAAGTGCCTGTGATATACCACATGAGGCGTGTGGGGCGCGTCGTTCTACGTGTACGACGTTTCCCTCGTACTGTACCCTATGAAATAGTCAGTATGGTTGATTATTGCACAGTACACTTCAGGAGCCTCTCGCCCAGTGTTTGAGTTGTTAGGGCTGTGTGAGATATAACCACTGGTAATACAAGTGAAGTGGGTGGGCACAGAGAAGCAAGATGTAAGGAGAGAGAGAGAGAGAGAGAGAGAGAGAGAGAGAGAGAGAGAGAGAGAGAGAGAGAGAGAAAGAGAGAGAGAGAGGAGAAGTGCCTAGGCCAAGAGGTGAATCATGCTGCACGGCAACACGTTGTCTCTAATTTAATCCCAGCCTTTGTGCTATGGAGAGGTACAACTCCATTTTACAAACTATGGTCTGTCAAGACGGCAAGGTCTAGGCCAAGAGGTGAATCATGCTGCACGGCAACACGTTGTCTCTAATTTAATCCCAGCCTTTGTGCTATGGAGAGGTACAACTCCATTTTACAAACTATGGTCTGTCAAGACGGCAAGGTGCCCGTCAGGTTGCGCAATCCAATGATGGTAAACACACGGTTGCATTGTTTGTAACAAGATTAGCATTAGTACACACTAGACGCTCAAGCTCATTATGATTATACAGTACCGGCTCCACAATGAAAGTTTGCGGTAATGGACCTCCGGCAGTTTGTATTCAGTTGTATATTCTGCCAGGCTGTATCCTGTCAATATATTGACGTGGTACATCCAGATTCGAGACGCTGCACATATTTAAGATGGAAAAGTTAGGCGAGCCGATCGCCAGTCCAAGACTATTATGCTGTCAGTTTATGCAGTCAGACTATTCGTCGAAGAGATATACGCAGAAGATATTGTTTCAATTCCGTATACAAAAGTGCTAAGGCAACTGGAGCGGAAAGGACAGTCGAGAACGCAGGCGTTGAAACGGCTGGGCGAGGCTGCCCACAAATCCGCGTATTGGTTATGCAACAGTCAAACAACCAATGGAACAAATCGATGCAGTTATATGGCCCGCAGCTCTTCCTTTAGGGCATAGTCAACGTCTCACAACCCAGTCAACAAGGAAACATATTTTACTGTTTCATGCCGGCCCAACTAGCCATACTCTAAAGCTGAACAGTGAACGTAACACGCCAGCCCAGGACACTTTGGAGTGGAAGACATCCCACGACGCTGAGGACACCACGATAGAGAAATGTAGTTCGAAATACCACCGCAGGGGACAAGCGGCGTCAGCAGTTGTTGACGGTAGAGCGAGACGTCATGAGATGATTGATATCAGCAGCAAGAAGGCGAACTAGGTGATTCAACCCCCACACTGGCAGTAAGTTGCACTTAAACTTTGACTTCTCGTTCAGAAACAATGGCAAACTACTGAACGTACAGCAGCCTAAAAAATCAACCTGGTGTTGATTGTAACGTCCTGCAAAGAACATGCAACATTTGTTAGGAGAAGGAAGGCCCCAGCCCACGAATACAGCGGTGATAGCGCAGAGGAAGAGTTGGCTTCCCCTTGTCGTATTAAAACATGCAGTTCCGTTAGCTGTTAATGGAATGCGGATAAGGCAACATGGCGACAAGGGCGCTCATTTTGGTAAAGTTAACCGCGGATTTGTTGACAGCGACAGAGGTCTAACGGCCATGGGAAGGAAGCTATTCGCTCAACGATGTCAAAGGTACCGTAAGAAGGAATAAAATCACGATTCGCCGGGTGCATGACGTTCGCCTACCCAAGGGTAGCGTGGCAACCAGGTAGGAAAACATACTGGCGAATTAGTGAGCACCTGCAAACAGCAGAGAACACATGCCTTAAAACTAGTCAGGGTACGTAATTACAACAGGAGGAAGCCAAAGGGGAGTCATGATCTATTGGATCCGCTCACATTAAAGTGTAAAGAAGATATAGGGACGACAACACTCGTAGAAGGGACTGAAGATCAGTAACCTACTGTTGCGCATGTTACATCATCGTGATAATGCTAAATTTACATCTACAACGTCCTCTTGCTCTCTGGTCCTGAACTTTATGCTCCATCACTGATAAATAAAATAATAATGACTTTCATAAATATGATGAAGGTAAGGATTAGGAATCGCTAACATTATTTAAAAGTAAAAACACGATGACAAACCAAATAAAGCAGACTCGGTCACCTCAAAAACAGGAGGCTACATATGATCTGCTTTCATTGTTTGAGCTGGTAATCAGAAGCCAGTTTTCATGTTCACCTGACCAGACACCTTTCATGAAAGATGACAAGTCTAGCTCATTTTAAAAATGCCATTTCAATTGTTAACACGGAGTAGACGTTTGAAAGGCGGAATTCGCCTGTGAAATAGCAGGCGGCGGCTCATAAAAGTGACAGCAAAAACTAAGGTTGTAATTGTGGAATGATAATATTTTTATTGTAACATTACATGTTACATTGACATAGCTTCCCGCGGTTATTTTCTTTAACCATTTGTGCTTATGCATAACTCAAAGATTCTCGAAGAAAGAAGAACATCAACTACATCTTTACCGAAAGAAAACCACAGATATATTCGCTGCAGTCCATGCGGGTTCAACTGCATGCGCTCTGTTTACATGAGATAAAGCTGTTCAAATGTTCACTGGGTCCGGTTACCTGTTTTAATAGAGGTGTTTCCTACTTAAGACTTTCCCACGCTCCAGCAAAACCTGGTACGGAAATAATGTCTTATCAACGCCCAGTTAATAATCTGCTAACTGTGTTCCTCTGCCTGTGGTCGTGGTATGCTACGGGTTGACAAAGAGACGACAGTTTGTTTTTCCCCAGGTGTGTATAAGCGGAGTCTTCAACAGGTGAGTTGAGGTAAGGAAACAAGCTTGTCAGATTAACTCTGTCTGCGACATGCCGGTGGCTGAATGTCTTTTCCTGGGCATCTGTTGATAATAGTGTCAGTGATAACGACAATCCCTGGCCTTGGTGGCTAAGGAATGTTGGTATTATAAAACAAGGGTTTCTCAACTGCTACACCAAAGTCAGTGATTCCCATACTGTGATTGTCTAGGCTTATCAGGCGAGCAGAAGCATGGGCGTTTTGAGCAATGGCGTTTGGTGCGGAGTCTTGGGCTGAAAGTCGTGTCAGATATATCCACAATCTTTAGAATACTATTTTACAGCCTGCAGAGATTAGGCCAAAAATCACCTTGGCAAAGGTAGCGTTCAGTAAGATGGGAAACATACTCATGAATAATAAGATGTCAATTGCAATGAGAAAAAGAGCGTTGACGTGCTATACAAAAATATATAATCTATAATTTTATATGGATGTGAAACATGGACAATAAGCAGACAAGCTTGCTTGCTTGCTAGCGATTCGCTGGCTGTGAACTCCAGCGTGAAGTCCTGTATGTCGAATGGTGACAAACTGAAATATATATATTGGCAATAGTAATGTGGTTTTCTGAAGAAAATGCAAAAAATATCATGGACGAACAGAAAAACCAATGAGCAAGTTCTCCAAGAAACAAATGGAAGCCGTAAATTGGTCACAAAAATTAGACTTTGTCACGATTTTCTTGGGCAAATTAAGAGGAGAAACAAACTGGAAACTTAGTGACAAATGGCAAGATTGATAGGGGAAAGAATAAAGGGAAGGCAGAGAGATAAATACCTGGATGATGTGACATCATACCATAATGGTGATAAGAGCACAGAGCTTATCTAAATCTGCTGATCGTGTGAGATGGCGAACCAAGACCATTCATGCTTTTGGGCAAGGCACATCATGATGATGATGATGATGACAGCTAACACCTTTTAACAAACTGCAAACACTGCAATTGACAGGAATAGGAAACAATCATCACTATCTTGTAATCGGCCCCGTACTTTGCATCTCTTGAGGCATAAGAAGGTCGACTACAGTTTGGCTTCCTGCTGCAGTCCTTCACTGCCACAGCCTCTGATGTCAGTTATTATGTGACGGTGTAGCCAGCCTCATTGGAAATGCACACCTTACTATCGCCAAATGTCACCGGGGTTGAAAGTGGGGCAACAGATGAAGAGGGTGAAAAATAAGAGAAATAGAAAATGTGAGATGATAATGATGATGAACAGGAGGAGATAAAGAAAGGGTCAGAAGGAGGAGGAGGAAGCGAAGGATGGTAGTAAGAAGATTAGCTGTGAGGAGGTGAAGGACGAGAAGAAAAACGAACGAACGTTTTCAAAGTGTCATAAATTGGGCACCCAGTCCCGTCTAAGAAGGAGACGAAGAAAAAAAAAGGGAAGTAGCAAAAAGGGGGCGGAGGACAAGAAGAAAACGCGTTTACTTCCCAGAACATTTACTGGCACCCATGTTAGACTGGACAACCTAACAGCAGTATAACATGTTTGTTTCAATCACGCCTCGAACACACGCCCCCCGGCTAACAGCCACTGTCGCTCCCATACGCTAATTGTAAATAAATGTGGCATGTCCTTAGCAGGACTTTGCGATCAATACCAGCCCCACGTTTATTTTCCATGCAATGTTACGTTCGGTAGTTTACTATTGCTGTCTGAACCAAGAACCAATGCTGGAATTCAGCTGACTGGTGTAAGGATTGATCCCACTATGCTGCCGTCAGGGAACCGGGAGTTTCTTCTTCTTCTGCTGCTGCGGGGAGTATTTTCGGACGTGATTGCGTTGGGCCTGTTTATGTTGACCGGGTTAACCTTCCCGGGGACCGGGAGTTTAGCAGCTACGTAAATCGCTCAACCACTTCAACTGTTACGATAATTTTAGGAGGTAATAATTCTTTCGTTTCCCTGGCCGAGGTGTTAAAGACTTTCTCCCTAATCCCGTTTATCCGCTTAGGGTAACGCAGCGCGCGAGAATTGGAAGCGGTTCTCGCCGCGTTGGTAACTTACAGGATAAGTGAGCCGGCCGCTCTGAAAGCAATGGCAAACTACTGAGCGTAATCTTGCCAAGAAATCAACAATCAGCTGAAAGATGCTGATGTTGACAGCGATGTCCTGTAAAGGGTATGCAAAATAATAATAATAATAATAATAATAATAATAATAATAATAATAATTCTTTAAGACGTAGAAGGCTTACTATTTAAAACGACAGTTTTATAAAATGTCTTACTAACAGATGTTGGTAATCACATTTCTCTTTACAGGCGTCGGTGTCCAGCGTGGTTTATTGCTTCAGTTATGGGAACTGTCAAGGCATGATAGAACGGCTGTGTCCGGCTTGGTTTATTGCTTCAGTTATGGGAACTGTCAAGGCATGATAAAACGGCTGTGTCCAGCTTGGTTTATTGCTTCAGTTATGGGAACTGCGTCAAGCCATGATAGAACGGCTGTGTCCAGCTTGGTTTATTGCTTCAGTTATGGGAACTGCGTCAAGCCATGATAGAACGGCGGTGTCCAGCTTGGTTTATTGCTTCAGTTATGGGAACTGCGTCAAGCCATGATAGAACGGCGGTGTCCAGCTTGGTTTATTGCTTCAGTTATGGGAACTGTCAAGGCATGATAGAACGGCTGTGTCCAGCTTGGTTTATTGCTTCAGTTATGGGAACTCAAGCCATGATAGAACGGCTGTGTCCAGCTTGGTTTATTGCTTCAGTTATGGGAACTGTCAAGGCATGATAAAACGGCGGTGTCCAGCTTGGTTTATTGCTTCAGTTATGGGAACTGTCAAGGCATGATAGAACGGCTGTGTCCAGCTTGGTTTATTGCTTCAGTTATGGGAACTGTCAAGGCATGATAGAACGGCTGTGTCCAGCTTGGTGTATTGCTTCAGTTATGGGAACTGTCAAGGCATGATAGAACGGCTGTGTCCAGCTTGGTTTATTGCTTCAGTTATGGGAATTGTGTCCAGCCATTAGAACGGCTGTGTCCAGCTTGGTTTATTGCTTCAGTTATGGGAACTGCGTCAAGCCATGATAGAACGGCGGTGTCCAGCTTGGTTTATTGCTTCAGTTATGGGAACTGCGTCAAGCCATGATAGAACGGCGGTGTCCAGCTTGGTTTATTGCTTCGGTTATGGGAACTGTCAAGGCATGATAGAACGGCTGTGTCCAGCTTGGTTTATTGCTTCAGTTATGGGAACTCAAGCCATGATAAAACGGCGGTCTCCAGCTTGGTTTATTGCTTCAGTTATGGGAACTGTCAAGGCATGATAAAACGGCGGTGTCCAGCTTGGTTTATTGCTTCAGTTATGGGAACTGTCAAGGCATGATAGAACGGCTGTGTCCAGCTTGGTTTATTGCTTCAGTTATGGGAATTGTGTCCAGCCATTAGAACGGCTGTGTCCAGCTTGGTTTATTGCTTCAGTTATGGAAACTGCGTCAAGCCATGATAGAACGGCTGTGTCCATCGTGGTTTATTGCTTCAGTTATGGGAACTGTCAAGGCATGATAGAACGGCTGTGTCCAGCTTGGTTTATTGCTTCAGTTATGGGAACTGTATCAAGTCATGATAGAACGGCTGTGTCCAGCTTGGTTTATTGCTTCAGTTATGGGAACTGTCAAGGCATGATAGAACGGCTGTGCCCATCGTGGTTTATTGCTTCAGTTATGGGAACTGCGTCAACCATGATAGAACGGCTGTGTCCAGCTTGGTTTATTGCTTCAGTTATGGGAACTGCGTCAAGCCATGATAGAACGGCTGTGTCCAGCTTGGTTTATTGCTTCAGTTATGGGAACTGTCAAGGCATGATAGAACGGCTGTGTCCATCGTGGTTTATTGCTTCAGTTATGGGAACTGTCAAGGCATGATAGAACGGCTGTGTCCAGCTTGGTTTATTGCTTCAGTTATGGGAACTGTCAGGCATGATAGAACGGCTGTGTCCAGCTTGATTTATTGCTTCAGTTATGGGAACTGTCAAGGCATGATAGAAACGGCTGTGTCAGCTTGATTTATTGCTTCAGTTATGGGAACTGCGTCAAGCCATGATAGAACGGCTGTGTCAGCTTGGTTTATTGCTTCAGTTATGGGAACTGCGTCAAGCCATGATAGAACGGCTGTGTCAGCTTGGTTTTGCTTCAGTTATGGGAACTCAAGCCATGGATAGAACGGCTGTGTCCAGCTTGGTTTATTGCTTCAGTATGGGAACTGTCAAGGCATGATAAAACGGCGGTGTCCAGCTTGGTTTATTGCTTCAGTTATGGGAACTGTCAAGGCATGATAGAACGGCTGGTCCAGCTTTGTTTATTGCTTCAGTTATGGGAACTGTCAAGGCATGATAGAACGGCTGTGTCCAGATTGGTGTATTGCTTCAGTTATGGGAACTGTCAAGGCATGATAGAACGGCTGTGTCCAGCTTGGTTTATTGCTTCAGTTATGGGAATTGTGTCCAGCCATTAGAACGGCTGTGTCCAGCTTGGTTTATTGCTTCAGTTATGGGAACTGCGTCAAGCCATGATAGAACGGCGGTGTCCAGCGTGGTTTATTGCTTCAGTTATGGGAACTGCGTCAAGCCATGATAGAACGGCGGTGTCCAGCTTGGTTTATTGCTTCAGTTATGGGAACTGCGTCAACCATGATAGAACGGCTGTGTCCAGCTTGGTTTATTGCTTCAGTTATGGGAACTGCGTCAAGCCATGATAGAACGGCTGTGTCCAGCTTGGTTTATTGCTTCAGTTATGGGAACTGTCAAGGCATGATAGAACGGCTGTGTCCATCGTGGTTTATTGCTTCAGTTATGGGAACTGTCAAGGCATGATAGAACGGCTGTGTCCAGCTTGGTTTATTGCTTCAGTTATGGGAACTGTATCAAGCCATGATAGAACGGCTGTGTCCAGCTTGGTTTATTGCTTCAGTTATGGGAACTGTCAAGGCATGATAGAACGGCTGTGTCCAGCGTGGTTTGTTGCTTCAGTTATGGGAACTGCGTCAAGCCATGATAGAACGGCTGTGTCCAGCGTGGTTTATTGCTTCAGTTATGGGAACTGCGTCAAGCCATGATAGAACGGCGGTGTCCAGCGTGGTTTATTGCTTCAGTTATGGGAACTGCGTCAAGCCATGATAGAACGGCTGTGTCCAGCTTGGTTTATTGCTTCAGTTATGGGAAATGTCAAGGCATGATAGAACGGCTGTGTCCAGCTTGATTTATTGCTTCAGTTATGGGAACTGTCAAGGCATGATAGAACGGCTGTGTCTAGCTTGATTTATTGCTTCAGTTATGGGAACTGTCAAGGCATGATAGAACGGCTGTGTCCAGCTTGATTTATTGCTTCAGTTATGAGAACTGTGTCAAGCCATGATAGAACAGGAGCCGCCGTAGCGGAGTGGCACTGCCGTCCCACTGGCCATGGGTTCGATTGCGTCGATTCGGGTTCTAATTTATTTTTTTAATTAACCTTGCCTTTCAGGTTGACCCAGTCTAAAATGTGTACCAGGAAATGTCTTGGGAAGTAAAGTCGGCTGACGTGATACTGATCACTTCATCTATCGAGTTCCGGTTGATATATAGAACTGTTTGTCTGGTACCATATGCCCAAATGCGCCTTAGAGCTTGTAAATGAATCCTTTACTTACTTTCGTGATATGAGACTTCATGTGGAGTCTCTTGCAAATCTTATCTACTGTTATAACTGATTCTGTTGTTTCTCTTGTAGTGATGTGACTGCTATAATTGATTCTTATGTCCCCCTTATTGTCATGGGACTGTTATAAACCGATTCTGCTATTTATCTATAAGTACACGGCCGAAAAGAGTTTTCTTTCGTTCTATCAGTGAGCTTTGTGTCCTGCCGCTAATTGGGGGAGAGGGGGGGGGGGGAGAAGAACATCGTCATTGCTTATGTTAGTTGCATAGTACTTGTAAGGTGTCTGTACATCTCTACTTCGCTGGCTTTTTTATATATACTAGCAGACCCGGCCCGGCTTCGCCCAGTCCCTGGTGGGGAGCATCTCATTTAATTAATATAAGTAGTCATATAAGCTCCCGTTCCCGTTCCTGACTGTCTGTCTGTCTGTCTGTCTGTCTGACCCTGCCCGGCATCGCCTGGCTCCTGGTGTGGAGCATCTCATTTAATTCATATAAGTAGTCATATAAGCTCCCGTTCCCGTTACCGACTATCTGTCTGTCTGTCTGTCTGTCTGTCTGTCTGTCTGTCTGTCTGTCTGTCTGTCTGTCTGTCTGACCCTGCCCGGCATCGCCTGGCTCCTGGTGTGGAGCATCTCATTTAATTCATATAAGTAGTCATATAAGCTCCCGTTCCCGTTCCCGACTATCTATCTGTCTGTCTATCTGTCTGTCCCTCCCTCTCTGTCTGTCTGTCTGTCTGTCTGTCTGTCTGTCTGTCTGTCTGTCTAATCATTTATTGGTTGCGGTTAGAACAACCTTAGATAAACGGACAAAAAGCATTAGAAAGAGCACTTGAAAGATCTTTACATATTCCCCCAACAATTAACTTGGGTAAATGGAGCGGCGGCAGCAGCAGCAGAAGAAGAAGAAAAAGGAGGAGTAGGAGGAAGGAGGAGGAAGAGGGTGGAGGAGGGAGAGTAGGGAGGAGGAGGAGGAGGAAGAGATAGGCAGAGAGAGTAGGAGGAGGGAGGAGGAGGAGTAGGGAGGAATAGGAGGGAGGAGGAGGGATTAGGAGGAAGAGGGGGGAAAGAGGAGAAGGAGGAGGAGGGAGGAGGAGGAAGGAGGAGGAGGGAGGAGGAGGAGTAGAGAGGAGGAGGAGGGAGAAGGAGGAGGAAGGAGGAGGAAGAGGGAGGAGGAGGAGGAGGAGGAAGGAGGGAGGAGGAAGAAGGAGAAGGAGGAGAAGGAGGAGGAGGAGGAGGAGGAGAACGCAGGAGGAGGAGGAGGAGGAGGAAGAGAGGAGGAGGAGGGAGGAGGTGGAGGGAGAAGGAGGAGGAAGGAAGAGGTAGAAGGAGGAGGGAGAAGGAGGAGGGAGGAGGTAGGAGGGGGAGAAGGAGGAGGAGGAAGAATGATGAGGAGGGAGGAGGAGGAAGAGGGAGGAGGAGGGATGTGGAGGAAGGAGGAGGAGGGAGGAGGTAGAGGGAGGAGGAGGAGGGAGGAAAAGGGAGGAGAGAGGAGGAGGAGGTAGGAGGAAGAGAGGTGGAGAGAGGAGGAGGAGGGAGGAGGAGGGAGGAGGAGGAGTAGGGAGGAATAGGAGGGAGGAGGAGGGAGGAGGAGGGATTAGGAGGAGGAGGGGGGAAAGAGGAGAAGGAGGAGGAGGGAGGAGGAGGAAGAGGGAGGAGGAGGGAGGAGGAGGAGAGAGGAGGAGGAGAGAGGAGGAGGGAGAAGGAGGATGGAGGAGGAGAGGGAGGAGGGGAGGAGGAGGGAGGAGGAGGAGGAGGAGGAGGAGGAGGGAGGAGGAGGGAGGAGGAGAACGCAGGAGGAGGAGGAGGGAGGAGGGAGAGGGAGGGAGGAGGAGGAGGAGGAGGAGGGAGGAGGAGGAGGAGGAGGAAGAGGTAGAAGGAGAGGTAGAAGGAGGAGGGAGGAGAAGGAGGGGAGGAGGAGGAGGAATGATGAGGAGGGAGGAGGAGGAAGAGGGAGGTGGAGGGAGGAGGAGGGAGGAGATAGAGGGAGGGGGAGGAAAAGGGAGGAGAGAGGAGAGGAGGAGGTAGGAGGAGGAGGAAAAGGAAGGAGGAGGGAGGAGGAGGAAGAGGGAGGAGGAGGAGGAAGAGGATGGAGGAGGAAGAGGAGGGAGAGGGGGAGGGCAAGAGGAAGAGGGTAGGAGGAGGAGGGGAGAGGAGGAGGAGGGATGTGGAGGAAGGAGGAGGAGGGAGGAGGAGGGATTAGGTAGAGGGAGGAGAAGGAGGGAGGAAAAGGGATGAGGGAGGAGGAGAGAGGAGGAGGAGGAGGAGGAGGAAGGAGGAGGAGGAGGAGGAAGAGGAGGAAGAGGATGGAGGAGGAAGAGGAGGGAGAGGGAGGAGGGGGAGGGGAAGAGGAAGACGGTAGGAATTGGAGGAGGGGAGAGGAGGAGGAGGAGGGGTAGGAGAAGGGAGGGGAGGGAGGAGGGGAAGGAGGGAGGAGGAGGGAGGAGGCGGAGGGAGAAGGAGGAAGGAGGAGGAGGGAGAGGGAGGAGGAGGAGGAAGAGAATGAGGAGGGGAGGAAGGAAAGGGAGGTGGAGGAGGAGGAGGGAGGAGGAGGAGGGTAGAGGGAGGAGGAGGAGGAAGGAAAGGGAGGAGGAAGAGGAGAAGGGAGGAGGAGGAGGGTGGAGGGAGGAGGAGGAGGTAGTGGGAGGAGGAGGAGGGAGTAGGATGGAGGAGGAAGAGGGAGAAGGAGGGAGGAGGAGGAGGAGGAGGATGAGGGAGAAGGAGGCAGGAGGAGGAGGAGAGGAGGAGGAGGAGGAGGAGGGAGGAGGCGGAGGGAGAAGGAGGAAGGAGTAGGAGGGAGGAGGATGGAGGAGGAAGGGAGAGGAAGAGGGAGAAGGAGGAGGGAGAGGGAGGAGGAGGAGGGGAGGAGGTAGAGGGAGGAGGAGGGAGGAGGAGAAGAGAGGAGGAGGGAGTTCGCCATTCCGAATTCATACTCGTCTAGGTTCTGTGATTTCGGTCCTTCCATTGATTGTTCTTCCCTTCTACACGACTGTAGATAACTTCCTTACACATAAAAAGATGAATTGTTATTGATATTGCCGTGGCATGGGGGCATATATATCAGCAGCAGAGTTGATCCAGAAAACCAAAGACTGAGATCTATGCAGAACCATGAACGCCTACGCCAGCCGGCACGGCACTTGATGATGATGATGATTGCCGTGTGACGATTCTGTGTAGTCACGTCATTTTCTTCGCTTGTCCTAGCGTTTTGGTTCGGGGATTCTTTCATCATCATCATCATATATTTACGTACGTATTTAGGGAGGGGGAGGAGGGAGGAGGAGGAAGAAGAAACAAAAATATGACAGTTGGCAGCGCTGGAATGAGAGGAAGGCGTGTAGAAAATTTCATCTCAATCGGATGGGCCGTTCGCGAACGCATAAAGGACATACATATCCACACACATTGCCTTTTATATATAAGACTAGCTGACCCTGCCCGGCTTCGCCCAGACCCTGGTGGGGAGCATCTCATTTAATTCATATAAGTAGTCATATAAGTTCTCGTTCCCGTTACCGACTGACTGTCTGTCTGTCTGTCTGTCTGTCTGTCTGTCTGTCTGTCTGTCTGTCTGTCTGACCCGGCCCGGCATTGCCCAGCTCCTGGTGTGGAGCATCTCATTTAATTCATATAAGTAGTCATATAAGTTCCCGTTCCCGACTGTCTATCTGTCTGTCTATCTGTCTGTCTATCTGTCTGCCTGACCCTGCCCGGCTTCGCCCAGTCCCTGGTGGGGAGCATCTCATTTAATTCATATAAGTAGTCATATAAGTTCCCGTTCCCGTTACCGACTATCTGTCTGTCTGTCTGTCTGTCTGTCTGTCTGTCTGTCTGTCTGACCCGGCCCGGCATCGCCCAGCTCCTGGTGTGAAGCATCTCATTTAATTTATATAAGTAGTCATATAAGTTCCTGTTCCCGACTGTCTATCTGTCTGTCTGTCTGTCTATCTGTCTGCCTGACCCTGTCCGGCTTCGCCCAGTCCCTGGTGGGGAGCATCTCATTTAATTCATATAAGTAGTCATATAAGTTCTCATTAAATTCATACAACAAAAAAGTAACTTAAAAGAATGTCCTTCCACACACCATCCATTATTTTTAATGAAAACTCTTTCTAATCACCTGCATGACTACAGTAACTTCTTAAGCAAAAAAAGATGAGTTACAATGTTATGCATTGTGCATTATTTTTATGAAAACTTTGAAAATGCCTTACAGATTGTATCATTATTTATTATAACTCATATGCCGGTACATAACTATGGACAAAGAGTTTATAAATCTTTGAAAACGATGCCACAATATGACTATAAGTTATACAGAAAAGTTATGCCCCTTGAAATAACTTTTATAGAGTTAGGTCCCCTGAGATATATGAAATTATAATGAAAAATGAAAAATGAAATAATACTGAGTAAGCAGGCGATTTCACACTAACATAATATCACAGTTGGCAGCGCTGGAATGAAAGGAAGGCGTGTAGAAACTTTCATCTCAATCGGATGGGCCGTTCGCGAACAAATAAAGGACATACATACATACATACAGACAGACAGACAGACGGAGATCCTAATTTATATATAAAATATATTTGCAAATCCTTTACAGGACATCGCTGTCAACACCAGCATCTTTCAGCTGTATGTTGATTTCTAGGCAAGATTAAGCTCAGTAGTTTGCCATTGCTTTCTGAGCGGCCGGCTCACATACCCCGTAAGTTACCGATGCGATTCGAACCACTGCTGATTCTCACCGTCATCACGTTTCCCACGAGAGTATACGAGATTACGGAGAAAAGTCATGACCTCTAAGCCACGAAGCCGGCTTTTATATATATAATTTAAAAATATAAATAGTAAACCGTCAGTTGTGAAATATGTAACACCACCTATCAAACATACCTCTTTGAAGAGAGAATAATAATGTACACAAAGCAAGTAATAATAGTCGCTCTAACACAATTGGAAGTACATTAAAAAA
The DNA here is from genome assembly GCA_014155875.1 of Cepaea nemoralis. Classification (NCBI taxonomy): domain Eukaryota; kingdom Metazoa; phylum Mollusca; class Gastropoda; order Stylommatophora; family Helicidae; genus Cepaea; species Cepaea nemoralis. The sequence goes on from JACEFZ010004489.1 coordinate 20,470, forward strand.
TATACCTATATATATATATATATATATATATATATATATATATATATATATATATATATATATATATATATATATATGCGTGTGTGTGCATTCGTGCTGCGTGTGTGTGAGACATTTGTGTTTTTACATTAGTACACATATACAGACACAGGAGAGAGCGCGAGAGAGAGAGAGAGAGACACACACACACACACACACACAGATAGAGAGAGAGAGAGAGGGAGAGAGAGAGAGAGAGAGAGAGAGAGAGAGAGAGAGAGAGAGAGAGAGAGAGAGAGAGAGAGAGAGAGAGACCGATGGACTAACATACCTGCAACTCCCATTATATTCCAAAATAGGCAATTCCTTTTATAAAAGTAAACCGTCAGTTGTGAATTATGTAACACCACCTATGAAATATATGTCTTCGAAGAGAGAATAATAATGAACACAAAACAAGTAATGATAGTCACACTAACACAATTGGAAGTACATGACAGTCACAGAAATACTCGCTACCTTCGTCCGGGTTTTGGTAATAAGAGAACACCGAAGATAATGTTGGGAACTTGCTCTGTGTAGTTATGAGAGAAGGAAACAAGCAGACGAAATCATCGACCGTTTGTCCTAGATCGACCTTTAAAAAGAGACAACAAACAAAAGCGAGCGAACTGCCTGTAATTAAACAATGGCTTCAGTCTTTGCTTTGTGTGGCTGTATGCCCCGACAATGCAACAGTTTGGCGAGGAATCAGCCCCAGTGTAGATTTGAAGCCACATCTCGGGCACCAATCAACACCGCAATGGGAAATTTAACCAAGAGATTCAAGACGAACAAGGCAATGAAGAGAGAGAGAGAGAGAGAGAGAGAGAGAGAGAGAGAGAGAGAGAGAGAGAGAGAGAGAGAGAGAGAGAGAGAGAGAGAGAGACAGAGAGAGAGAGAGACAGACAGAGAGAGAGAGAGAGAGAGAGAGAGAGACGAGAGAGAGGAGAGAGAGAGACTCGTAGTATTCGAGAAACTTAAATTGGTGAAAATCATGTTCTTAGATATCATCAAGTGCCTTAACGACTGGCATGTGCAATCCTCCTTCTCTACGTCTTACGATCTCCGATAGCAGTTCGTGCGCTGACGCTCTTCCGTGCCAAGTTAAAAGATTGTCAAAATTGTTCTCTTGCTGTCTTCCCCTGTCTCTCTTTCCATTAACCTTTTCAGTTGTCACCAACGTCTTCCAATGCTAATTGTTTATTGCAAAATATGTGTTTTATTTTATAAACTGCAGTGTATGCTTGCCCTATCTGTCTTTATCTGAGGTGTTATCTATGTTTATGGCTGAGGTTTCACGGCTGCATGTCCTATTTGTCGTCTGGTAGTTAACGGCTGAAATGTTTTATGTTTCATGCAGAGATCCACAGACTGGCGTAAATCTAGTATTATAGATTTACGCATCTGATCAGATGTTAAATACGCGGTCAGGGTGCGTGAAATACTCTTAAATTATTTACGTGATGAACAGTATGAAATTCCCAAAAATAATGAACGACTGCCAAGTTTGAAGATAAGAGCTCAAATTGCTCTAAACCGTATGAAACCCGGCAAGACCTCATGACTTGTGTAAATCTATGTTTACTACAACCCCGAAGAAATCAGATGCCTTAGAATGTGATCAAAATCGAACAATTACCATATTGAGTCACATCACAAAGATTTTACAAAGACTCGTCACGCAACGGGTTAAGAAGAAAATAAAAACAGAAATAAGGTAAAAACAACGTGGATTTGTAGAAGTTATAAGAAATTATGTCGATTTGTTGAGAACATGAATAGAAAGTTTGATATAATTAAATAGAGGACCACAGTTATTTCATTGACTACACAGAAGCTTTAGGTAGAATAAGACATGATGACATGCTATGGATGCTTGAAGATCTCCAAATTGACGGGAAAGGCTTTAGACGCGTGGAAACACTTCTACAGGCAACAATAAGTTGCTAGAAAAATTAATAACGAAATATGTCAGTGCCAGTCACACAGAAGAGGCATGTCACAAGGATATGTAATGTCTCCAGGTCTTGTTGTCCTATACAGTGACAGAATTATGAGAAATGAGGGAGATATGCGAGGAAGACATGCCAACAACAATATATCTTACGATACAGTACTGACTGCAGACAAGGAACAGAATCTGCAGCATTTAGTGGATGTGGTTTTACGTATTGTGCAAATAGGATTAGGATTAAATTGTCCATATGGTCAGATTTTTGTCCTAAACCTGCGACTGGCCTAGCAAGCCTGCAAGGGATCTGCATACTGCTCGAAGAAAAACAAGTAAAACAGAGGTAATGACTACAACTAAAGAAGAAAAAGCAACAACCATTCTCCTAAACGACCATCCCTTGAAACAAGTAAAGAGTTTTAAGTACCTAGGAAGTATAATATCATCAAATGGCAAATCAGAATACGAGATCGAAAATAAATGCAATAAGGCACACCAACTCATTGGACAAATGGCGCAAATACTAAAGAACAAACATGTATCAATAACTACTAAGAAAGCACTTTGCAACACAATCTTCCTACCAACTCTATGTTACCAATGCCAAATCTGGACAATGATAGAAAAAGAGAAAACAAAAATCACAACAACAGAAATGAGATTCCTGAGACGATTACTCAATGTATCAAGAAGAGATAAGATCAGAAATAAAGAAATCAGGACTAAAGTGGGGGTTATAGCTGTACTAGATTTTATTAGAAGGCAGCAAGTCAGATGGTTTGGCCAATGATGTACAGACCAGAGGGAAGCAGAGGAAGAAGCCGACCACGTAAACAACGGACGCAGGGAATAACAGAGTCCATGGGAATATCGATACATGAAGCCCATAAGCGGGCACTCTCCCGTTGTTTATACTTCACCTCGACACCGCAAGGTACAAGAGGAACATGATGAGATGAGATGCAACGAAAAATATGGTCATCTCCAAGAAGACAGAAATAACACAATGTAACATTCAAATAAATGGGGAAATCCTTAAACAAGTGAATCGGTTCAATAATTATGGAACAGGCATAGCATCTGATGGGCGATGCTTTGTAGAGATGCGAAAAAGACATGTCATCTCATAGGTAGCCTTTTCCAGATGGAAAACATACCAATGAAAAGCTGTCAACTGTAGTGAGAAATATAATGTTAAAGTGCTATATAGATGTTGTACAATAGTATGCATGTGAGTCATGGACAATAGGCAGACAAACCGAGAAACATTTAATGGTGGTAAAAATGTTCTTTCTGTGGAAACTGTAAAGAATACTTTGAATACTTTGCAAATTATGAACATTAAATGAAGAGAAGAAAAAGACACATGTAACCACAGAGATGCGATGTTTTATAGAATGCTGAGAATCCAATGGAGGAATGAGAAGTTCAATATCAAAGTATTCCAACAGGCCAGTTCATAAAGGCACTAGACTGTCCACATTGGCAGAAAACAATCGTCATTTTTTGTTATGTTATGAGACGAGATGATGTGGACAATGTTAGGACACATCGTGGGTGTTAGAGAAAGAGGCTAACGGAGTGAGAATATGCAGGGTGGGTGGTAGTGTCTTTGGTGCAACAGGTTTAAAAGAAGAAGAGGAGAAGGGAGATATCTAAAGTACGACAGCGAATAATTTTCTCACAATATTCCTGATCGGACCATGGTAAAGTAATGTACTAAGGTTGGTATATAGGACAATAAGCCAATAATGGACCCTTTCACACGCCTTGAGGCGTCTTGCTCACATGGTGCTAGATTCATATTTTATAGACCAGTCCGTACTGCATGGTGTGATATGATCAATATCCCACCTTTACTTTACTACTCGAGAGATTTCCTGGTTCCCATGTTAAACTGGGTCGCCTCGATGCGAAATCGTGCCCGTAACCACCGGGGCAGCAGGCTGGCGTCTAGCCGCTATTCTACTACAGATCGCACTGGCAAATAGCAAGAGTCAATATTGGTCTTATGTCTGGGATGCATGAGATGATGACATCCATACTGTCTGGCTAAATACGTGACTCAGTTGGTGGCATTGCTCGCTGTATCAACTACACCGTTTCTGAAAGGATAATCTTGTTAATTGTTGCCTTTCTCGTGCAAGCCAACGAACAGACAATCAGTGTTGGCGCGCCCGATGTTTGGGGTAGATTTTATGTCAAAACTTTGTGAGAAGATCAGTTCAGAATTACCTTTGTTGAAAATTGTTTTGTTTGTCTCATATTGTATATTATGCCCCACACCCTGCAGCCTTATTGTCTCTACCACACACATGTTCACCTTCCTTCTGCTTTGTCTCATATTGTGTATTTTCCACCACACCCTGCAGCCTTCTTGTCTCCACCACACACACGTTCACCTTCATTCTATTTTGTGGTTACTAGCGCAGTTCACAATCCCGCACACCACGTTGGATACACAGCGGTGTGAGGTTTGGAAACAGACCGCCTTGCGTTGGTTGTTATACAATGGCATGAGTGCCGGTCGCTCAGAAAGCAATGGTAAACTACTAAACGTAAACTTACCAAGAAATCACAAACAGCAAAAAAAAAAAAAAAAATGCCAGGATTGACTGCGACGTTCTGTAATGGGTGGGAAACTAACTTTAAATGTGTGTTGTTCTCTCCTTGTCTTCTGAATCAGCATAGGTGACTTTTACCTCCCTTTAAAACAATGTTCCCATCTCAGAACATGTGAACGCTATCTTCTGGTCCAATGCTGATTTGTCCACTTATTCGGGTGGAAGTCATTGCCAGAACTCTGTTTATCACACTCTTTTGTGTTGCCCGTCGCTAGACTCTAGGACGTGGCCTTGAGAGTTTCACTCCCTCGAGTTGAGACCCATGATGGCATTTCTGACACCCTCCAGCATTTTAGAGGGGAAATAGCACATTATTACATGTTTGAAAAAAGCTGTTACCAAGTAATCCCATTTAGTAAAATGAAGATATAAACACACACACGCGCGCACAAACACACGCGCGCACACACACACACGCGAGCGCGCGCACGCGCACACACACACACACACTCACAAATCCCGTACCAGGAACCTATTGTGTGTATGTGCTGTGTCCGGACCATCACATTCTTGTAGTCCTGAGTGCATGGATGGATAGATAGCCTGTGGAGGTCAGCGTGGCCGAATGTAAACTCCCGGTGTGTTGATGCCGAGGTCATGTGGACTAAAATGTTGGCTTCTCATCCTTGACTTGGAGACGTAAATTACAAGTACTTCAGAAGTCGGAGTGGATTCGCCGGTCTCGAGGGACAGTTGTAATAAGGAAAGCTAATCCACACGCAATAATCAGTCCAGTGCACTCATCATCATCAATTGCCATGCGCCATGCCGGTTGGCGTAGGCGTTCATGACTCTCCACAGATCTCGGTCTTTGGTTTTCTGGATCAACTCCGCCGTTAACAATCCTCTGTGCTACCGTCGCAATCCATCCAGCATCATTTCCCTTGGTCTTCCTCTGCCTCTCTTCCCCTCTGTCTTTCCAGCTATCACGATGTTCTCCAATGCCTCTCTTCTCATCACATGACCAAAGAAAGCTGTTTGTCTCTTTCTTATCGTTGTATACGATGTTCTAGGTTCATTAGCCTCTTTCAGACAGTAGTTGTTAGTTACTTTGGCAGTCCAAGGAATTCGCAACATTCATCTCAGGAACCACATCTCTGTTGCTTCCAATCTCTTCCTAATTTGTTCTTTCACATTCCAAGATTCACAGCCATACAACAAAACAGGTTCTATATAGCATTTCAGCATTACAAATAGTAAAACGTGTATGGACTACGCTTAAGTTTAAAGAGAGCAAACTAATTTAAAAAAAAAGGTTATTCAGTCTTTCAACTCTCTGGCGAAGGAGTTACAAACGCAAATAATCTCGAATACCGTGTTCGAAACACAGCTGCCGTCGATTTGGAAGCAGACCGCTTTGCGTTGGTTGCTTTACAATGGTATGAGTGCCGGTCGTTCAGAAAGCAATAGCAAACTTCTGAACGTAAACTTGCCAAGGAATAATAAACAACCAAAATATGATGGAGCTGACTGCTACGTCCTGTAAAGGGTATGCAACTATCTGAGTCTTTCCCTTCCAAAGCGCGCGCCGATAGCAGACACCAAACCCTCGCCTGGCTACGCTCATGCCATTGTCAGCGTAAGACTAACACGCGCGCAAATATTAAGTTATATTTGGAGTAAAGCGTCTGAAAAATAATGTCACTGATATTTGACGTGTAATGTTACTGATATTCGACGTATAATGCCACAAATATTTTACGTGTAATGTCATTGATATTCGACGTGTAATGCCACTAATATTCGACCTATAATGCCACTAATATTCGACGTGTAATGCCACTAATATTCGACCTATAATGCCACTGATATTCGATGTTTAATGCCACTGGTGATGGCACACGACGAGACAAAATAAGACGCGAACTTGTAATACTATGTATGGACTGAATTAGTTAATATCAAGAGGATGAAAGTAAAATTGTTCACTTAAAAACTTACTGATTAACTAATTTTATTTAAAACAATAGAAAAAAGTTGTTGGACTTACTTAGTCAATATCTAGATTAACAGAAACAATGAAAGCACCACAACTGAAACACTAAATCAACTTACCGATAATATCAACAGTTTATCATTTGACTCCATATTGTCAAAGTAGGAACCAGGTGTTAACCCGATTCCCACGCCAGAAAGCAAATACCATGTAATATTGTTTACATCTATTAATAGCTGTGATGTCAACCCGACGAAGCGACCTGTTTAAGCTGCCATGTTTAGCATTCTTTAAATGACATTAGTCTGGGAAATTTACTACTTCTAACTGCCGGGTCGGGTCTTAACATGTAATTGTAAGAGTATTGTATCGGTAAGCTCATGCAAAGGACCTGACGGTAAGCTGCTGAGAACAAAGGTAAAGATATATATATAAATTATTCCCGAGTTTACAAACATGGGATTTGCAATTTGAGAACACCCTGTAATTACAAAGTAATGAAAAGGACCCTACTAAACGTCGTACAGAGTAACAGGTATATGGTGCTGGACTCATATTGTTGTTGACATAACCGCGCTCATGACATTATCAGGAAATACAGTATAGAAATTATGAAGTTGTTTTTTTTTTTAATGGAACATCTAAAACAACATAGTTTCTTACCCAGAAGTGAACTGTACTAAACATAAATGAAGGATACAAACGAACGAACGAACGAACGAAAGAACGAACGAACGAACGAACAGACTTTATTTTCAAAGGGTAACAAATTGGGTACGCAGGCCCGTCTTACATTCGGCCCTTCCAATCAATAATCTTTCGTTCACCAATAGTGCATAGGAAAAAACATTGTCAAATGAATTTTGTAAACATAAACAATTAGTTAGTTAGTTCGTTAGTTAGTTAGTTAGTTAGTTAGTTAGTTAGTTAGTTAGTTAGTTAGTTAGTTGATGTTCCAACTTCACAGCAACGGGTCGTTCCCATTATGCTCCGTTCCTGTGCCAGTGAATATCACACAAAATGCTCCCCACTGCCCAATGTGAAAAGTGGAAAAGACAGGAGTCTCGACAAATAACAGCCCGCACAGATACACTGTGCATAATGCCGCCACCAGAATGTCAACACAATAGTCCCCCACAAAACATCCAGTTCATTTCTGATGGAATCGGCAGTCATTTTCCCATCTGGATGTTTCCTAGATGTTCACCCACACAGTCCACGAAATACAGTTCATCGTCGATGGTAGTGGCGGTCAACCAGAAGCCCAGCAGCCACGCATTTCTGCATAAGGCAAAAACCGGTCAACTCTGGGACATAGCCATCTGCCATCACTCCGAACATGCAGTCACGTTCCAAAAGACCTTGGGCAGATTTAAAAGCATTTCACAAGAAACTCACAGCTCACAGTGTCACGCCACGCAATCACTCAGTAGCAGGGCGACGGAACCATCAAGCCTCCTTAGTCGCCTCTTACGACATTCGTGGTAGGCTGCAGTGTTGCTATTCTTTGCTTCCCTTATGGGCCCCGGCAACACACAGGAGAAAAACAAACAATGCATATTACCATGTTATGAGACACATCCACCACCCACCCACACATCCCCCATTCACCCCACATCCCCCACCCAACCATACACACAACCCAGACACACATACATTCTCTCACCCATCCACCTTATCCCCACACCTACACATCTCCCCACCCACACACACCTCCCACCCACCACACATCCCATCCACACACACCCCAAGCACACATACAATAGCCAACCCACACATCCCCCACCCACACACAACCACCCACCTATAAACATCTCCCCACCCACTCACATATCCTCCACCCGTCCCATTACCCACCAACAATCACCCACCCACATATCCTTCTCCACCCACACACCTCCAACCACCCAGCCAAACACACATCCCTCAACCATACATTCCACACACACACACACACACACACACACACACACACACACACACACACACACACATCTCCCCGCCAACTCACATATTCCGCACCTACCCACAAACAAATTCCGCACCCACCCACATAATCTCCCATCTCCCCCAGCCCACTCACAGATCCCGAGCCCACCCATACAAACATGCCCCCCCATCTCCTAACCTACACACACTCACCCATCAACAATATCCTCCACCCACCCACACATCCTCCACCCACCCATCCCCCACCAAACATACCTTAAACACACATCCCTTAATCACACATCCCTTAATCACACACCCTTAGCCATATACAATCACCCACCCACACATCTTCTACCCAACCACACATCCTCCACCCACCCACTCCCCAGCCTCACATCCCTTAACCACACACTCCTACCCATAAACACAGACATCCCCACCCACACACACATCTCCGCACCCATACAGACATCCCTCACTCACATCCCCATCCACCAACACAATAATACAGTATCATTGAAGCATGTAGTATTACAGAAACAATCTAGATAAAACAGGAATACAGATACAAATATACTATTCCTGGGTTCACAAGAGTCAACAGAGTTGTAGGAGTTAAAAGGTCACTCACCATAACCAAATGGATCAGACAGATGACATGTATGGGGCGTATCAACTTAGTAGGTGAAATAGAGAATGTGAGGAAAATACTAGGCAAGATAGACAGATGAAGTCTAAACAGAATGAATTGGACAGCTTTTCCAAGTTGGAAACAAATAACAATATTAGCAACATCAGTTTCATCAAAATATCAAATCACAGATTGGATTGGGGAATCATGGTCGTCTATGTCCGCCGCAGACCAAAACCTGGAGAAATAGATTACTGGGTTTACAAATTGATGATTTGCACTGTGTGATTCAGTAAAATACGTTGATATTTATTATATCATGTTACAGGGATATCTTCTTATAACCCATGCCGTGTGGGGTTGGTGATCACGCCTGACCACATCCTATTGTCTCGTGTGCCGCCAATAACTTTTGATACTGATATTCCTCCATGCCATGATGACAAACTGTCCAGTATTCTCTTCTCCTGTCTCTCCCGCGATCCAACTTTATAGATGTGACGACACACTTTAGCTTTCCTCATTCTCACGACATGCCCAAAGGTAATGTGGACTGCCTTCGTGTGATGCGAATAATCAGTTCTCTTAGAGAGTTAACTTCTTTCAGAATATCTGCATCGCTCTTTCTATCCGCCCACAGTTTTCTCATCATTTAACAATAAATTCACATCCCCACACCTTTCACGCAATTCCGCACTTGTCTGCTTATTATCCATGATTCGCTTCCGTACATCATGATTGATTAAATTAACTCTTAAGAACTTTATTTCCCTCCTCGACTGACATAGATATACTACAGAGAATATTCTTCATCTTGCGAGATGCTCCTTTTGCTTGGGCTATAATACATTTAACTCCTTTAATACATCTTCCATCTGCTGTTATTAAAGATTCGGCAACATGACGATTTCCAGTTTTAAAAATAGATCTAGGCTCCCACATAGAACCGCCTAAAATGAGACCAAGAAATGTCTTTGGAAGTAAACCGGCCATATCACCCAGTGTGTGCCGTTTGTTCCATAACTTATTGCTCTTCTTCTGCGTTCATCCGGAGTGGTGTTTTTTTTTTTTAAACGTAATTGCGTTGTGCCTGTTTACAGCAGAGCTGCAATACTTGCGACTTTGGCCGACACATCCGACTTCTGCGGGCATTTGTTGACCGGGTTAACCTTCCCGGGTGTTTCGAGGGACATTCTACTCTCACTGTTGAGATATCATCCCGATCTCAGCTGCTCCGTTCAGATCAGCCGGAGACATAACGGTCAGCCCTCAAGAGAAGGCAGGGGCAAACATGGGCATTCCCCGCCATCTAGGGAGGCTTCCATAATTGCAGAGCCGACGACACATGACGCTCCGATACTGGGCTCAGCCAAGGAATCGTCATGTCTGCACGTGGCTGCTTAGCCTCACTTTCGTATATTGGGCCTCTCGTCCACCACAGGCTGTTCCTCCAGAAGCCAGGAGAGATCAACGTTTAATTTCTGTCATTGTGTCACCGTTGTTGGTAATCAATGACCCAAGATATTCAACATTTTCCACCACCTCCAATTTTTCCCCATTAATGTATATTTCTTTCTCCATAGTAGTTTTATCTGTATGCATTATCTTTGTTTTTGCTATGTTAAGATATAAGTTGTGATTTTCACTATTCAATTGGGTTGAGAGTATTAGGTTTTCTATGCCATTCTGTGTTGTCGATAGTAATACTGTATCACGAGCATATCGAATCTCTGGTATGTCATGACCGCCGATATTTAGGGCATCATATAGTTCCCTGTTTATATCATCTCTTACATTTCTCATTATATTTTCGACGTACAGTTTAAACAAATAGGGTGACAGCACGCAGCCCTGACGGACTCCTTGCTTGATGTCAAACCAAGCTGATGTCTCGCCATCTATTCTAACTGCTGCTTGTTGGTCTAGACAGAGCATTTTTATGAGTTGTACTACATGTGATGGGGTGCCCATATTCCTCATGATTTCCCAAAGTTTCTGATGTTGTACACAGTCAAATGCCTTTGAATAATCCACAAAACATAAGAATAGGTTTACATTAAATTCTCTGGACTTCTCTATTATTAAACGCATGTTGAATATGTGATCTCTTGTTCCTCTTCCTTGTCTAAATCCAGCTTGTACCACGTTAATATCTTCTTCCATTTTCTTACGAAGTCTTCGCATTATTACTTTTAGTAGAATTTTACTTGCATGACTGATCAGGACAACAGTTCTATAGTTGGTGCATAATTTCAGGTTGCCCTTTTTTGGTATTGGAATAAAGATAGTTCTCTTCCAATCTTTTGGCCATATACCATATTTCCAAATCTTTGTACATAATGCATGATATATGTGTATGCTTTCTTCTCCTCCCGCTTTAATTAGTTCAGCTGGTATCTCATCACATCCAGGTGATTTACCATTCTTCAGGTTCTTTATAGCCCAAGCAATTTCATCTAATGAGGGTTCAGGTTCTGTCTCTGCAACAACATGGCAGCGGAGACATATAAACAAATGTCCGGACGATTACATGAATATTTTGGTTTTAAAGTATTGACTGATCGAAATATTGAAAATGCTGAAAAGGTTTATTGCGATCATTGTGATAAATCGTTTGCCTACCATGGTTCTAACACCTCGTTTACTTACCACCTGCAAAACAAACATCCACTACAGTATCAGAAACTTCACTGAGACGGTCTATTGCAGCATCGTCACCTGCTTCGAAGCAGGCTACTTTGAGTCACTTTTGTCGTTCGTCACATCGTCCAGTGAGTGCTGCATTACAACATAATATTCACGTATCACTTGCGAACTGCATTGCTAGTAGTGGCAGACCAGTATCAATAGTAGATGACGACGGCCTTCAACAAATATTACGCACAGCATTGCAAAATGCTACCATTCCGTCGCACTGTTGACAAACTGTTGACTGCTAAGTATAACGGCAAGATTCACAATGTTAAAGAATCTGTGAAAAACGCAAAGGGAATTGCGTTAACATCTGACTTTTTGACATCTCTAGGTAACGAAAGCTATTGTGGAATTACTGGCCATTGGATTGCCGATGACTGGAAATTGAAAAAATGTTGTTCTTGAATGCGTGAATGTTGTTGAACGTCATTATTCTGACAGTGTTGCCGAGTTATATAAACAGTTTGCAATAGACTGGGATATAACGAACAGAATTCAGCTCTAGTTACTGACAATGCAAGAAATATGGTTTCAGCTGTTGATAAAACCGGTTTTGGACATATTCCTTGTTTGGCTCATAGCTTACAACTGAGCATATTACATGGATTTAAAGCCGCTGAAACCGAAACATTGGGAAATGTCGAAAAATTGTCGGACATTAAAACATAGTGCTGCAAACACAACCGAGTTGCAAAATTGTACTGAGTCACCATTGTGTAAGCTGCAGCAAGATGTACCAACAAGATGGAACAGTATTTTTATTATGCTGCAGAGTCTTCTACAGGCCAGAAGCATAAGCTGTCTACACGTCAGATGAAAAGATGCAATACAAAGGTCCAAAACTGTCAGATTCGGATTGGGAGAAGATTTCGAAATATGTCAGTTTTGGACTTATTCTGGCAGACCACGGTCCTGCTTGGCGGTCAAGATTATGTTTCATGTAGCTGTGTATTGCCACTGCTATCATCGTTGACAAAGCATATGACTGTACACGATGATGATCCGGGCTACATAGCTAAATTTAAGGCAGCATGTATTAATGACTTCAGTGAACGTGTAGCTAATATGACAAGTATTGAAATACTACAGATTGCAACAGCACTTGATCCACGCTACAAATACCTGGAGTGTTTGTCAAAAGATGCAAAAGAACGAACTTGGTCACGTATTGAATAACAAATAGCAGTTAATGTTCATGATGAGCAGATGGAGACTGCTGCATCGAATGATACTGACATTGACAATGAAACTACATGTGAACCAAATGAAAAGCGTCTTAAGCTAATGGAGTCTGACTCAGACACGGAAGATCATGTCGACAGCTCTTCTGATGAATTGCTACGTTATAAAATGGAGAAGAAAGTTGCAGAACCGGTCGACCCTTTACAATGGGAGAAACTTAATGAACATCGATATCCAAAATTTGCATTCCTTGAACAGATCATTCTGTGCATACCGGCTACCTCAGTTCCATGTGAACGATTGTTCAGCTCTGCTGGTTTATTGTTAATAAGACGCGCTCGTCACTTGAACCAAATACTGTCAACATACTCGTCTGTTTGCATAGTTGGTTATTAGATGACATATGAACAAAACAATCCAGTGTTATCTCAATTTTTGACAAATACGACTATAATGTGAGTTATGTGACTATAAATGCTTTGCTTTAATCGAAGTCAACAATGTTACACAACCAGTTACACAAAATGAATAATTTCCCCTCTTTAACGGTTGTCGTTTCGACAAATGGACTTTACGCCCCTGGTACACTTGGGGAACAAGTAGTTATGTTTCGACTTCTGTGCTCTGACAAATCCCTAGCCAGGGAACACAACCCTCAGCATCAAAACCTGAACTGCTGGTTGTATCCCTATTTTTAAAAATAGTCATCAATGTTGGCAAGACGTAGCTTTATTGGAAAAGACTGCCACCAAGGACTTATTTTTCGAAATATGAGAAGACTGCGCCTGGTTTTAAAGCTGCCAAAGATAGGCTTGCTCTTCTTCTACGTGGTAACGCTGAAGGAGATTTCCAGTTCAAGCCTTTACTGATGTACCACTCAGAAACACGCAAAGGAACACTTGCGCGTTACATGGCGTGCCAACAAAAATGTATAGTGTATTAGAGAAGAAATCAACAACAACGATAAAATGCTGGTGTTGATAGCGATGTCCTGTAATAGGACATGCGGGGGAAAAAGATAGAGAAGGAGAGAGAGAGAGAGAGAGAGAGAGAGAGAGAGAGAGAGAGAGCAGATAGAGAAGAAGAATAATACAGAAGAAATGTAATAGAGAAGAAATCAACAACAACGGTAAAATGCTGGTGTTGACAGCGATGTCTTGTAATAGGATATGCGGGGGGGGGGGGAGATAGAGAAGGAGAGAGAGAGAGAGAGAGAGAGAGAGAGAGAGAGAGACAGAGAGAGAGAGAGAGAGAGAGAGAGAGAGAGAGAGAGAGATTGTTTTTAAGGAAGCATGTAGAGCAAACAATAAGTATGTAACAAACTGTGGCAGACGTGAAATAAAATCCCCAGAAACAAATCTACACTGCCCTTGCTTACCCTCCTCCAACAAAGACAATTGTGGACGCGGACTTGCCACATACAAGGTGACATTCTGGAGACAGGGGCTGACCAGCTGACAACTGCGCTGATCCTATCTGAACAGGACATCCATAACTGCAAGAACATGCATGAGTAAATTTAATGGGGGCCATCAAGACATGTTTAACGTCAGCCCCACAGGTCGTGGTGTGCGTGTGTGTATGTGCGTGTGTGTGTGTGTGTGTGTGGATGTGTGCGTCCGTGCATATGGTTATGTAAGGCCCAAGATAAAGGCAAGAAGATTTTTGTCAATGCAAGCGTTTTGCGTGGGAAAGTGATGACCTTGTCGAGATCCCCGACATCACTGCATAGAACAGAGTTTGTGGTTAATGCTTTTTAATGGTTTCCTTGCTTGATTTCCCCATTCCTGGACAGGCGGGCGACAGTCACAGTTAGGACAGGAAGCTCAACGACGCTTGAATGCAGGTAGTGGTGAATAACAAATACAGGCGTCTTATCCACTCACTGAGGTTACTGGGTACATGGCGCTACCCCCCAACGTTATAGACCAATCGGCATTAGAACCAACGAAAGACTGACTATGAGAACAAACTTATTTTCAAAGGGTTTAGAATATTGGGCGCTCTATTAATCCTACAGATGGTTGATATGGTCAATATCCTACAGATGGGTGATGTGGTCAATATCATACAGATGGGTGATGTGGTCAATATCCTACAGATGGGTGATGTGGTCAATATCCTACAGATGGGTTATGTGGTCAATATCCTACAGATGGGTTATGTGGTCAATATCCTACAGATGGGTGATGTGGTCAATATCCTACAGATGGGTGATGTGGTCAATATCCTACAGATGGGTGATGTGGTCAATATCCGACAGATGGGTGATGTGGTCAATATCCGACAGATGGGTGATGTGGTCAATATCCTACAGATGAGTGATGTGGTCAATATCCGACAGATGGGTGATGTGGTCAATATTGCACCAGCCGCCTTTGCTTCCCATAAAATGTCCTGGTATCCATTTAAGTCTGGGTCGACGTCTGAGCCTTGTTCAGTAAAAATAAGTCCTTGTTTAAAAGGGGATTCGAATACACGAACACCGGGCGGGCAGGGACGATTTTGCTATACAGGTGTATAAAATATCGTTGTATGGGTATTGTTGATAGAGACATCACTAAGACAGCCGATAGTTGATGAGCACAGGTTTATAAAATATCGTTGTATGGGTATTGTTGATAGAGACATCACTAAAGGAGTCAATAGTTGATGAGCACAAGTTTATAAAATATCGTTGTATGAATATTGTTGATAGAGACGTCACTAAGACAGCCGATAGTTGATGAGCACAGGTTTATAAAATATCGTTGTATGGGTATTGTTGATAGAGACGTCACTAAGGGAGTCAATAGTTGATGAGCACAGGTTTATAAAATATCATTGTATGGGTATTGTTGATAGAGACGTCACTAAGGGAGTCAATAGTTGATGAGCACAAGTTTATAAAATATCGTTGTATGAGTATTGTTGATAGAGACGTCACAAAGACAGCCGATAGTTGATGAGCACAGGATTATAAAATATCGTTGTATGGGTATTGTTGATAGAGACGTCACTAAGGGAGTCAATAGTTGATGAGCACAGGTTTATAAAATATCATTGTATGGGTATTGTTGATAGAGACGTCACTAAGGGAGTCAATAGTTGATGAGCACAGGTTTATAAAATATCGTTGTATGGGTATTGTTGATAGAGACATCACTAAGAGAGTCGATAGTTGATGAGCACAGGTTTATAAAATATCGTTGTATGGGTATTGTTGATAGAGACATCACTAAGGGAGTCGATAGTTGATGAGCACAGGTGTATAAGATATCGTTGTATGGGTATTGTTGATAGAGACGTCACTAAGGGAGTCAATAGTTGATGAGCACAGGTGTATAAGATATCGTTGTATGGGTATTGTTGATAGAGACATCACTAAGAGAGTCGATAGTTGATGAGCACAGGTTTATAAAATATCGCTGTATGGGTATTGTTGATAGAGACGTCACTAAGACAGTGTGAAGACAGTGAATAGCTGTGACATGATTAAAGAATATAAGCATATTGTTGCAAGCAATTGCTAGCAGGCATCACTAAGACAGTGTGAAGACTTCAAATAACTGTGACATGATTAAAGATTGGAAGCATAATCGTTGTAAGTAATTGCTAGCAGACATGACGAAGACAGGGAATAGCTGTGACATGATTACAGAATATAAGCAAATCTTTGTAAAGCCATTCCTTGACAGAGCGAGCACGTGTACACCTCGGAGGAGCAAGTGGATCACCATGGTCTAGCAAGAATGCGACAGCGTGGAGTGACGAGGGGATCTGGCCGATGCTCGACGCTTAGAGGAAAGGCGAGACGTACATATAATCAGATTACTGCTGGTACTATTGGGGTTGGAACTCTTCGCTGGGCTTCTGAGGATGGGGACGGAGCGGCTTATGGGAATGCCCCGAATGCTGTGATGTCGGTTCCTAAATCAATCAATCAATCAATCCTTGACAGAGACTAAGACATGGGTGTCGCGTTTCGATCTACGGCAGTGGTTCTCAACCTTTTTTGGCCCGTGCCCCCCTCTCACCATATTTTCAGAACGTCATCCCCCCCCCCCCCTTTCCAATCAACATTTGGCCCGTGCCCCCCTTCACTATATTTTCAGAACGTCATTCCCCCCCTCCTCCCTTTTTCATATTTCCTACCTAAAAATGTTATGAGAAGAAATGGATTGGAGAACTTAGGGACAACTGGCAAGATCGAGGGGAACAGACCAAGAGGAAGACCGAGAGGAAAATACCTGGATGGCTTGGCCACATGGCATGGACGAGACAGGAACACTGAGCTGATCCACGACACTGGTGATCGAGTGAATTGGCGAGTCATGACCGCCCACGCTTTCCGGCATGGCACATGATTGATTGATTGATTGACCTAAAAATCCCCCCACCCCTACACAGTATACGTAAAAATGGAAGGTAAATGTAATAGCATATACTAAAACAAGTCTAGACATCCACATAAAACGTGATTTGTGGGTCTACTTACTTTATAAAATGAATTTTAGAAGTATGAGACGTACATAACTGTAAAGTATGAAGGGAAAAACTAATATCAAGTAATCGATTCTTGTATTAACTCGATCTTAAAATGGTCTTCATCCCCCCCCCCCCTGGAAACCCTTAAATTCCCCCTGGGGGGGGGGGGATTCCCCACCGGTTGAGAACCACTGATCTACGGGATGATGTATGTGTTGCAACAAATCCTACTAAAACAATACGTCGCTTAAACAGCTTGCTAGGTCAGTTACTCCTGACATGATCCAAATAGTTAGATACAATAGCACTGTGACTATTTCATTGCAGTATAAATGGGACAGTATGATATATTCAGTGACGAACGTATAGAAAAATATTTACGTTTTGAAGAAATTTTCTCCGCACATGCACATAAATAACATTCATTAATTGGTGTTTGTGCAGAATATAATGAAATAGTTAAACAGAATCACCAGTGTGGGGCTTGTGGAGATAACTAAAAACTTGGAAGTGATTCAATAGGTAAGGAAAAAACACCTGGCGCTGGATAAGAAAGCAGTTGAGAAAAACTGAGAATAAATAGCATAAGTGGAAAGTCCTTTGTCTGGGGGGCCACAGTGCAAACGAAATAGAGAAAGCTCTAAAAACACACAGAGAATAGAATTAAAAACAGAAATGAATAATATGCGCAGGACATAGCGACAGATAGGGCAAGATGGCTTGGTGTGGGTTGGCTGGGGGGTCTATGTCCCAACAGGGTATAAAGAGCTAAACAAGAACAGAAGTAGACACACATACACAATATCGGATAGTATATGTTTGTCTTCGTGTGTTTAATAAAGATTTTGTCATCGCAAAATTCGCCGATTTTATAATTTGTGATCTTGTTCTTGTGAAACTTTCCCGCTTTCTGGTTGTCCCTGTATGTTTTGCAATTTATCGACGATGAGGCAGTTAACATTACTTCGTGTTTGGTGTAAATTTGGAGTACATGATAAGGAAAAAATCTGCCCATACCTACAGTTACATCATCATTATAGTAGGGAAAGCTAATACACACACAAAAGTCAGTCCAGATCACTAGAAGTAGTAACACATGTACGGACTACGCTTTCGAGCGAACGTAAGAAAGAAAGGAGGAGTGGCTGGCCAAGTGGCTAGAATGGCGGATTCTCCTTCGGGAGACCCGGGTTCGAATCCTCGGTAAGATGTGGAGTTTTTTTTCTGTCGGGGGGCAAAATGAAAACTCTAGCCTGTACAGTTCGCGGCGACTGCACTAGCCAGATGGCTTTAATTCCTCAGGCTCGAAACCCCCCTGCCATACACAGATAAGTACTATATTGGCAGTAAATGACAGTTTTTTTTTTTTTTTTTTTTTTTTTTTTTTTTTTTTTTTTTTTTTTTTTTACAGTAAGAAGAAATCATCATTATGTGCCCTGTCAGTTGGCGCATACATTAATCTCTCCTCAGATCTCAGTCCCTGCTGCTCTGCATCAACTGTCAGTTGACGCATTCATTCATGTCTCTCCGCAGATCTCAGTCCCTGCTGCTCTGGATCAACTCTGCTGGTGATAAACCATCCATTCCACCCTTTCAGTCCATCCTGGATAATTTGTCACGGTCTACCTCTGCCTCTTCTTCCACTGATCTTTCCTGTCGTCACGATGTTCTCCACCATCCTTCTTCCATTGCACGGCCAAAGAATGCTGTTTGTTGCAATTACCGAGCCAATGAATTTATCTTCTTCTAAGTCTCAGATTCAGCAACACTGTACTATTACTTTTGCCCATTTATTAAAAGTGTAACTTTTGGATTCAGAAGCTGGGGTTTTAGCTTTGGGGGAAAAAGACATTGCCTCCCGCCCGGGAAAAAGTCCGGTTTCGACACCCAGATTTTGAAAACTGAGATTGTCTAACCCTAAATGAGACACTTTTTTTTTTTTTTTGCGCTCGCTCGCTTTAAACTCAAGCGTAGTTCATACACACTACTTTAGTAGTGTTTGGACAGAATTTTGCATGTAAATTAGCTTTCCTTTAACAGGTCCCTCCCCAATCAGGCAAATCTACTCTGATTTCAGAGGTACTTGTAATTTACGTCCAAAAGTCAAGGACGATTAGGGAAACATTTTAGCCCAAAAGGCAGGTGTAGGGTTTAAAAACCCCTTACCTCAGCTCAGCACACGGATGTTTAAGAAAAAAGCGTTTTTATCCATTGGGCCCAGGGCTGACCTACATAAAGAGTCCCAAAGTGATTGTCGTGGTAAGTAAAAGCTGCCGGTGTTTACTGGCCACATCATCCACCAAGTCTCGAGGGGGTTTTCTATACAAATAGGTTTATGGGCCCCCTATACCCAAGCACCTTAAGAGTTATAGAATATTTTTTAAATTTTAAATGTTTATTAGGTTTGACTTTGGACACTTATTTGAAAAGAACATCTTTCCACATACAATTTTTTTTCAGAAATCACGGCAACCATAAATGGTTGACTGACTCTCATACTTCACCGGTGCTTGCCATCCCTCTTAACATTGCCTGCCGTTATGTTCACTCTGGCGTGAAGTTTCATGTTTCCTGCATAACAATTCTGAAAGTTATCTCCTTGCTTGGGTGACATATTTTTGGCTTCAAAGAAGCCTTGGTGAAAGTATTCTCGTCGATTTGTTCTCTTAATCTTCATGAGTTAACACATTTCATTTCACTTTAACGTTTCTATAGCTAGGTGCATCTTGTGGAAGTGCATGCTCTAATTGCTAAACGCTATCTCTGTATTGCTAAAGATGGTTATCAGTGGATGTAAATGTTATCTTCTTATTGCTAAAGATGGTTATCAGTGGAAGTACTTCATAAGGAAACAATGCTGACTGGATCCTGCACAACTCAAATTTTAGATGTTTGTATGGTCGCGGCGAAAACGCAGTGTAATAAAACGAAGAAAGAAAGAAAGAAAGAAAGAAAGAAAAATATGAAAGAGGGAAGAAGAAGAGTAACAACAACGACGAAAAGTAGTAGTAGTAGTGTAGTAGTAGTTTTACTGTCAGCAGGTGTTTCGATGTGTCTTGTCCAGTGCCAACGTCCCTACTCACCTCTTGATCCTCATGATGTCGGTAAAAGAACTCACTACCTTCTAACTACGAGCTAGGCATCATAACCACTTCGCCACAGATGACACCAGGTAAATGTTCACTCTTCTGGGATAAGGGATAAAAATGTTCACCCCTCTGGGATAAGGGATTTTTTTTTTTTAAATAAAAAAAAATAGGAGCTCGCTTGTGCAAATTGTATTCATAAAAATATCCAACGGCAGTTGGAAAATCGCAAACAGTCGACCGTAATGCTGCTGAATCATGAAAATTGTTAGGAAAGTTAATTGTTAATCAACCCATGGGTAGATAACACCTGTTAGTTTGGATGGAGTCTCCAGGGTACACGAACCTTATAGAAATGGGTATAGATGTCGCACACACTAACCTTTCAGAAACATAACTTATTGTGACGCACCCTGCTCCCTCCCGAAGAGGACAGAAGGAGATGAAGGCACAATCAGTGAGTTGGGGAGACAGACAGAGAGAGACGAGAGAGAGAGAGGAGAGAGAGAGGGAGGGGGAGAGGGGAGAAAGAGGAAAAGAAGGGGGGAAGAGAGAGAGAGAGATGACGAGAGAGAGAGAGAGAGAGAGATGTCAAAAGCGAGAAGAAAAACACAGAATTCCCTTTGAAATAATGACAAAGTCTAGGCATCGTAGATATGGCTGAAGATTAACTAGACATTCAGGCATCCACACATTCCACTTTACCAGGGCATTATTGTGGAGATAGGTAGGGAAAGCTATTCGTATTTCATTCCTACCCTCTCGATCAGACTGCGGAGATGCATCCTGAGACCCACACCACCACATGGAAATTAGGTCCAGTGTTGTAAGTTAGGATTTGCCGACTCCGAGGCAAGTAGTCAAGCAGTAAGACACAGTCTGTATGCAGTCTTCGGTCGCAATAGAGACGGTGTATAGCAAAACAAACAACGAAATGTGGAGAAAAGGGGAACTTTATCATTCTCGGTTTTAATTCTCGTCGCACACCCACAAACACACTCAAGCACACAAACAAACACAGACAGACAGATTTGAGGTGAGGCTAGACGGTATACGGAGGATGGGCGGAAGGTGGGTATACGGCGGATGAGAGAACAGACAGGACAGACAGACAGACAGACAGACAGACAGACAGACAGACAGACAGACAGACAGACAGATTTGAGGTGAGGCTAGACGGTATACGGAGGATGGGCGGAAGGTGGGTATACGGCGGATGAGAGAACAGACAGACAGACAGACAGACAGACAGACAGACAGACAGGACAGACAGACAGACAGACAGACAGACAGACAGACAGACAGACAGACAGACAGACAGACAGATTTGAGGTGAGGCTAGACGGTATACGGAGGATGGGCGGAAGGTGGGTATACGGCGGATGAGAGAACAGACAGACAGACAGACAGACAGACAGACAGACAGACAGACAGACAGACAGACAGACAGACAGACAGACAGACAGACAGACAGATTTGAGGTGAGGCTAGACGGTATACGGAGGATGGGCGGAAGGTGGGTATACGGCGGATGAGAGAACAGACAGACAGACAGACAGACAGACAGACAGACAGACAGACAGACAGACAGACAGACAGACAGACACTCAGTCAAACAATTCTTCTTGTTCTTGTACTTGTTCTTCTTCTCCTCCTTATTCTTCTTATCTATCTTCAGATGATAGGTCTGGAGCAGAATCGACGATCATGACTCTGCAATACTCTCTGTCTTCTAATGTTTGGAAGAAGTTGGCTTTCCTTAACACCATTATTTGTTGCCCAGCTATTTAAACATTCCACATACGCCAATCTCTCTCTCTCTCTCTCTCTCTCTCTCTCTCTCTCTCTCTCTCTCTCTCTCTCTCTCTCTCTCTCTCTCTCTCTCTCTCTCTCTCTCTCTCTCTCTCTCTCTCTCTCTCTCTTCCTCTGCCTGTCGTGGCTAATAGTTTCCCATATAAACTAATTTAGCATGGCCTTCTTTGCAATAATACTCACAGTATGTTGCAGTTACTTTCTGTTGCAGAAGTTCCCAGACAGGGCGGGTTGTCCTAGCCTTTGTGTCTACAATGGCATCCTCTGCCTAGTGCAGCTAAAGCGATGACCAGTTTTGATACGCTTTTCCAGTAGCTCCATATTTTAATCCATCGCCTGACTGCCACGAGTTCACATAACCCTGGTGTTGCCTAAATTACCTCTGCTCATCGGGTGTACGACAGGCTATTGGGTTGAAGGAGACGTCTAACATCTCCTATTGATACGGTTTTTTAGCTACACGGTTACCCTAAGTCAAACTTTTATAAACATTACAAAGCCGGGCTTAGAAAGTGAGAAACGCTGAGCGATTAGATAGTGGTAGAAGAAGCGAAATTTTATACACCAAGGCTAAATAGGGAGAGACAGCCAGTTTGTGTGAATTTACAAGGACTCTTAGTTTTGTTTTTCTATAATGAACCAAGTGTTAACTGCTGTCATTACCGATAGAGAAAACTGCTGACATTGCGTTTTATCTGTAGTTGCGTATATTCAAACGTAAAGTACTCGTATCTGATAAATTATAACACATCTTAAAAGACTATTTTATGGGAACGGGTCGAAAGAAAACATTTAATCTATTTTAATCAATGTATTGCCTGTTATAAATTATACGGTTGTACTACTACTACTACTACTACTACTACTACTACTACTACTACTACTACTACTACTACTACTACTACTACTACTACTACTACTACTACTACTACTACTACTACTACTACTACTAATACTACTACTACTACTACTGCTGCTGCTGATGCTGCTGCTACTACTACTACTACTACTACTACTACTACTGCTGCTGCTGCTGCTGCTGCTGATGCTGCTGCTACTACTACTACTACTGCTACTACTACTACTACTTCTACTACTCTACTATTACTATTAATACTACTGCTGCTACTACTACTACTACTACTACTACTGCTGCTGCTGCTGCTGCTGCTGCTACTGCTACTACTACTACTACTACTACTACTACTACTACTACTACTACTACTACTAATATTGCTGCTGCTGCCGCTGTTTGGTTAGTTCAAGTATGTAATAAAGAGAAAAAATCAACTGCTGTTAAACACATAAGGAAAATCGGAGAGCATAAAAATAAATATCCTAGATATTGATAGGCACTCACACAAGGATATTTTAGAAAACATGCTAGACAATATAGAAACTGAAGACTAGAAAAGAGCAGCAACCCAGGCGTGCGTTGAGACCTATCAATCAATATCAACGCGGTACAATTAATCGCTGTAATATTCTTATTTTGCTCTTTATCTAGGCCCTCAACCAACTCACTCTGAGCCAGCCTATCTTTTGCAACCCTGTTCATGTCATTCCCACATTGTTAGTTGTCTCTCACGACAAGCATGGTAGGCTGCATGTAGTCGTACTACATTTCGCTTATAGGGCGGAAGAAAAACATAGCTCCTAAAAATACCGTGCCAAATCCAAATGCGTTGACTGAAAGGCCCAAATGTCGCATCTTCGTTGTAAAGAGACACTTTGCGAGCGACCTTCTTATGGGGGAGAAACAAGGTGACAGAGAAAGTTTCAGTTGATGGCGAATATATTTTCAACAATACATGCCTCTCAAAATGAGCTCCGGGATGGTTACGGAGAAGGAACGGAGACCAGGTGGGATAAAAGCCCTATGGCAGATATATACTGTTCAAAAACAGAAACGCAACATTTTTGGTGTTACTTTTATAAAAGATATTCGCTGATTGGACATCAGTCGACCTATCGACTGTGTCCGTCTGGTTATTAACTTCTCGCGGTTACCTGAATTGTACTCACCTCTTGATTCGTGAGGTCATGAAAGAGGTTAAGGTCAAAACAACATTTTTGACAGTAACTCGTGACAGGTTCATGATAATCCCGTGAAACTTACTGAACACAAAACTTCTGACCATATTATTGAATGCCTATAAAAGATTGACGCTCCTCGATTAAATTCAGCTGAAAATGCAATGCGCAAGTATGGCTTATTTACAGGACCGGCTCGTTACAGCAATTGGCCGAACATTCCGTGCTACAACTCAAGTTATTAGTTATAGAACCACGCCTATTCCCACCACAGCAATAAAAGAACCTACCCCTCTGTACGCCACATATAATTGCATTTACCAATTCACATGCAGGTGCGAGTCTACCTACATTGGCCGAACAGAGAGGCAGTTACACAACAGGATTGTTGAACACATACCAAAATGGGTTGACAAGAAACTACACACAAGCAATGGGATCATGGGAAGTGTGACACACCACATTTATAAACTTCCGGCGTCGACCATTGCACGTCATGTCTTGAAACCGGTCATGTCATTGATAGAGACGGCGCTTTCCGCGTGTTGTTTCATACACAAAATAGTCGTTTGTTAAAGTTTGCAGAAGCGATAATGATCCATCTGCACAAGCCTATTTTGTGCAAACATAAAAACATAATAGTCAATTTAAAATTACCATGGTAAACAACTGATATTACTGTGCGAACATGTGTATATTTCAGCTTGAACGATGAATCTAATTATTTTACTCTACGTTGTGTGACATCTGCAGTAAGTACCTGACGAGATGCAGCGAAATGTGCCATGCAGTAAATAGTACTATATATGGTTTGTGTCTTCGTTATTCATTACAGTTCAACAACAAATAATCATCATTGTGCGTTTACAGGCTGGACAGTCACTAAGTGTAGTAGCCAGAAAATTTAATGTGGTTAGAAGCACCAGGCGATTTCAAGAAACTGGCTCAGAGGCAGACCGGCCGCGCAGTGGAAGACCCAGAATCACAACTGCTGCCGAAGACCGCTTCATACGGCTGCGTCCCCTTAGGAATCGATTCGCATCTGCTTCCTCCACAGTCCAGTCAATGCCAGAAGCTCATCGAATTTTAGATCAGACGGTCAGGAACTGGCTGTACGACGCTGGTCTTTGGGCTAGAAGGTCCTGTTCTTACGAGACCATCATCGCCAGAACCGATATATATATATATATATATATATATATATATATATATATATATATATATATATATATATATATATATATATATATATTATATATATATATATATATATATATATATATAGATATATCGGTGGTGTGAGGCGTTGGTTTTTCACATAGCTTCATTCACAGCATAATGAAGTAGGATAGCCATTTCTCTTCCTCACCGCCTTTCCTTCCCTGACATGTTCTAGAAAGGTATCTTGTACCCAACCCCAGACTCGGTATTGATCGGAAAAGAAGTAATACTGCAATTTCTAGGGTTGACACCGGACCTTTATGCAGGTAGCAAACACACTAACACTATGCATTAGTCAAGGGGTCACCAAACTACGGCCCGCGGGCCGGATCCGGCCCGCGACGTCATTTCATCCGGCCCGCGGACGGTACTCGAACTTGGCTGATATGACGTATGGAACACGAGACGTTGTGATACAATTTAAATGTAAATATTATGTTTAGAATAACAGGAGATCTTCACACGTGCGGAGACTTGTTGAATTTTACCGCTGCTTACCTGATGTTGAGTTTCCGAAACTGAAGAAATTGTCCGTTGCTATGGCATCAGTGTTTGAAACAACTTATGTCTGTTAGTAAACATTTTCAAAAATGAAGTCAACACATAGAACGAGATTGACTTATGGACATTTGACAGCAATTCTCTTGATTGGATGCAGCAATTCCAAACCAAACAAACATTGATGATATCTTGAAAGCCAAATATCAGTTTCACAAATCTCACTACCCTTTTTTGCTGCTTAGTTTGTGAAATTCGGATATTTGCACACTAGGGCTGATGTAACAATCTTATTGCTAACATCGCCTTCTTTAATAACTTGTTTTAGTAAATAAACATGTTGGTTGTCTTTGTTTTTTGTGCATTGCACGCCACTCACCCATGATTAACTTAGTTTTTCGACTTTTTCCCCAGAGCTTTCGTTCTGGCTTGCAAGTATTGCTAGAGTTTCATATCTTTTACAGGACGTTTGCAGTTAACACCAGCATTTTTGGCTGTTGTTGATGTCTTGGCAAGTTTACGATCAGTAGTTTGCCATTGTTTTCTGAACGACCGCACCCACATCATAGCGTAAAGAACCAGCGCAACGCGGTCTGATGCCAAATCTCTCGCAGCTGTGTTTCGAACGCGAGTATACGGGATTACGAACCTCGTCCGTAAGATCTTCGCCACGGAGACCGGCGCAAGTATTGTACAGAATGAGTATGCGACCCACGCTCGTCATTTTGTCAGTTATCCGGCCCGCCATGAAAACAGTTTGGTGATCCCTGCATTAGTCCGATGCACTGGCGATAAGGTCGCCTGAGAACGCAAAAGGGGTTGCATCTATTGGGGTGTGTCTGATGTAGGGTTTCTTGCCCCGACCGGCTACCAAAGTCCCATCTCCACGAGAACTGTATTTCTAGAGCTCTACTTCCCTCTCCACGCTCAGAAACCAGCGATACGTGCAAGGCAGGTCAGGGAAGTTCATACCAAGGCATATGGCGATATAACCAGTTAATGATTCAGCACAGCACGTACAGACTGGCTTGGATTAGGCCTAAGGTGGTAATAACACGACTGCCGCAGGATGTGGCATTGTCAACTGAATCATTTATGTATGTGTAGATTATGCGAAGAAATAACAAATACAGACAAATGTACATGCCTTACAACGTTCTCCGGCCAGTGGAAAGAAATGACAGGATCGGAAATAATAAAACAAAATGATAAGAATATTATAATAAATATGAAATATTTAATAAATAAGCTAAATCACACCACGTAAATCCGTCGTTTCGATCCTAATGAAAATTTTTGAAGGACTAAATGGAAAAAAAAATTTAACTATTGTAAATAAAACACATACATTGTCAACCATGGGACCCAGTTGTATTGTAAACAGGGAGCAGTACAGGATGGGTATGCAACTTCCCTGTAAAGCAGATATGTAGTGGTTCAGATGTTGTTATGTCGAATCAGGATATGTAGGGACAGTCTAGCCGAGTTTTGTCGATTTGATGTGGATATATTTTAAGGGTATAAAAATGATAAGGAAAGGAATTAAACAGAGTAAGCAGCCTACACCTGTAACAGTTTTGATTTCAGCTTCTTCTTCTTCTTTCGTTTGCTTGAAATATGTCTATAACTGCAATGTTGTCTCGTGTATGAATTTAACTGCCTTTTTTAGTTCACTCAGCGGTCCATAGAGTTTATCTTCCACTGTTGTCTCTCTAGGCCAGAAGGTTTGCCTAGACATGTAATTTGGGCAGTCTTGGAGTGTGTGCTCTTCTCTATCTGTCTGTGACGCCAATCCACACGTACGCATGGCTGATTCCCCAATCTTGAATTTTGTATACATGAGGTTGCGTAATCTATTGTGTCTTGTCCTGAGGCGCAGAATAATGACTTGTTCTGGTCTGTCCATAATGTGGTAGTTGTCTTGAGCAGGTTTTGGTGGCTTTCTGACTAATTTGATCATTCTCTTCTTTAGGTGGTATGTAATGGGCACATCAGGCTGTTCTTCTTTTGCTCATTCCTTAGCTAATCCATCAGCTCTCTCGTTTGAAGGTACTCCACTGTGAGATGGCATCCACTGTTTGGTGACCTTACGCTGACTGCTGATTTCAAAAGTAGTGTCCTTAGTACTGGCAATTTTCCAGACAGGAGCGCCTCGAGTACTTATTTTGCATCTACCAATAGCACCACAGGCTTGTGTACCATGGCTGATATTTAGTAATTTCTCTGTTTCTATCTTGATTGAATCAATTTCAGCATCATATTTATGGCAGCACTTTCCTGTAGGTACTCTGGTCGTGTCCCTAGTAGTATCTGGGTATTTTATGTACACTCCCGTTCCTCCATTTCGAACAGCATTTTGTGCTGACCCATCTGTGTAGACGCGGATCCAAAGGTCCTGTGGGTATTCTTCATCAAGGAAGCTGAGATGTGGCTGTTCTGCGCTGTATACTGTTCTGTTCTTCCTTGTAAAATCTTCCTCTCCCTTTTGTCTGGATTTGTAGTGATAGTCTTATTTCCTCTTTCCATGGAGTTCGTTCTGGAATAGTTTTCAGGGGGATACCAACTGTGGACAGATCGGTGGTTTTTCTGCAAAGTCGTTTGTTCTGGTGAATAAAACTGCTTCTTTTCAACCGCCCCATAGCTAAGTTTTCAAATCGGTTCTTCATATGGCGGTCTGGCATGCTGAGGAACTTATTCTGCTTGTATTAACGTTTTCGTGTCTCTGTGCTCACTCAGGTGCTTGTGTCCTCTCCCATCTTCTCCATTTCCACTAAAGGGGTTGATCTCATTTCTCCTGTGGTGACTCTAAGTGCTTGATTTTGCACCTTGTCCAGCTCTTGTAGTGTGGTTTTTGATGCTGAACACCACGTAGTTGACCCGTAGACCAGGTATGGTCGTATGTTCTGTTGATACACTTTGCTAAGTATTTTCCCACTGGCTCCCCATGTGGTTCCACTTAGTTTTCTCAGGATGACTATTTTCCTTTTGGCTTTTGCTACTGCTTTGTTGATATGTTTTCTCCATGTCAGTATGTCATCAAATGTTACTCCAAGTGTTGGTGTTCCTTTATCTTCTCTTAGGGGTGTTCCATTTATCTGGATCATCCCTGCCTTTTGTTTTGGAGAGAGAGTAAATAGAGGGGTGCTGCACTTGTCAGTGTTTATGCTGACACACCATCTATTTGCCCATGCAACAAATGTATCTACAGCTCTTTGAAGCGATATGATGGTCACTGATGCATGTTCAGCTTAATGGACATATCCGAAATTCTGGTTAAGTACGTGTCCCTACCCCCCCCCCCCTCCCCCGTCTCCCACCCCGCACCCCCCGCCCCCCCCCCCATTTTAAGTCTGGCCGAGCTGTCCGATTTTACGATTTTATCGTTTCTTTACTTATTCAGTCTCGGCAGAGATTTGTCCGCAGCAGACGAACAATATCTCCGGCTGGCCTATTCTCGACGGTCGCGAGATCCGCACAGTGGAAGGATGGGAGATTTACTCGCAATAGACATGCAATATCTCCTGCGGTATCTTCGTCGGGCCTACTCCCGCTGGTTGTGGGATCCGCTAAAGTCAGGCGGGGAGTCTGACGATAGTAGTCGCTTTACACAGGTCCGGACACTTGTGATCAACAGAAGTACGCGCCCTTGCTGTCCGGACGCGTACGAGGCCCTCACCTGTGGGACTTAGCTGAACGCCTCTAACCCGGGTCCCTTGGGTTCCAGGGTCTGGCCATTACTCGCCATCTGCTCGTGGTGGCGAGGTCTCGGAGGTTTGACGCTGTGCCGCCAGCGATTGCAGTCTACCTTGTGCCAGACGTATTGGTTACCTATTCCTCTGGAATACACAAGATTAGGCCGAGAGAGGAAACATGTCGTTTGGGCACCACATGTTTCTCTGAAGCTCTGCCCAGGCATTGTGATGGAATATTGGCCACATTCCAACTCACATACTTTGGTCTGTCAAGACTGCAAGGTGCCACTCACTCATATTAGGTGTACTTTAACTGTTAGTTTTATTCTTTCAGTACCAGGTGTTACCTTATCTCTTTTTATACCAGATGTTACCTTACCTCTTTCTATACCAGATGTTAACTTAACTCTTTCTATACCAGATGTTAACTTAACTCTTTCTACACCAGGTGTTACATTATCTCTTTTTATACCAGGTGTTGCCTTATCTCTTTCTACACCAGGTGTTACCTTATCTCTTTCTATACCAGGTGTTACCTTATCTCTTTCTATACCAGGTGTTACCTTATCTCTTTCTATACCAGGTGTTACCTTAACTCTTTCTATACCAGTTCTTACCTTATCTCTTTCTGTACCAGGTGTTACCTTATCTCTTTCTATACCAGGTGTTACCTTAACTTTTTCTATACCAGTTCTTACCTTATCTCTTTCTATACCAGGTGTTACCTTATCTCTTTCTATACCAGGTGTTACCTTAACTCTTTCTATACCAGGTGTTACCTTATCTCTTTCTATACCAGGTGTTACCTTAACTCTTTCTTTACCAGTTCTTACCTTATCTCTTTCTATACCAGTTCTTACCTTATCTCTTTCTATACCAGGTGTTACCTTATCTCTTTCTATACCAGGTGTTACCTTATCTCTTTCTATACCAGGTGTTACCTTATCTCTTTCTATACCAGTTCTTACCTTATCTCTTTCTATACCAGGTGTTACCTTATCTCTTTCTATACCAGGTGTTAACTTATCTCTTTCTATACCAGTTCTTACCTTATCTCTTTCTATAACAGGTGTTACCTTATCTCTTTCTATACCATGTGTTACTTTAATTATGTTGATCCCAGGCGTTGATTTAATATTTTCTATCCCAATGGGTACCTTTGAGCTTTCTGTTCCAAGCAGTTTTTACTATGATATAATAAATATTTTCTTTGCAGAAATTAATATGGAGAATACGCTGCTGGTAGGTTAGGGTGAAAGCCTCTCATGCAGTGGGAGTCGTGTGATACGTGTGCTCGAGATTTGTGTCTATCTGAGTATGGAACAAAAATATAATACTGTACACTTCGTGATGATTGCCACGGTAAGCGCTCTGTATATGTCAATATGACCAACCCCCCCCCTACATACAGCAGCAATTGAATAAATGGTGTAATGATAGCTGTTATATTGGAAAAAGAAAACGTGTAGAACCTTTATGACTAATGAAACGTTTATGCTTCTTGCTTGATTCGCTGGGCTGATGTTTGCGTCTGGATTCAGCTGTCCCAATCACCAATGTCACTCGCCTATCAGGTGAACCCACTCGGACCTCAGAGGTACAGAAACAGTTGAAACTTAGCAAGAGCTTGAAAGAAAACGAAAATGTGGTTCCTGGGACGAATGTTGCGAATACTTTGGACCGCCATAGTAACTAACAATGATTGCCTGGGAGAGGCTAATGAATGTAGAACATTAGATACAACTACCTCAATATCTTCTCTATATACTTTTCTCTGTATCTAATTCTCTTGTCCATTTGTTTTATGCTTCATCATCATCATCATCATCATCATCATCATCATCATCATCATCGTTGTCGGCGTCGTCGGCGTCATCTGCCATGCCGGTAAGTAGGGCGGTCATGTTTCACCATCTTACTCGATCACCAGTTAGTGGATCAGCTCTTTGTTCTTGTCTTCACCGTGCCATGTGATCAAGCTATCCAGGTATTTACTTCTCTGCCTTCCCCTTGCTCTTTCCCCCTCAGTCTTGCCAGTTGTCACCAAGTTCTCTAGTCAATTTCTTCTCATACCGTGCCTACAAAAATGTGACTGTCTATGTCTAATTTCTCTAATCAGTTTACGGTTTTCAACTGCCTTTTGTAGGACTTGCCCACTGGTTTGTCTGTCTGTCCATGGTATTCTTTGAGTTTTCCTCAGAAACCACATGCTTATGTTGTATGCTTACCTATAGTTCTTTTGCCTTTTGGGTTTCAGACAAAGGTCTACAAGCAGGTTTTGGAAATGTGTTCTCTACAGGGCCACCGTAGTTCCCTCACGTCTTGATTCACTGGAATGTTGTCTATGGTCCTTTTACAAATGATTGTCCTCATTCACGATCAATTTTTTGTGTGTTTTAAATGTTTGTTGCATCGTTATGAAATTATAGTTCTTTCTCTGCATGAGTGATTGTGTCATGCTATCTTACTATTCTGCGCAGGCACCAGTTAAACAATCTTTGTAGCTATTAGTAATTGTTTTAGTCGTCCCCCGTGTGTCTAAACCAGTGGTTCTCAACCTTTTTTGGCCCATGCACCCCTTCACCATATGTTAAGAATGTTATCCCCCCTTTTCGTATTTCCTCCCTATAAATCCCCCCACCCCTACACAGTATACGTAAAAATGGAAGCTAAATTTAATAACACATACTAGAACAAGTCTAGTCGTCTACATAAAACGTGATTTGCAGATCTTCTTACGTTATAAAACGAATTTCAGAAGAGCGAGAAGTACAGAACCGTAAAGTATGGAGAGACAAACAATATCAAGCAATCGGTTTTTGTATCAACGCGATCTTGAAATAATCTTAATTTCCCCCCCCCCCCCGGATACCCTAAAATTCCCCCTGGGGTGGAGGCGGGGTGGGGATTCCCTACCGGTTGAAAACCACGGGTATATATCATACAGCAGTACTGATTTAACATCAGAGCGAAATCATCCATATTAGGTATCAGGTATTGCTATGAAAGATTATTATGCCTTTTGTATTCTTTTTGTTTTTTAATTTATCTGTTTGCTCGCCCATCTCTGCCTAGTTTCTGTCTAAACAGTACGTCTAGGAATGAGGTTTCACAAAGGAAGATCGGGCTATCAATTGTTTGATTTATTCTCGTTATCTTTGTCTTTCCCCTATGCATTGTTAGACCTAATAGATTTGATCATATAAAATGTGTTTAATTTATCTTACATCTGATGTCGTGTGTGCGACGTGAGGGCAATGTCGTTAGTGAAATCCGATCATTAATCTGCTCTGAAGGAATCCATATCATTCCATTTCTGGTTATAGTCACCAAGAATAATAAAGGTTAAAAAAGGAATTCATGTCTCTCTCGTTCGTATTTCAAATGTATCTGGTAGTATTCCCTCGTGAAGAACTCTGCGTTTCATGTTTTTATATGTTGCCCTTATTACGTTATTGATTTTCTGTTAGATTCCATAGTGCATCATCAATATCCACGGGGATTCCCGATCAATGTTGTCAGAGCCCATTCCATAGTCCACAACCCCTATACATTGGCCAGTTCAGTTCAGTTCCTTACTCTATTATTATGCGTAATGCACCTATCTCTTCAGTGTAGACATAGCTTGGTCTGAAGACTGCTTGCACCCCTTAGATGTTGTCAACATCTCCTCTTAACCCTTTCAGAACTATCCTGCTTAATATTTTCCCAGAAACTTAAAATAACATTATTCCTCCAAGATTCCCATACTCCTTCATGTCCCTTTTCTCTGGCAGCTCTACCGGATATTTTTCTCTCCAGTCTGCTGGTATATCTTTAGTAGAATGTGGGTGACGAAGAAACATCGGTGTAGTTTTATCTAAAATGTACACTATACGTTGGTTGTATACAGAATAATATGGTACACTACATGGACGCAAACATTACAGTTTAACTGACAAACACAAATGATACCTTTGCAGCTCCAATTATCAGCATCACAATAAATTCCATTATCTGCCACATGCAGATTGTAAAACACCAGATTCCTATGTCAACATTCCAATATCTATCATTTAAAATCTATGATCACCGCGGTGTCAGTGAAACAGTGCCATTTAATATCCCAGATCACAGCAGTCTCAGTCGACTGTCAGAGTCAACCTTACAGAATGACATTTATTAGAAGAAATAAAGATTATGGCATTGAAAATCCAAACAGATACGTCATGCTCTAGCTACGGTCTGCGTTCACAAGAGATTATCAAATATACCACATCTTTTTCCCAGACATGCTAGCAAATATGTCACGACAGTCTTGAATACACGTCCCGAGATAAGACTGACAATTGATATCAAACACTTGCTTTGTGACACTGAGATCCAGCTGCGTATAATGCTAGGCCGTGGTGTCAGGCTGGCGTTCACTTTTTCTTCCCTCTGGGATCAAGGAAACTTTGGCTGTCGGTTTTTTTTCCGTAAAATTGATGTGTTGCTGTAGATTTCTTTTAAACTAAATTTAACAGCTGAAGACATTTGACGGAGAATAAAGAAGATCAGTTAGAGCAAGCAGATAGTTTTTTTTTTTCTTTTTTTTGCTCGCTCGCTTTGAACTCAAACGTAGTCCATACACAATATTTATAGTTGTGCTGGACTGAATTTTGCATGTGGATTAGCTTTCCTTTTTAACAATGTTCGTCGTCATCAAGAGAACCCACTCCGACTTCAGAGGTACTTGTAATTTACCTCCCCAAGTGAAAAACGACAGATCAACATTTTAGTCCAGCTGTCCGGTGTACGGGTTGAACCACACACCTCGGCATCAGCACACCGGATGTTTAAGAACACGCGTTCTTATCCATTCGGCCATGCGGACCTGCCAAGCGGATAGTGTCTGTCTGTCCGTCCGTCCGTCTGGAAATATGTGCCTGCGCGCACACCCACATCCTCGAGAGCGAATGTATGTATGTATGTATGTATGTATGTATGTATGTATGTATGTATGTATGTATGTATGTATGTATGTATGTATGTATGTATGTATGTATGTATGTATGTATGTATGTATGTATGTATGTATGTATGTATGTATGTATGTATGTATGTATGTATGTATGTATGTATGTATGTATGTATGTATGTATGTATTGTATGTATGTATGTATGTATGTATGTATGTATGTATGTATGTATGTATGTATGTATGTATGTATGTATGTATGTATGTATGTATGTATGTATGTATGTATGTATGTATGTATGTATGTATGTATGTATGTATGTATGTATGTATGTATGTATGTATGTATGTATGTATGTATGTATGTATGTATGTATGTCTGTATGTATGTATGTATGTATGTATGTATGTATGTATGTATGTATGTATGTATGTATGTATGTATGTATGTATGTATGTATGTATGTATGTATGTATGTATGTATGTATGTATGTATGTATGTATGTATGTATGTATGTATGTATGTATGTATGTATGTATGTATGTATGTATGTATGTATGTATGTATGTATGTATGTATGTATGTATGTATGTATGTATGTATGTATGTATGTATGTATGTATGTATGTATGTATGTATGTATGTATGTATGTATGTATGTATGTATGTATGTATGTATGTATGTATGTATGTATGTATGTATGTATGTATGTATGTATGTGTACGTACGTACGTACGTATGTATGTACGTGCGTGCGTGCGTGCGCGCGTGCCTGTCTGCCTACCTGCCTGTCTGTCTGTCTGTCTGTTTGCCCATGTGTGTGTGTGTGTGTGTGTGTGTGTGTGTGTGTGTGTGTGTGTGTGTGTGTGTGCGCGTGCGTGTGTGTGTGCATACAAAACAAGAAGATAATACGTGGAATTCGAGTTTCGAGATTTTGATTTGTACTTAGTGTAGACATGGGTATAAAGTTAGTTACCTTTCCTTTTCAGAGTGTTGTAGTCAACCCCAATATTTATTGAATGTTTGTGATTTACCAGACAATGTGACTTCAGTAGTTTGCCGTTGCGTGCGTGCGTTCGTGCGTGCGTGCGTGCGTGCGTGCGTATGGATGAATGGATGGGTGGGTGAGTAGGTGGGTGTGTGGGTGGGTGGGTGGGTGGATGGATGGATGGATGGATGGGTGGATGGATGGATGGATGGATGGATGAAGGCAGGCAGACAAGCAATCAGGCAGGCAAGTAGGTAGGTAAGTATGTAGGTAGGTAGGTAGGTAGGTAGTATGTAGGTAGGTAGGTATGTAGGTAGGTAGATAGGTAGGTAGGTAAGTAGGTAGGTAGGTAGGTAGGTAAGTAGGAAGGTAGGTAGGTAGGAATTTGTAGGTTTGTCTGTGTGTGTGCGCGCGCGCGCGTGTGTGTGTGTGTGTGTGTGTGTGCTTTTATTTGTACATTACATTTATGCAGGGAATACAACATATTAACATGAGCACAGACCTCGTAAAGCCTATAGCTCCGAAAATTAACACACACGGTGTGATTATAAATCTGGATACAAACCGTATCAGAATATCCCTGCTGGCGTACATACTTGGATACACTCATACATATCCTTCTAAAACACATCATAGTAACTGGTAATGAAGCACAGTCAGTACAGATCTACGCCGAACTGCATTTGTATTGTCTCCGCTGTTCTCATTTTCAGGTAATAATGTGCTGATAAAATACCCTTGTTTATTGAGCATTTAATCCAATAATTCTGAAACGCACAGTGTTTGTTTGTATTTTGACGCGGCATTTAAAAAATAAAACAACACACTTGGTGTTATCGGGTTTTAGGAAAATTATAGTTTTACTACGGAGCAACGGGAAATTCTGAACATCCTATTCAGACCAAATAAATATGGCGAATTAACGTTTGGCTTGTCGTGTTGTTGGCATGGAAACGTTCGTTCGTTGTGTCTTACTGGCGCACAAGAGAGCAGAAGTGTATATGTAGAAGACGACATGGGGGAAGGGAAATGTACAAGACGACATGGGGTAGGGAAACTAGATGAAGTTGCTTAATTGTTTTGTATTGTGAGGTGTCGTTGGTGTCACAGTAGAGAGTGTTATGTGTCCATCTTATGAATGGGGAAAAAAATATATTTGACAATGGCAAATTGTGCGCTGGGGTTATTCAACATGACCAAATGAATAAGTGCACTCGTTCTTAAGCATCCGGTGTGCTCATGCAGAGGTAGCGAGTTCAACCCCTACCCCGGTCAGCTGGACTAAAATGTTGACTTCTCGTCCTTGACTTGGGGACGCAA
>JACEFZ010004489.1:60000-247159 GCA_014155875.1 Cepaea nemoralis
TGTCAGACATCAGCTTGGATAAAACTGATGAGTGATGTCAGACTCGGACAGTGCGGCCATTCACAGAATCATTCCATGGGAATCACATCTTCACTGTTGCCTCTGTGCGTAGACCGGAAGCGTTCAAGCTGTTTTTAGATACAATGATGACAAACAGTTTCAGTATTAATTTTTTTTATTATTATTATTTCAAAATGCTTACATGCTGTCTATTTGGAAGTATTACTTGCCTCGGCAATTTTGATTCAGGTAAAGAACACGGGGAAGTCTATATTTTTTATTTCCATTCCCACAATTCGCATTTTATTCCTAGCTATTTGACATTTTGTCCTTCCATGATATTCACACACATATGGTTACCGTTATCCACACTTCAGTGACACTGATGCTGTCTTTTTAACGCCTTGTTCACATTCCGTGACTTCACAGCATATACTACAGTGGAGTACACATTGCACTCCATGACTCTCAGTTCTTAACGATAACATAAGTACTGCCATTAAAAATTATGTGAAAGGCGTTTCAAGTATTCCTGTCAAAATTATGCCATTATGTCTTGGGACTGCGGTGGCAGTCTTTCGTGCCCTTGCTTGCCAAGACAGTGTTGGGAGTTCAATTCGCAGCAGTTAGGATTACTTTTTCTTACCAGCACCGCTTTGGGGTCGACCAAATATTAATGGGTGCCAGATAATTTTCACTTTCCTGGGAATTGTATAGTTAGTAAAGGCGACCAAAAAGAGAATTGACCACCCCACCGCATACGTCGTTTTCTGGAATATAGTTTAGTCCACAGATCATCCTCACTGCTCATCGAACCATTCATTCCATGAGTGCTCAGATCCATTCTTCAGTATCTCTCTTGGCGTGTGGCGTTCGAAGACACAAGTTCTGTGTTTTTTACTAATCTTCTTTGATCCCTACATGGCACATGTAGGAAGGCTTCGCCCATTTTGAGTTGTTGCAGTCTGGTCAAGATATCAGATTCATGGTCATCACTTGGTATGTTTATTCGCTACGCCTTTCGGAGGGTTTTCAGTACTTTAGCCAGGTCCATTGCTACTCTGCTTTCCACGTAGTCCCGCCAGCAAGGATAACAGCCTTACACCGGATTTTCCTGACACAAAAATTAATCTGATCGTTGTCATCTTTGACCTTCCCAGCCCCGCCCATCTCGATCATCCTGGACATGTCCATTAAGTTAATGAAAAAGTATGCCTGGGTGCAGGCTCCAGCCAGGCTATTGCTTTAGTTACTGCCATAACCTCCATAATAAGACTACTTGTTACCAAGCCAAAGGCTCCGCAGCCTTCTATAACAGTTCTTCCTCCGACCTGAACCACAAAAGCCCATGAGACCACATCACCATGAGAAGAATTCTTAAATATCAAGGCTTGAACTTCTGCCTCAACAATTACCAGGTTTGTTGTCAGCAACCCCTATCCAGTCTGGTGCATACTGAAAAGGACGTACAGCAGTCTATAGCCACTAGTATCCATTCTTCACCAGGTTCTATGCCCATACGTGACCAAACCTGTTAAATAATGTCCTAGGTCTGATCAATCCAGGAGTGCCCTCTTTTCAACCTGTTGAAATATTTCCCCGTGTTGTAGTGTCGGCATTGACTCGCGGGTAGGCGTTGCTCTGCATATTCTTGTTCTGTTTCAAATGTTTGGGAAATCAGGGAGATAATGATCGCTCTGCATGCTGTATTTTTTGAACACCCAAACTGGATGTGAATAGCCTCGTTCGGTATTCTTCTCTGCCTCTATGTACTCAATTACCGAAAGGACCATACACTAGTTAAGGGTCACTGTTTACAGTTTTCACACTAATTACCCTCATCGCAGGCATTTCTCTCTTAGCTTTCATGACCGCTTTAGAAAGAAAGAAAGAAAGAAAGAAAGAAAGAAAGAAAGAAGAAAGAACGAAAGAAAGAAAGAAAAAAAGAAAGAAAGAAAGAAAAAAAGAAAGAACGAACGAAAGAAAGAAAGAAAGAAAGAAAGAAAGAAAGAAAGAAAGAAAGAACATACAACACTTACGTCAAACGACAAATTTACCTACGCCACGCTTGGTCTCAGAATCACTAGCCATGGCCACGCGCAAAGTGCAGGAGACAAAGAAGAACCCAAGATAGTGTCGCATGGCTTCTCTCGCCGCTGACATAACATAAGGCCAACCGAAATAGTAGCGGACCGTGGGAAAGTTAGGAAAGCAAATATTGATAAGGTGCATGTAAGTGTTTTTCTGTTGTCAGGACCTAGGAGAGGGCGTGCGACGCTGGTGTAAGTCGTACGGGAAATATCAATGCTGCATTTACGGGCCAATTCTACACTGTAGTGTTATGACAGGGCCATTTACGGCTATGATAAGTATTATAGAGGTCACGGGTAGTCACTTCTGTTTGCTCAAGTAGGTTTTATTTGAGGGGGTAGAATAGGACAAGTGTTTGCCTATTAAAATATAACATGCGCCACTTGAAGTAGCACGTATATCGGCTTCGAAAATACTTTACTGTACTAGGCAATTATTATATAGGGTGTATTTTTAATGACTGTGCAGTGTTTGAAAGTATTGCCTGTCCAAGTTGTTTATTCACACTGTAAAGTTCATGCAACATAATAGGTAAATACAAAACTTGAACCGTCAATATTTTCAAACACTGCACAGTCATTAAAAATACACCCTGTATTTAATGGGGTTTTTTGTCTGAAGGGGTTGATGTAATACATCTTTGGGACTTGTGCGTGAGCTTTTTCTGTGATGTTCATTCTAATGCTGTATACCTGTTTGATTGAGGTGATGACTCTCGCCTTATGACCCAGTGATCACGGGTTAGATCGACATCGGGAAAGATTCGAATAGTTAAAATTGTCACGGGATTCTAGGTCAATTCAGTCTAGAAGTGCTACTCTACTGAAGATCAGACATCCTACCTCTCTCAAGAAATTTAGGATGCATTCCAAGAGAAGAAGCTCGTGCTTGCGGCATGGATAGATCTGAAGAAGGCCTTTGACAAAGTCTGGAAAGAAGGTCTGATGAAGAAACTGAGAAACTGTAAAGTCAATGGAAGAATGTACAAATGGGTAAAAGCATACTTGCACAACAGAAGAGCCCGAGTACATATAGAGGGACTCAAGAGAAAGAAAGTACTACTGCATCACTATATTCCCCAGGGCAGAGTCTAGACCCCCCCCCCCCACCCCCCCACCCCACTCCCACAATTTTTCTAATCTTCATCAATGATCTTGTTGCTAATCTGCTGCATGGAATTAAAGTGGCAATGTACGCTGATGACCTGGTTCTATGGAGCACAAATGAACATGCATCAGCAGCCACCAGAATGCTACAAAGAGCTGTAGATGCATCTGTTGCATGGGCAAATAGACAGTGTGTTAGCATAAACACTGAAAAGTGCAGCACCACTCTGTTTGCCCTCTCTCCAAAACAAAAGGCAGGGATCATCCAGATAAACGGAATATCCCTAAGAACCAACATACTTTGGAGTAACATTTGATGCCAGGCTGATATGGAGAAAGCACATCAACAAAGCAGTAGCAAAAGCCAGAAGGAACATAGCCATCCTGAGAAAACTAAGTGGAACCACATGGGGAGTCAGTGGGAAAATACTTAGCAAAGTATAGACAGAGCATACGACCACACCTGGAATACGGGTCAACTGCGTGGTGTTCAGCATTTTAAAAAATTACACTACAAGAGCTGGACAAGGTGAAAAATCAAGCACTTATAGTCACCACAGGAGGGATGAGATCAACCCCTATAGAAGAGATGAAGAAGTTGGGGAAGACACAAGCACTGAGAGAGCGTAGAGATTCGAAAACTATTCCAGACCGAACTTCATGGAAAGATGACTATCACTACAAATCCAGACAAAAGTCAGAGGAATATTTGACAAGGAAGAACAGAACAGTGTACAGCGCAAAACAGCCACTCTCAGCTTCCTTGATGAATACACACAGGACCTCTGGATCCGAGTCTACACAGATGGATCAGCACAAAATACTTTTCGAAATGGAGGAGCGGGAGTGTATATAGAATACCCAAATAATACTAGGGACACAGCCAGAGTACCAACAGGAAAGTACTGCCATTACTATGATGCTGAAATTGAGGCAATAAAGTTAGCAACAGAGAAATTATTAAATACTAGCCATGGTACACAACCTGTGGTGCTATTGACATATGCAAAATCAGTACTCGAGGAGCTCCTGTCTGGAAATTGCCAGTACAAAGGACACTACTTTCTGAACTTAGCAGTCAGCATAAGGTCACCATACAATGGATGCCATCCCACTGTGGAGTACCCGGAAACGTCAGGGCTGATTGATTGGCTAAGGAATGAGCAAAAGAAGAACAGCCTGATGTGCCCGTTACATACCACCAAAAGAAAAGAGTGACCAAATCAGTCAGAAAGCCACCAGAACGTGCTCAAGATGACTACCACGTTACGGACAGCCTAGAACAAGTCAATATTCTGCGCCTCAGTACAGTACACAATAGATTACGCAACCACATGTATACAAAATTCAAGATTGGTGAATCAACCATGTGCACATATGGACTGGCGTCACAGACAGCAGAGCACATACTCCAGGACTGCCCAAAATATAACATATCTAGGCAAACCTTCTGGCCTAGAGAGACGACAGTGGAAGATTAACTCTATGGACAGCTGAGTAAACTAAAAAAAGACAGTTAAATTCATACAAGAGACAACATTGCAGTTATAGACATATTTCATGTGAACGAAAGAAAAAGAAATGGTTAGCATGAGTGCTTTTGGTTTCAAAGTAGCTACAGTACAGGCAATTAACCGTACAAAACGGGAAAATACAGGTCGCGACGTTGAAAAGATTACGTAAAACGTTCACTATTATAGCTAACTAGCTGATCCAGCCCGGCTTCGCCCAGTCCTTGGTGGGGAGCATCTCATTTAATTCATATAAGTAGTCATATAATTTCCCGTTCCCGTTACCGACTGTCTGTCTGTCTGTCTGTCTGTCTGTCTGTTTGTCTGTCTGTCTGTCTGTCTGTCTGTCTGTCTGTCTGACTCGGCCCGGCATCGCCCAGTCCTTGGTGGGGAACATCTAATTTAATTCATATAAGTAGTCATATAAGTTCCCGTTCCCGTTACCGACTATCTGTCTGTCTGTCTGTCTGTCTGTCTGTCTGTCTGTCTGTCTGTCTGACCCGGCCCGGCTTCGCCCAGTCCTTGGTGGGGAGCATCTCATTTAATTCATATAAGTAGTCATATAAGTTCCCGTTCGTTACCGACTGTCTGTCTGTCTGTCTGTCTGTCTGTCTGTCTGTCTGTCTGTCTGTCTGACCCGGCCCGGCATCGCCCAGCTCCTGGTGTGGAGCATTTCATTTAATTCATATAAGTAGTCATATAAGCTAACGTTCCCGTTCCCGACTATCTATCTGTCTGTCTGTCTGTCTATCTGTCTGTCTATCTGTCTGATCCGGCCCGGCTTCGCCCAGCCCCTGATGGGGAGCATCTCATTTAATTCATATGAGTAGTCATATAAGTTCCCGTTCCCGACTGTCTGTCTGTCTGTCTGTCTGTCTGTCTGTCTGTCTGTCTGTCTGTCTGTCTGTCTGTCTGTCTGTCTGTCTGTCTAATCATTTATTGGTTGCAGTTAGAACAACCTTAGATAAACGAAGACCAACTTACAAAAAGCATTAGAAAGAGCACTTGAAAGATCTTTACATCTTCCCCAACAATTAATTTGGGTAAATGGAGCAGCGGCAGCAGCAGCAGAAGAAGAAGAAAAAGGAGGAGTAGGAGCTGGGAGGAGGAAGAGGGAGGAGGAGGAGAAAGAGAGAAGAGGAGGATGGAGGAGGGAGAGGGAGGAGGGGGAGGAGAAGAGGAAAAGGGTAGGAGGTGGAGGAGGGGAGAGGAGGAGGAGGAGGAATATAACGCATATGCCTGTAGATTTAATAATGGCTGAAGTTGTTCCATGTCTTCTTAGAGTTGGAGACAGTGTAAAGAAATATAAAATCTTCAAACTTGATAGAGATAAGGTAACTATTATTTATTCATTCTTTAAGCAAAAAAAGATGAGTTACAATGTTATGCATTATGCATTATTTTTATGAAAAATTTGAAAATGCCTTACAGATTGTATCATTATTTATTATAACTCATATGCCGGTACATAACTATGGACAAAGAGTTTATAAATCTTTGAAAACGATGCCACAATATGACTATAAGTTATACAGAAAAGTTATGCCCCTTGAAATAACTTTTACAGAGTTAAGTCCCCTGAGATACATGAAATTATAATGAAAAATGAAATAATATTGGGTAAGCAGCCGATTTCACACTAAAATAATATGACAGTGGGCTGCGCTGGAATGAAAGGAAGACGTGTAGAAAATTTCATCTCAATCGGATGGGCCGTTCGCGAGCGCATAAAGGACATATGGACATACAGACAGACATACAGACAGACAGACGGAGATCGCAATTTATATATAAGATGAAATGACAAAACAGTACAGAATTGGCACGAAATTGCCGTAACTCTTAACTTTTTCTGTTTTATTTTTATTTGTCGCGTGTGTATGTGCGGGGTTTATATGCCCGTGAGTTGGTAAATCTGATGTGACGACAGTTGGAAAAATTTGTGAAATGAGGAAAAGGAAGACAGCAAGAGAAAATTATGGAAAGAGTGTCAGCACACGATTCGATACATGCAGTAGGAGAT
Source organism: Cepaea nemoralis (assembly GCA_014155875.1). Taxonomy (NCBI): domain Eukaryota; kingdom Metazoa; phylum Mollusca; class Gastropoda; order Stylommatophora; family Helicidae; genus Cepaea; species Cepaea nemoralis. The sequence goes on from JACEFZ010004489.1 coordinate 66,732, forward strand.
CGCAAGATGTGGTAAAATATGATCGCCCATGCCAGTCGACAAGGCACTTGATGATGACAAGTTGATAGATAGATCGATCAACAGTCAGTCATACAGAAAGGTAGGCAGATAGTCAGACGGAGGGACAGACAAACAGGCAGGCGGCTGGGTGATCAGCGAGTGGTGGACGGACGGACGGACAGGCGGGCGTGCAGATCAACAGACTCACAGATAAACGGACAAACAGACAGAAAACCCTGAAACTAAAGTACGCAAACTATCTCAGAATACACCAATGGTGAATGATTGGATGAGCTAAATAGAGGGTAAGTGTCGTTTCTATATTGAAATCATGATTGTCTTCATATGGAACAAAGCTAACTTTCACAGAAAAGTGTTCATGTAACAGTTATATTATAACAAACGCGGTGTGTTAAACATTTGCGGAGTGTTATCGCAATCGGCATGCTGGTATCAGACCGCGAGCCTGGCTCTCTGGGAGATACCAAGTGCCAGTAATGACTGTATTAGGAAAGGCAACAAAGGAACATTTGTGAAGTATTGCGTGGGCTTTAGCGAGATAAATTACCCAGACATCCTTCCGGAAGCGCTGTAGCACAGTAGCTAACACGATTGTCTGCCGGCTCGGTGGTCATGTGTTGGAGACCCATTGAAGCGGGTATGATTTTTTTAACAGATCTGGACTCCCTGGTTAACCCAGTCTGAAATGGGTACCAGGAATGGTAAATGGGAGTAAAGGCGGTCGTCATAACATTGACCACATGATTCGTAGTGTGCCGATTGTTTTATAGAAATATGGGGCTAGCACCATATACCCGCCGCGCTCCCTGGCCGAGGAGTTAGTAGTTTTCTCCGTAACCCCGAATACTCTCGTGGTTGACGTGAGCGCACGAGAATTGGAAGCGGTTCGAGTCGCGCCAGTGACTTATGAGAGTATGGAGCCGGTCGCTCAAAAATCAATGGCAAACTACTGAGCGTAATCTTGCCAAGAAATCAACATACAGCTGAAAGATGCTGATGTTGACAGCGATGTCCTGTAAAGGATATGCAAAACACACACACGCACCATATATCCAATATACTTAGTAAGTTGTATATCCTTTACATGACGTCGCAGTCAACCCCAGCAATTTTGGCCGTTTGTGATTTCTTGGCAAGTTTACGTTCAGTAGTTTACCATTTCTTTCTGAACGACCGCCACTCATCCCATTTTGCAATTAAGGGCATATAAAAGGGTGGTTTTCTTTATCATATACCCAATGCGCCTCACGGTATTGAAAATGGTCCTAAACATCCTTTCTCCCTATAGACCTGTGTCTCTGTTCCCTTATCTCTGGCGACAACTTCTTCAAGGAAAGCCCCGAACTGTCAAGACTTCGTTAAATAAAGATTGCAAACGTGTTGGAAGCAATGTGTGGTTCTTGATCAGCAAGATGGGGCCAGTACTCATCGCTGGCCTTAAGAAAAACATTCTAAAATCTATAAACAGGATATCCATGCTAGGCTCGGTTAACCTTGGGACCCAGGTCAGCGACTGAAATCCCGGCCTCAAAGGGAATTTGAATACGGCCATCGAACCGGCTGCACGCATACTAGCTACGGCACTCTCGCAGCTCTCTCCCCTCTCCCTTTCTCTCCCTCTTTCTCCTCTCTCTGCCTGTATGTCTGTCTACCGGTCTGTCTATCTCTCTCATCTCTGCATGTGTGTCTATATGTATGTCTATCTATTCGTCTCTCTCTATCTAATTCCTATCGGTCAGTCTGTCCGTCCGCCCGTCCATCTTTCTATCTCTCTCCCCTCTGTCTGTCTGTCTGTCTGTCTGTCTGTTTGTTTGTTTGTCTGTCTGTCTGTCTGTCTGTCTGTCTGTCTGTCTGTCTGTCTGTCTGTCTGTCTGTCTGTCTGTCTGTCTGTCTGTCTGTCTGTCTGTAATAAACAGATATTAGCTATACACGGATTGATCTTTTTTTTTTTTTAAATACTCATTGGAGTTTCTGTCATTCTTAATTTCTTTAAGATATTGGTTGGTTGGTTGGTTGGTTGGTTGGTTGGTTGGTTGGTTGGTTGGTTGGTTGGTTGGTTGTTTGGTTGGTTGGTTGGTTGTAGTTAATTTGTAATACTCGGAAAAAACAGCGTTTAACTCACATTCCGGAGAATTCGGTGGGTTCACTTTCAGCTCATGTGAGCCATGAAAAGGACTTGCACTATGGAAGTGATGTAGATTTAAACACATGCCTCCCGGCCCGATTCTGTAGTACAATCTCTACTGGGAATGTGTTACACAACTCACCTTCTCCCTCAAAAGTCATAAATTAACGGAGTGTGCAAGAATGTACTGAAACTTCACATTTGTGAAGGGACATGGTGATACTTGGAATGTAATACAGATTAGGGACTATGTCCGTGTATAGGTCAAGGTATTGGCCAGTGTGAGGCCTAGTCTTGTGACGTCATCTCATTACGAGGGAACGGGGAGAAATTAAGGCCGTCAAAGGTATGGATACATAAGGTTATAACTGTTGGCTGGCTAACACTTGGTCAGAAACAATATCATTCTTATCTTTCAAACATATGAATGAGCATTTACAACTGGAGAAGTTGCACATAGTAAACACTGGGGAATTCTCACAATTAAAACACAGAAATTGTGAACATTGGAGAGAAACCAAAATTATACACAAGGAAATGATGTTCACTGGCGAAACTAAGATTATTCACAAGGAAATTAGGAACCTTGGGGAGACACTAAGATTATACGCAAGGAAATGAGGAACATTGGGGAGAAACTAAGATTATACACAAAGAAATGAGGAACATTGAGGTGTCACTAAGATTATACACACCGAAATAAGGAACATTGGTGGAAAACTAAGATTATACACATAGAAATGGGGATCATTGGGGTGTCACTAAGATTATACACAGAGAAATGACGAACATTGAGGTAAAAGTAAGATTATACACACGGAAATGAGGAACGTTGAGGGTAAACTAAGATTATACACACGGAAATAAGGAAAATTGTGGAGAAATTAAGATTATACACACGGAAATGAGGAAAATGGTGGAGAAACTAAGATTATACACACATAAATGAGGAACATTGAGTTGTCGCTAAGCTTATATGAAATAATGAGCACTAAGGAGACACTACGATTATACCTAATGAAGTAATTAACACTGGAGTAACACTAAAATTATAGGCATAATAATAATTGACACTGGGGAGGCACTAAGATGAACACAAAAATGGTGAACGTTGGGCGGAAACTAAAATTAGACAGGGAAAGACTGACATCGGGGAGACACTAAGATTATACACACAGTAATAATGAACATTGGGGAGACACTAAGATTATGCACAGTGAAATTATGAACACTGGAGAGACACTAAAATTTGACAGGGAAATAATTGACATCAGGCAGGCTCTAAGATTATACACACAGAATTGATTAAAACTGGGGAGAGACTAAAATTATGACAATAAAATGATTCTTATTATTATTATGTTTTTTTGTGTGTGTTTGCATGCTCGCTTTGAACTCAAGCGTAATCAATACACACTACTTCTAGTAGCACTTGATTGAATTTTTCGTGTGGGTTAGCTTTCCTTGTTACCATTGTCCCTCGACATCAGGCGAACCAACTCTAACTTCTGAGGTACTTGTAATTTACTTCCCCAAGTCAAGGACGAGAAGTCAACATTTTAGTCAAACTATCTGGTGTAGGGGTTGAACCTCTTACCTCGGCATCAGCTCACATGGTGTTTAAGAATACACGTTCTTATTCATTCGGCCATGCTGACCTCCCAATGAAATTATTAACATTGGGCAGAAACTAAAATTAGACAAGGAAATGACTGACATCGGGGAGGCACTAAGATTATAAACACAGAAATGATTAACTCTGGGGAGAAACTAAGATTATGCACAATGGAATTATACATCTGGACAGAAACTAAAAATTTTAGTAAGATTAGACAGGGAAATGACTGACATGGGAGAGTCACTAAGATTATACACACAGAAATTATTAACTCCGGGGATAAACTAAGGTTCTGCACAATGGAATGATGGTTTCTACGCAGAAACTAAAATTAGGCAGGGATATGATTGAGAAGAGAGAAAGTAAGATTATACACATAGAGACGATTAACGCTAGGGAGAAACTAAAATTAGACAGGAAAATGATTGACATCGGGGGAGGCACTAGGATGATTATACACACAGAAATGGCACACACTGTGGAGAAACTAAGATTACTCACAATGAAATGATCATCATCATCATCATCATCATCTTCCACTTCTGCCGTCAAGCGTCGTGGGGAGGAATAATTTGGGTTCCAGCGCCCGGTGGGCGGCACTGGATAGTGTCATTCCGTGTGATTGTACAATGTCTTTGATGTCGTCAATCCATTTTCTTCTTGGACGTCCTCTTGGTCTTGTCGCAGATGAGCTTAGATGTAAGGTCACAACAAAGACTAGCAAGGTGGGCAGAATACTTCCAAGAACTACTTAACCCCGCACATAACATGGAAAATCTCACTTTTGTGCCTAAAAGTCATGGACAACAAGAACCGAATTTTATACCTACAGAAGTCAAAGCAGTTATACAGAAAAGTCCTAAAAACAAATCGCCGGGTCCAGATGGAATAACCATAGAAGCTATTCAGTCCTGTGGGAATACAGGAGTTAAATGGCTAACAAGACTTTTCAATATAGCATTGGAAGAAAGAAAGGTCCCAGATGATTGGCAACAGGCAATAATAGTACCAATATGGAAAAAGAAAGGCAATATGAGAGAGTGCGAAACATACAAAGGTATATCACTCTTGAGCCATATAGGGAAAATGTATGCAAAACTATTGGAACAAAGAGCTAGACCCATAGTTGAACAACAGTTAAGCAAAGTACAATTCGATTTTCGAAAAGGTAAAAGTTGCACTGATGCACTATTTACACTTAGACAAATATGTGAAAAAAACTATCGAATATAGTGACCAACAGAATATTGTGTTTGTAGATCAGGAAAAGGCTTTCGATAGAGTAGACAGATACAAATTATGGACCATCCTTGAAGACTATGGGATACAAGGGCAATTGCTAGAAAACAATCATAGCCATGTACCACTCGAGCCGAAGTGCAATAAGAACACAAGAAGGAATATCAGATATGTTCACAGTCAATACAGGAGTGAGACAGGGATGTGTGCTCTCTCCTCTGCTATTTAATGTCTACATGGACAGAATATCCAAAGAAGCAAGTCTTGACAGAACAGATTCAGAAAATTTAGAACTCTTTACTCCAGATGAAACAACTGATCCACAGGAAATAAATGAACTTCTATTTGCAGACGATCAGTGCCTGTTTTACAGCGATGAGGGCAGACTACAACATCATATTAATAATCTGAGTTCAACCTGCAGCAGATACAATATGAGTATAAACACAGCCAAAACCGAAGTAATGCAAGTTAGCAGATCGCCGGGCCCACTAAGTATACAGATAAATAGCACAACTCTGAAACAAGTTAAAGAATTCAAATATCTTGGAAGTATGATCACAGAAGATGGCAGATTGGACAGAGAAATCGAAATCAGATGTCAAAAAGCTAGTGCACTTACATATCAACTATCACCCTTACTGAAACATCCAAATATACCCATGTCCGCAAAACGACAGATAATAAACAGCATATGCATACCAACCCTATGCTACCAATCTCAAACCTGGACTTTATCCAAATCACACCTTCGCAAAATCAACACCTGCGAGATGAGATGCCTGAGGAGAGCTGCCAACCTAACAATCCGAGACCGAGTAAGAAATGTTATCAGACAGACTGTGGGATCAACACCTTGTGCCACATTTATTGAAAGGCAGAAGATCAAGTGGTTTGGCCATGTCGTTAGAATGAAATGATGAACACACAAAAACTATTAACTACGATGACTGTAAATAACTTTGAAACGTGTAGATAAATATAATGTGACAAATACTACCATAGGATATTGAAATATTAAATCTTCATATATACTAAGTCGTAGCCCTGTGAGGTGAGATGACCAACTCTCTTATTCAAACATTCCTTCTCTGACATTTTCCAGATTTCATTGAAAAACTATGCGTGACCTATTTTAGGGCCCATGTTATAACTTATAACAGTTATAACAGTTATAACTTATAATATAAGTATGGGGGAACCCCAACAGCAGACTGGTTTAGACAAAAAAATTATTGCTACTGAGGTTAGAACCTGGACTACTGTCCTTGTAAGCAAGGGTACTAACCGCATTGCCCAAAGGCTCGTTACATGAAAAGCCTGGATACATTGTTCAGCAGTCATGACATCAAAATACAAAATCAATTGATCACTGTAATCTGTCTGGTGGCATTAAGCAAGCGGATGTGTGTATTAGTCATATAGAATAATTCCTTTACCTAAATGTCACTTCTTGCATATAAGATATGTACTACTGCAGATACAATCTGAACAAGACATAAGATTAGATATCTAAAGTGAATAAACTCCTCATATCACATTCTGAATCTCTAGTTCATAAACCTCTGACTTGAGTCCTTAATCTAGCCTGTGATATAGTTTGTTCAATGGACTCTCGGACAGGAATAAATTCAGTTTCTATGTAGGCCATGAACGCCGAATATTATATCAAGGAACATTGATAACTGACGGGTAATTAAGGATAATAATAATAATAATAATAATAATAATAATAATAATAATAATAATAATAATAATAATAATAATAATAATAATTTTTAAATTTTTAAAATAATAATAATAGCAACTCCATTAAAATAGCAGATGAAAACAAAAATAGAATTGATGTGTTATAACTGCAAACGTCTACCAACACCACAGGGACACATGGTAGAAATATACAATGGTAATATGTCGTTTGCAAATACGGGAATAAAAATATACATGCGTAGTAAGTGAGTTAGTGAACATGGTAAAGAAGAAGCGGTGTGGATACACACATAGGCAATTGTTGGAGCAGTTAGTTCCAGGATTGGGACAATTACTTTCGTTACGTGCCGCGAAAAGCTAGCATTACAGGAGATTTAAAGATGTAGGCTTTAGCTCAGTGGCTCTCAACCGATGGGGAAATCCCCATCGATTGGGGTTGGGGGGGGGGGGGATTTTCGGGTTTCCATGGGGTGAGGGAGGGGAGAATTAAGATTATTTCAAGATCGCGTTAATACAAGAACCGATTACTTGTTATTGTTTTTCCCTCCATACTTTACGGTTCTATAATTCTCGACCTTCTGAAATTCGTTTTATAACGTAAGTAGACCTGCAAATCACGTTTTATGTAGACGTCTAGTCTTGTTCTAGTATGTTTTGTTAAATTTAGCGTCCATTTTTACGTATAATGTGTAAAAAAGGGGGAGAGGGATTTATAGGGAGGAAATACGAAAGGGGGGAATGACATTCTGAACATATGGTGAACGGGTGCATGGGCCAAAAACGGTTGAGAACCACTGCTTTAGCTGGTTCTGCGATCTATTGTGTAGGGTCCATCAATGGACTGAGCATGTATCGTTTTCTACATTTTTTTTTTTTTTTTGCAATGTATACCCCATTGAGGCATAGGCCATAAACCAATTGACTGCAAGCCGTCCTACCCTGAGATATCGCATGCAGTTCAGTCCATGTAGTCCCTGTGTTATTCATATCTGTCGCTTCTCTTCTCTTGAGTTCTCTTGTATTTCTTTTGCCTTGTGGATTCCAGATAAAGGTCTTTCTAGCTATACCATATTTAGGTGTTTGTTTGTTTGTTTGTTTTCGATGAATCTCACCAGCATAAAGAGCAGGCATTTTAAATGCCATTAAACAACTCGGTGAAATTGCTGATTACTTTGGCTAGGGTGGGACACTAGCGTGTTCAGGATGAGACATTAGTGTCAAGCTGGGAGTTGCGAAACTTAGAAGCTCTGTGTGGAATACAAGAAGACTGATGAATAGGGAACTAACACCTAACTGAAGCTATCAGGTCGTCATAAACTCACAGAACGTACTTATTCTGCAAGGACAACAATAATAACCCATTGGATAACTTGATTCTTCCTTTAGACAGATTGTTTCCAATGTTCTGAACCTTTTTCTCTCCGTGAGTAGGTATTTCTTTCTCTTAATTTTCCTAAATTCTATCCAAAGTAATGAAGCTTTTCTACTTGTGGGTGGAGGTTGTTTTTTGTTTTCCTAATAATTTGCCAAAGAAAACGCCTTAGGCCTACTCTTTACAATCCCCAAATGCCGTGGAATTGTTTACGGGCGCAGATTGCACACGACACCCTTTTTTAGCCCTATCCTAAAATTCTAGATATTTTATCTCAGTACTTAAGAGATCGGAGAGACGTGTGATTTCGTGCTGAAATTCCCAATGCTGGAGTTCGAACCTGATAACGCCCGTGTCTAAAGCGGTCATCATAACTTTTCTGTCACGTCAATTGTGAACAGACCAGAAGGGAAACAATTATTTCTCCCCTACTCTACCACCCCCAAGCTTCCAACCAAAGTCGTATTCATTTTTAATGTCTTTGACGTGTTAATAAAAATGCTTGATGGTTTTTAGTTCTGACCTGTTTGGTCCATGACGTGTCTTAACGCGTATCGAAGAATCTAGCAACATTGATATCTAGGATATCTTCAATTTTATGTCGTGACAGTATCTGGGACTACCAGTAAGAAATATACTCAGCGCGTTGATCTTCTAGAATCATTTAGGAGATGTATGTGAAACGTCAACACTATGAAGTCCATTATCTAAGGGGTTCAGTTTAGTTTCCTTTTGCAAGAACTGTCGAGACAGTATGTCCCAGCGCAAAGAAAATCAGAAGTGCAGGGTGTGTAATTTATGTTCAGGAGCTTAACTACAGCTCCAGGATCGATTGTTGCCAGGTTGTGTGATACAATCTGTGAATGCCTGTCCAAACGCAGTCCCCAAATACCTGCAACATTCTTGGACTCTTGGGTCTCATACTAGCTTAGTCCCCTCTGCTGTGTATCCACTTTGTTGCTGTGGAGGGGCTTGCGTGTTCCATTCCCCCCCCCCCTCCCCTCATAGCTACCTATGGTAGCACAGCTACTGTTAGAGTATCCCATGACGGACAGGTTAAGGGATAAGGACCAGACGAAGAGACACGCAAACCTGCTGTCTTGTAGGTAGACTGGGGACAGTCAAAGGTTGTAAACCCGAGCAAGTGTTTGTGGAAGTCGGGTGTACTGAGCCACAGGCTTGACAAAACTGTGCGACCCAATTCACTGAATGATGATATTGGTTTAGTTATTGGAAGGCTTGCTTCTTGTTGAAACATAAAACATAAAACATTGTTAGTCAGAGTTACATTGACTGATTGTCGTGTCCTCCTTTAAAGTGTCGTCCCTGGAGTGAGGAGAGTCAACACCCACATTATAATTTTTCTTTCCTATCAATATCCTGGAGAATCCACCAGCTTCCGTCCAACACACTCCATCAGCCCATGGACACCTTTTCCTATCACTCTCTCACTGTCGTACTATGCCCCCTCTCATACTTCCCCAACGCAACATACTCAACAACTCTTGCTTCTAAAAATTAATAAAGATTAATTTATTAAAAGAAAAGTGTAACGTATATGAGACGTGTATGCGAAGAAAATGTGTGTCGTGTATTCTAATGTAAATGTATAGGTCAGACTCACAGAGTTCAGGATTCAGAGTCCACTCATCATGGCAAGGATTACACGACATCACAAGAGTCAGTACAATAGGACCTCACCGAAGTCGTATCCTTCTCTCCAGACATGTCCTCCTCCAGGAGCTCTGATGACCATGAGATCTGAATCCCATGTAAATATAATCCGTGAAAAATACTATTATTGTTCCTAACACAACGGTTCCTAATAGTTTTAGAAAAACCAAGATCTCATAATTCCGCACAGTGAAAAATAATGGAACGCTGTCTCATGAACATGACGTTTTCTTCTAGCGAAATGTTCTATATTTTCACTCTTAAACAGTCATTGTATTTAGACTAAAATGGCTTGCTTTATTTACTAGATATTGTCTGACAGTTCTGATTTCCTTGATACGTGGAACAACTACACTTCAATGTTTGGTTTCATCTAATGTGACCATCAGTTCCTACTGATCTAGTTCCACGTGGGCTGAACATCCATCACTTCAGGTGTGTTAACGATTGGTATGCACTCATGTAGGATACTTATACCATTCAGCTCCACCGAGCAATGTTTATCAGCTTCTTCCGTTGCGAAAGTTGCTGGCCCATCTCTCTACATCATAATTTATCCGGGATCGGATTTTTCATTGGTTCCGGGTTCTTCATTCCAACCAGAGGGAACCTGTAAAATAAATCATACAACTGGTGATAGCCTCCCCGTCACTGATCTCTATTAGATGATCGTGGGCCATTGGCCCTTGCTCAGATAAATACAATGAACCTACTCTGTCAGGGACAGATGACTCAACACATTGGTTATCATCAGGCCAAGACAAGAAAAAAAAAATCAACAAACAGAATGCGGAACCCCGCCCACCAGGGACACCTACTGGAATATCCCAATTATCCCTCATTACTCAATTCTCAACTAGTAAAGCTTATCAACACTTCACTAATCTATTTTCAACTAACAGAGCCAAGTATCACTTCCCTACTCTAGCTAGTTTTCCACTAACAGTGCTAATCATCACACTCTAGTTTTAACAAGGCTACAGTCTATATTAATTAGAACTAATTATAATAGGTTCTACCTTAGGCAACACCGCAGTTAGATCAAATTACATCTACTCTTGCCATGACAGGCACGTGTAAAATTAAATTAACTCAATTCGCACACGGTAGACATATTTCCAATCAGAACCGCAGTGCCGAAGCACGTCCGCCTCAATCAACGGTTTTAGTTCAACTCCCTTCTCCAATCATGGTTTTTGGCAAACCCTAAAATTGGTCACGTGACGTGGTTGATGTCCTGTCCACACAGGTGTTATTTGGACATATCATCCACTTGTCAAGAATCTATCCTCCCTGGCTTAGTCACTGTCAGAGTTGTCATCACTTGTTTTGACTCCCAAAACCAACTAGCGAGTTACCGTATGGATACAACAACGGGTTTCCCCAACAAGCTGTCAATCTTCTGTCGAGTGGTGACAATCACAGCCATCCTTCCGTTTGATTTTGGGAAATTCTAAATGACAGACGGACTGTTTCCTGTCCCTAGCTGGCAATTCCGCTTGTCTCTGACGGTTGATAAACTGTCAAAGCGATGTATGATTCAGCTCACTCACTTCCGAATGTTCCTAATCTGTTGACCAGATGTAAACACGTGCAACTGTAACCCCGACTGTTTTCTCTGGATTTGTTGAAACAACCTGTGGCCTCGAACATGCCGCTAATTCAGAACGCCTTTTATTCTCATCACTGGTTAAATCACGTTGGTGTATTATGTGACACTGATCGATTGATTAATGAATCACGACCTTGTTATGTCGCACCATGGCTCTAAGCTCATGTGAAGTTCCAGTACTGGTCTTGCACACCGCGCAGGTTTCTAACTGTGGCAGGCGAAGGAGATATTTACAACACAGGCCTGGTAGAGATGGAACTTCGTTACAGGTCAGGAGAAAAGTGTCTATACCAACCCCACTCTGTTAAATGCAAACCCTTTTCATAGTTCATACTACCTGAATGCTAAAACATCGGACTTGAAGAGCTAACACTAAGCCTACCAGAGGATTCAGTAACCAAACTAACCTGTTTCTCAATGACATGAAGAAAGCATATTAACAAAGCAGGAGCAAAAACCAGAAGGAAATCTGTGAATGCCTGTCCAAACGCAGTCCCCAAATACCTGCAACATTCTTGGACTCTTGGGTTCTCATACTAGCTTAGTCCCCTCTGCTGTGTATCCACTTTGTTGCTGTGGAGGGGCTTGCGTGTTCCATTCCCCCCCCCCTCCCCTCATAGCTACCTATGGTAGCACAGCTACTGTTAGAGTATCCCATGACGGACAGGTTAAGGGATAAGGACCAGACGAAGAGACACGCAAACCTGCTGTCTTGTAGGTAGACTGGGGACAGTCAAAGGTTGTAAACCCGAGCAAGTGTTTGTGGAAGTCGGGTGTACTGAGCCACAGGCTTGACAAAACTAAGTGGAACAACGTTGGGAGTCTGTGGGTATGTTTAGCAAAGTTTATCAACAGAGCATACGACCACACATGGAATACGGGTCAACTGTGTGGTGTTCGGCATCAAAAACCACAATACAAGAGCTAGACAAGGTGCAAAATCAAGAATTTAGAGTCACCACTGGAGGGATGAGATAAACTCCTATAGGAGAGGTGGAGAAGATGGGGAGGACACAAGCACTGAGAGAGCGTAGAGATACGAAAACGCTAATACAAACAGAAAAGTTCCTCAGCTTGCCAGGCCACCATATGAAGAACAGATTTGAAAACTTAGCTATGGGGCGGTGAAAAGAAGTAGTTTTATCCACCAGGCCAAACGACACTGTAGAGAAATCACCGATCTGCAAACAGTTGGTGTCCCCCTGAAAACTATTCCAGAGCGAACCCCATGGAGACTATCACTACAAATCCAAACAAAAGTCACAGGAATATTCGACCAGGAAGAACACAACAGTGTACAAAGCAGAACAGCCACTCTCAGTTTTCTTGATGAAGAATATCCACAGGGCCTCTGGATCCGAGTCTACGCAGATGGGTCAGCATAGAATCCTGCAGGAACAGGAACGCGCTGCCATAACTATGATGCAGAAATCCGAGCATCAAGATCGCAACAGAGAAATTACTACATACAAACCATGGTATATGGCTTGTGGTGCTATTGACAGATGCATAATCAGTATTTGAGGCGCTCCTGGACAGACCAGAACAAATCATTCTTCGCCTCAAAACAGGACACAATCGATTACGCAACAACATGTGTACAAAATGCAACAACACTGCCAGGTATGTTTCGTACAAACTCACAGAGATCGGCGTTTTGTGCTAGATATATTGAAAAGTAGAAGATCAAATGGTTCAGCCATCTCGTTAGAATGCAACACCATCAACTACCAGCACTGGCGCTACACCAAAGATCCAACACGAGAGCACGCGGGCGCCCAAGAAATAAACATACATTGACGACATCAAAGACTTTTTACAGTCACATGGAATGACACTATCCAGTGACAACCATCTAGCATTGGAACATCAACTATTCCTCCTCACGACGCTTGATGGCAAAAGTGGAAGATGATGATGCATCCACGTTGTTGCTTTGCAAGTAATGTGTCTGAACGCAGTTTGAAGACAAGTATCAATGGCTGTCATTATTAGCTCGCCTGTGTATGCGTCTTGCTCACTGTACGTCGGAGTACACGAATTCTCTCAGGGAGATATAGTCGTCATTTGGAAGTGCAGGCTCTAATCCTAGTTTTCCCGAAGATTTCACATTGTATTTTATCTAGGGTGACCTCTTATCTTTACGTCTTCCTTTTACTTATTCGAGTGTTGGTCAGTACATGTACATATATTTCCTATAGTTGACAAAGAGATTAATGTACGCAATAGTAATGGTGACAGCTATATTTAGTAGACTGGGCGTGGTAGCGGGCGTGTTAAGTGTAGTCATGAGCGCGGTTGGACGAGCGTTCGACGACCCCATTTGTCTTCATTTAAGTGTGGGTAAGACTGACCACCTATTCTTCCGTTGAATCAGACCTACAAAATATTATTGTCCCAGCGCATCACAGACCCAAAGCAGGAACCGCAGTGAAAAAGTAGTATGGTTTGGTGAAAAGTAACAGGCCCCTTCATGAAAAGCAACGGACCCCTTCACAAGCCTGATGCGTATATTGCATACCGTGCTTGCCGCATATTAGTATAGGTCAGTCCGCGCTCCATAGGCGATGTGGTCATTACCATGCCGACTGCCTTTACTTTCCACGTCATTTTCTGACAACCAATTTAGGCTGGGTAACCTGAGATCTTAGGTCAATTTAAACATCCACTGGATGGGGATTCAAGCATATAACCACCTGGACTGCAGGCAGGCATGAGTATAGCTTAGCACCACATTACATTCTCAGATGAGGAAGAATTCTTTACTTCGACCTCATACGGCTATGATTTCCACCAACTTTAATTTTAAAGGCCCATAGCAGATACTGCCGCTGGGGTGTGATGTATTAAGCCTTCACATACCCAAGGTCTAAGCATATGAGATGGGATGATCAGTTTCCTTCCTCGATTACTTTAATTCCCTTAACATTCTAAACGTTGTATGGTACCAATTATTATGAGACTGGGTCGATTCCAGAGTCGTAATTGGTCAGGAAAAGATGTTTACCTCTGATGGGGATTGAACTAAGACAACTTTCTTAACAGGCAAGCGTGCTAACCACTTTGTAACTGCAGCTCTTACAGTCGACCCAACATAACCAGTTCATCAACCCCTGGGTTAGTTTTTTGGGGATTCTCTATCATGTGTCTTACGCTGCTCCACCCGGTGATATATGTATACCAATAAGCAAACTACAGACAAATGTGGTACGTGACTTCATTGCTCGCCAAGGATGTTGCTTTCCAGCCTCTTTAGTGGATAGGCGTACCTTAAATTATGAGTTAGACCGAGTCTCCAAAGTTTACACCAGATGTTTCTCTAGGAAGGAAAGATTGTGAGACATTAAACAGGCCACCCTAAATCTTAATGTCCCGATCTAGTATTGTTGGATCCTAACATTTCACACCCTTATGCCCAAAGGATCGGATTTGCAATCCCTCAGACGCGCATTCATCTTCAAAGCATCATATCTTAAGATGATGTAGCCGTTCAGCAAGCGGAATAAGCAAGTAAAAGTAAATGACCATTGCCCCCGCCTTGGGTAGTATGTTTTTTCGATGTTGGCATCACATTTGTACAGACCGATGGGTACTCCGTGGGTGATGGGGTCAGCATTGCACCGGCCGCCTCGTCTTCCCGTAACATATCCTGGTCTCCTTTTAGACTAGGCCGACATGGACAGTGAAAATAATCCCGCGCCACAAGGAGTTTCGAAAACGTGACCACCTAAGAATGCTAGCCACTGGAGTACTGCGGTTACTAAGCAAGCGGAGCATTCAACATAAATTACAAAACTCCTAATCACTGCATAATTCTTCCACTGACAAATCATAGCGGCTGAAAATAGTGCCACGCAGTTCATTATCAGCCTTTTATTTGAAATGTTCATTCTATTTTATAGACCTGTCAAAGCCGTTACGTCCATAAATATCCTTGCTAAGAAGGTGCGGATTTCAGTGTTTATGGTGTACTATGGAATTGAAATGTGCGATATAACTCTGCGCTATCTTATTGTAAACATGCATTCATTATACGTTGAATGCTGTCGTTAATCATTATTTTTTTCCCCTTCCTCTTCTTCTTCCTCACCCTTTTAGCTCCCATTGATGCCTAGATCCTCACTCAATTCAGGGCCAAATACTCATATGGATGGATTGCCGTCATTTCCAGTTATATCAATATATTTTTTGATTGCTCTGTTAGCTTTCTAAACTATTCTATCTTGTGGGAGGCTGATGCGTGGGGCCTGATCTATGACGCGCTGATCTATCTATCACACGCTGATGTGAAGAACTTGATCAACTGATGCGTGTGGCTTGATCTACGTCATGCTGAAGCGTGCGGCCTGGTCTATCACACGCTGATGTGTGGGGCCTGATTTATCTATCACACGCTGATGTGGGGTCTGATCTATGACACGCTGATGTGGGGGGGGGGGGGCTGATCTATAACACGCTGATGTGGGGGGCCTGATTGATGACACGCTGATGTGGGGCCTGATCTATGACACGCTGATGTGGGGTCTGATCTATGACACGCTGATGTGGGGGGGGGGGCATGATCTATGACACGCTGATGTGTGGGGGGGGGGGCTGATCTATGACACGCTGATGTGGGGGGCCTGATTTATGACAAGCTGATGTGGGGCCTGATCTATGACACGATGATGTGGGGGGGGGCTGATCTATGACACGCTGATGTGGGGGGCCTGATCTATGACACATCCGGGAAGGTTAACCCGGTCAACAAATGCCCGCAGAAGTCGGATGTGTCGGCCTAACGGCGCAAGAACGCAGCTCTGCTGTAAACAGGCACAACGCAATCACGTCCGAAGAAAAACTCCGGATGAACGAAGAAGAAGAAGATCTATGACACGCTGATGTGGGGCCTGATCTATGACACGCTGATGTGGGGCCTGATCTATCTATCACACGCGGATGTGTAGAACTTGATCAACTGAAGCGTGCGGCCTGGTCTATCACACGCTGATGTGGGGCATGATCTATCTATCACACGCTGATGTGTAAGGCTTGATCTATGACACGCTGATGTTTGGGGCTTGATCTATGACATGTTGATGTGGGGCTTGATCTATGACATGTTGATGTGTGAGGCTTGATCTATAACACGCTGATGTGTTGGGCTTGATCTATGACATGTTGATGTGGAGCTTAATCTATGACATATTGATGTAAGGCTTGATCTATGACATGTTGATGTGGGCCTTGATCTATGACATGTTGATGTGTGGCGTGATCTATGACACGCTGATGTGTGGGGCTTAATCTATGACATTTTGATGTGTGGCGTGATCTATGACATGTTATTGTGTGAGGCTTCATCTATGGCATGTTGATGTGTGGGGCCTGATCTATCTATTACACGCTGATGTGTGGGGCCTGGTCTGTCTATCACTGGCTGGTATTTGGGGTCTGGTCTATCTATTACACGCTGATGTGTGGGGCTTGATCTATGACATGTTGATGTGTGGGGCTTGATATATGACATGTTGATGTGAGGGGCTTGATATATGACATGTTGATGTAGGAGCTTGATCTATGACATGCTGATATGTGGGGCCTGGTCTATCTATCACAGCTGGCATGTGGGGCTTGATCTATGACACGCTGATGTGTGGGGCTTGATCTATGACATGTTGATGTGTAGGGCCGGATATATCACATGCTAATATGTGGGGCTGAATCTATGACACGCTGATGTGTGGGGCTTGATCTATGACACGCTAATGTGTGGGGCTTGATATATGACATGTTGATGTGTGGGGCTTGGTCTATCTATCACAGCTGGCATGTGGGGCTTGATCTATGACACGCTGATGTGTGGGGCTTGATCTATGACATGTTGATGTGTAGGGCCGGATATATCACATGCTGATATGTGGGGCTGAATCTATGACACGCTGATGTGTGGGGCTTGATCTATGACATGTTGATGTGTGGGGCCTGATCTATCTATCACACGCTGATGTGTGGGACTTGATCTATGACATGCTGATGTGTGGGGTTTGATCTATGACATGTTGATGTGTGGGGCTTGATCTATGACATGTTGATGTGTGGGGCTTGATCTATGACAAGTTGATGTGTGAGGCTTGATCTATGACATGTTGATGTGTGAGGCTTGATCTATGACATGTTGATGTAAGCGGCCTGATCTATGACATGCTATTGTGTGAGGCTTCATCTATGACATGTTGATGTGTGAGGCTTGATCTATGACATGCTGATGTGTGGGGCTTAATCTATGACATGTTGATGTGTGGGGCTTAATCTATGACATGTTGATGTGTGAGACTTGATCTATGACATGTTGATGTAAGTGGCTTGATCTATGACATGTTGATGTGTGGGTCTTAATCTATGACATGTTGATGTGTGAGACTTGATCTATGACATGTTGATGTAAGTGGCTTGATCTATGACATGTTGATGTGTGAGGCTTGATCTATGACATGTTGATATGTGAGGCTTGATCTATGGCATGTTGATGTGTGGGGCCTGATCTATCTATCACACGCTGATGTGTGGGGCCTGGTCTATCTATCACTGGCTGGTGTTTGGGGTCTGGTCTATTACACGCTGACGTGTGGGGCTTGATCTATGACATGTTGATGTTTGGGGCTTGATATATGACATGTTGATGTGAGGGGCTTGACCTATGACATGTTGATGTGTGGGGCTTGATCTATGACATGTTGATGTAGGCAGTGCAGGATTTACGTATAAGCTACACAAGCTATAAAGGGCCCCATATTTCAAATAGCTTAGGGCCTTATCAAGTCTAAATCCGGCCCTGGATGTAGGGGCTTGATCTATGACACGCTGATGTGTGGGGCCTGGTCTATCTATCACATGCTGATGTGTGGGGCTTGATCTATGACATAATGATGTGTGGGGCTTGATATATGACATGTTGATGTAGGGGCTTGATCTATGACATGCTGATGTGTGGGGCCTGGTCTATCTATCACATGCTGATGTGTGGGGCTTGATCTATGACATGTTGATGTAGGGGCTTGATCTATGACATATTGATGTAGGGGCTTGATCTATGACATGTTGATGTAGGGGCTTGATCTATGACATGCTGATGTGTGGTGCTTGATCTATGACATGTTGATGTAGGGGCTTGATCTATGACATGTTGATGTAGGGGCTTGATCTATGACATGCTGATGTGTGGGGCTTGATATATGACATGTTGATGTAAGCGGCTTGATCTATGACATGTTGATGTAGGGGCTTGATCTATGACATGTTTATGTAGGGGCTTGATCTATGACATGTTTATGTAGGGGCTTGATCTATGACATGCTGATGTGTGGGGCTTGATATATGACATGTTGATGTAAGCGGCTTGATCTATGACATGTTGATGTAGGGGCTTGATCTATGACATGCTGATGTGTGGGGCTTGGTCTATCTATCACAGCTGGTGTGTGGGGCTTGATCTATGACACGCTGATGTGTGGGGCTTGATCTATGACATGTTGATGTATAGGGCCGGATATATCACATGCTGATATGTGGGGCCGGATCTATCTCACGCTGATGTGTGGGCTTAATCTATGACATGCTGATGTGTGGGGCTTGGTCTATCTATCACAGCTGGTGTGTGGGGCTTGATCTATGACACGCTGATGTGTGGGGCTTGATCTATGACATGTTGATGTATAGGGCCGGATATATCACATGCTGATATGTGGGGCCGGATCTATCACATGCTGATATGTGGGGCCTGGTCTATGACATGCTGATGTGTGGGGCCTGGTCTATCTATCACATGCTGATGTGTGGGGCTTGATCTATGACATGTTGATGTAGGGGCTTGATCTATGACATGTTGATGTAGGGGCTTGATCTATGACATGCTGATGTGTGGTGCTTGATCTATGACATGTTGATGTAGGGGCTTGATCTATGACATGTTGATGTAGGGGCTTGATCTATGACATGCTGATGTGTGGGGCTTGATATATGACATGTTGATGTAAGCGGCTTGATCTATGACATGTTGATGTAGGGGCTTGATCTATGACATGTGTATGTAGGGGCTTGATCTATGACATGCTGTGTGGGGCTTCATATATGACATGTTGATGTAAGCGGCTTGATCTATGACATGTTGATGTAGGGGCTTGATCTATGACATGTTGATGTAGGGGCTTGATCTATGACATGTTTATGTAGGGGCTTGATCTATGACATGCTGATGTGTGGGGCTTGATATATGACATGTTGATGTAAGCGGCTTGATCTATGACATGTTGATGTAGGGGCTTGATCTATGACATGCTGATGTGTGGGGCTTGGTCTATCTATCACAGCTGGTGTGTGGGGCTTGATCTATGACACGCTGATGTGTGGGGCTTGATCTATGACATGTTGATGTATAGGGCCGGATATATCACATGCTGATATGTGGGGCCGGATCTATCACACGCTGATGTGTGGGGCTGAATCTATGACACGCTGATGTGTGGGGCCTGATCTATAACACGCTGATGTGTGGGGCTTGATCTATGACATGTTGATGTGCAGGGCCTGGTCTATGACATGCTGATGTGTGGGGCTTGATCTATGACATGCTGATGTGTGAGGCTGGTCTATCACACGCTGATGTGTAGGACTTGATCTATGACATGCTGATGTATGGGGCTTGATCTATGACATATTGATTTGTGGGGCCTGGTCTATAACACGCTGTGTGGAGCTTTATCTATCTAGCGCATGCTGATGTGTGGGGCCTGATCTATCACACGCTGATGTGTGGGACTTGATCTATGACATGCTGATGTGTGGGGCTTGATCTATGACATGTTGATGTGTGGGGCTTGATCTATGACATGTTGATGTGTGGGCCTTGATCTATGACATGTTGATGTGTGAGGCTTGATCTATGACATGTTGATGTGTGAGGCTTGATCTATGACATGTTATGTGTGGGACTTGATCTATGACATGTTGATGTGTGGGGCTTGATCTATGACATGTTGATGTGTGAGGCTTGATCTATGACATGTTGATGTGTGAGGCTTGATCTATGACATGTTGATGTGTGAGGCTTGATCTATTACATGTTGATGTGTGAGGCCTGATCTGACATGTTGATGTGTGAGGCTTGATCTATGACATGTTGATGTGTGAGGCTTGATCTATGACATGTTGATGTAAGCGGCCTGATCTATGACATGTTATTGATGTAGAGGCGTCTGATCTATGACATGTTGATGTGTGGGCTTGATCTATGACATGTTGATGTAAGCGGCTGCTCTATGACATGTTGATTGTGTAAGAGGCTTCATCTATGACATGTTGATGTGTGAGGCTTGATCTATGACACTGCTGATGTGTGGGGCTTGATCTATGACATGTGATGTGGGGGCTTATCTATGACATGCTGATGTGTGGGCTTGATCTATGACATGTTGATGTAGGGCTTGATCTATGACATGTGATGTGGGGCTTTATCTATGACATGTGATGTGTGGGGCTTGATCTATGACATGTTGATGTGTGGGGCCCGATCTATACACGCTGATGTGTGGGGGCTGTTGATCAGCTGGTCTGATGTTTTGGGGCTTGATCTATGACATGCTGATGTGTGGGGCTGGATCTATCACAGCTGATGTGGGCTTGATCTATGACATGCTGAGTGTGGGGCTTGATCTATGACATGTTGATGTTAAGGTGGGTTATCTATACATGTGATGTGTGGGGCTTGATCTATGACATGATATGTGGATTGGATCTATGGTTACATGTTAGGGCCCCATATTCAAGCTGGCTTGGGTGTAAATCACTGGCTGGTGTTGGGGTCTGTATTAACTGCTGATGTGTGGGGCTGGTCTATCTATCACATGCTGATGTGTGGGGCTTGATCTATGACATGTTGATGTGTGGGGCTTGATATATGACATGTTGATGTAAGCGGCTTGATCTATGACATGTTGATGTAGGGGCTTGATCTATGACATGTTGATGTAGGGGCTTGATCTATGACATGCTGATGTGTGGGGCCTGGTCTATCTATCACATGCTGATGTGTGGGGCTTGATCTATGACATGTTGATGTAGGGGCTTGATCTATGACATATTGATGTAGGGGCTTGATCTATGACATGTTGATGTAGGGGCTTGATCTATGACATGCTGATGTGTGGTGCTTGATCTATGACATGTTGATGTAGGGGCTTGATCTATGACATGCTGATGTGTGGGGCTTGATATATGACATGTTGATGTAAGCGGCTTGATCTATGACATGTTGATGTAGGGGCTTGATCTATGACATGTTGATGTAGGGGCTTGATATATGACATGCTGATGTGTGGGGCCTGGTCTATCTATCACAGCTGGTGTGTGGAGGCTTGATCTATGACACGCTGATGTGTGGGGCTTGATCTATGACATGTTGATGTATAGGGCCGGATATATCACATGCTGATGTGTGGGGCCTGATCTATAACACGCTGATGTGTGGGGCTTGATCTATGACATGTTGATGTGCAGGGCCTGGTCTATGACATGCTGATGTGTGGGGCTTGATCTATGACATGCTGATGTGTGGGGCTGGTCTATCACACGCTGATGTGTAGGACTTGATCTATGACATGCTGATGTATGGGGCTTGATCTATGACATGTTGATTTGTGGGGCCTGGTCTATAACACGCTGTGTGGGGCTTTATCTATCTAGCGCATGCTGATGTGGGGGCCTGATCTATCTATCACACGCTGATGTGTGGGTCTTGATCTATGCCATGCTGATGTGTGGGGCTTGATCTACCAAAATCTGATGTTTGGAACCTGGTCTATCTATCACACGCTGATGTGTGTCACAGGATCTATTACATGCTGATGTGTGGGGCCTGGTCTATCACACGCTGATGTGTGGGGCCTGATCTATCACACGCTGATGTGTGGGGCCTAATCTATCACATGCTGATGTGTGAGGCGCTGATGAGCAGGGCGGTCATGTGTGAGATGCTGATGCCTAGAGGTTACACTAACCAGGCTTCTCTTCACTTTCGCATGAAGCACCCTAGACAAGGCACTAGTGTGGCTGCCGATGAGAGGATAGAACAGGGCCTTAGCTATCCTGAAACCTGCAAGGGCCTTTCCCCTCTACGAAACAACTTGAATCACAGCAGTTCCTTTGGGTCTTCAAGTCATACTCCCACCGCTTTGAGAGATTATGAGCGTGTTTAGAATGGCGCATTACTCGCCTAGCGACACCAAGCCAACACCATCACCCCCCCCCCCCCCCCCCCCCACCACTTCATAAACTAGAGTAAACAGCTTGAACCTACAAGGTTCGACAACAACAAATCCAAACTTGTAACACAGCACCATATATTATACTTACATGGAACATCGACAGTCATGTGACTTTGTCATCTCATTTTATCATGTTGTAACTCTGTATTTGTCAAGTCAAAATGCTTTTTAAACTCATACTAGAGTACTTGCCACAAGATGTTCCTTCCTATCTCTATGTTTTTCAGTCTATTTGCCACTTTCTGAATGTTATCTCCATGTATAGTCCTCGCTCTCATCCCCATTGCTTCCGAGCTGTTCTTTCATTCACATCCCATGATTCACTGCCATACATCGGAACTGGTTGTTTATAATATTTCAGTACAATCTTGCAGACATTTATTAAAAGTTGTTTATAACAAGGTAATCTTAGACAAGGACCATATGTAGCAATATAAATCATATAGATCATATAAATGACCAGGTAGCACATAGACCAGGTGATAACAAAGGCCAAGCAGGGTTTGGCTGCAATGCGAGTGATGTGAGCAGCGCCATCTATGTCTTCTGTACTGAGGGGCTGGTCATGTCTGTTTTTGATTATGCAATGGCAATCCCGACTCTCAGCTGTAAGCAGATAGAAAGGATGGAAAGGATACAGAATGAAGATATGCGCATTATTCTTGGATGTACAAGAGATACATGCAGGGCGATGCGCTACCTTCTTGATTTTCCAACCATTGAAGAGAGAATACAAGTTTGCAGAGCACACGCCTACCTCAGAGTTAACGCAAACACACAACATCCACTGCATAGTGAAATTATGAAGGTGAAGGGCAGCAGGTTAAAAAGAGGACGGTCGTGGATGGGTCAAGCCGAAGACATTCTTCAAAAGGTGTGTTCACTTAAAGACTTAGAACCTGGCGAGGAGTGGGTACAAGTGCCAACAGATTTCTGCACATCCTTTTCAGTTTGCATCCAACTAGATAGAAAATGCAGACAAGAAAATCCGGCTGCTGTGGAGGCTGAAGTACAAGCGTTGATTTTCGAGAATTCGCTAGACGGTGATGCTGTCATCTACACAGATGGGTCGGTCCTTTCCTTAGCGACTCAATGAACATGATCAAGAGGATAGAGGAGGGGTCAATCCAAAGAGAATGGTTGCTGCCTCTGGATCGGTCTCAGCTGGCAAAGATTAGCTTCATCTTCGTGCCAGGGCATGCAGGAGTACAAGGAAATGAGCGGGCTGAAAAGCTCGCAGGTGAGACTACGGTGGAGGGCGGATGCGCCATGGACCAGGCTGACATTCTGAATGCTCTACGAGAAGTAAGACTTTTGCGTGAACCAAGTGATGACTGTGAATCTACAACCATGACCAGACTGCGAGAACAGCAAATTAAAAGAGGGGTGGCCAAACAAGAACACTACGCAGGAAGCCAAAGAAAATTGATAAACCTACACAGAACTGGCGTCGTTAGCCGCTACACGCTGCGGGATTTGCCGAGGAGGGGATCCGAGCACTTATGGACTGAATGGTTTGATGTGCAATAAGGATGATCTGTCGACTAACTAAGGTAATCTTCAGAAACTCCAACAAGACAACTTAATTATCTGGACTTTGCTGATGGCATTGTCCTCCTATCCACACATGAAATCAGATGAAAGATAAATTAAGCACATTGGATACGAGGCCACAAAAATGAGGTCTAAAGATTCATAAGCAAAAGACAAATGAGAATAAACCAAGCAAATGTCAACCTGATCTCTCTTGATGAAACATTTCAAGACGCGGAATCATACACATATTTATGTAGCAATGTGGTCAAAGATGGGGGAACAGATAAAGGTATTTATGAATAGAAAAGTCAAGAGGAGCTTTCATAGCAATTGGAAATTTACATGTATTGGTCAAAGGAAATTAAACTTAGCACCAAAATTAGTCCAAAAGCCGGCTCTGTGATGAAGGGACTACGCATGCAATTCGTAATCCTGCACACCATGTTTGAAACACAGCTGCAGGCGTTGATTTTAATACAATGGCATGAGTGCCAGTTATTCAGAAAGCAATGGCAAACTACTGAACACTTGCCAAGAAATCACAAACGACCAAAACTTCTGGGGTTGATTGCAACATCCTGTAAAGGATATGCAACTAACTTTAACCAAACTTATAATACCTAACTCTACCATTAAATCAGTACTGCTGTATGGGTCAGACACGGAGAAAGACTAAAGTGATTACTAATAAACTACACACATACTCATTAACTAGTGCTAGGCTAGAGCAGAACGACTAAGATGGTATGACAGAATCACCAACGTGGACCACATGGAGAGGACTAAACAAATACCAGTGAATCAAGAGGTGAGGAGAGGAAAAGATGCCGAGAGCTAGTGTAGGCATTCAGGCGTCTCCACAAATCTGTCCCTGATGTTCTGGATCAATTCTATTGATGATGCTCTTCCATGCCATCATTACAGTCCAGCCCACATCATTTCCCTCAGTTTATCTACCACTGATCTTGTCAGTCATCACAATGTTTTCTAATGCCTCTCATCTTAGCTTCTTCTCCATTCCTCTTTTGAGGGAAGTGCATCACACGTAGGTATGCACAGCAAAGGTACATTTGGCATGCATTTGTGTATGGTCATCTTATTACATGGCCAAAACAAAACCACTTTGTTTCCTTCTGTTTGTCTGGTGCAGCAGACTTAAATTACAGGATGATGAAGATGGCTTTGTATCCAACCAATCATATACAAGGTCATGTCAGGCTTGGTAGATCCTGTCAATAGCTATGTTACCTCTGGCTTAGCTGGGATTTGCCAGCCTCTCTAAGGTAGGAACACAGAAGAAGCACAACCAGGTAGATATGTTTCTCCTGTTTAATTTATCAACTAAAATAATGTCTTTTTCTGTCCATACATGTATGCATCAATGAATAAATATTACATAATTCACTACGTTGATGGCCTAATTAATCTGTTTGTTCCAAAGACATCAGTTGCCAACCCAAAGTAGCCAGACATTATGTAAATGGAGACAAATGTAACACAAACACCTCCAGAAAATGAATTACTGCCTGGGTTTTATTTATGTAATACATACAAGTTCTGTATAAACAGCATCAATAACAAACATACATAGAATAGGACCAGTTAAATGATCACAATACTTCTCACTGAGAACTCCAACAGCTTTTATTACTACAAATAAAAGCATTCTTGTAAAACAAACATATATTCTAATAGACTTAAAACTGTTTGTTATCAGCTTTACTTATTTCTAAAAGTAGTGATTCTTCCATTATTTTCTTGAGGTCACACTTCCAAAATGGAAATTTTTTTGCACAACAGAGAGACAGCTTTCCTGACCATGAAAGTAGAGAAGTAAATATTTTTCTACCACTTGTACAAAAACTTATTAGGGGAGAGCGTTTGTGCCCTGAAACATAAAAAGGTAAGTGTGTAGCCATACTGCTTGTGTGTTACCATGGCCCACAAGGACAGTAAAACAATGGTAACATTTAACTACTATGCATGTCATAAGAGGCACTAAGCAGAACAGGCAAGGGACTAACTACCCAACCCTATAGAAAACCTGCTGCAAAGTCCAACCATCTATGAAGAGAAAGAAGAATGACTCAGCTGACCAAGATTCAATTCACAGAAAGGGGAAGAGCAATGGCACATACTGCTGTTGGGGGCAGTCACATATTCTAGGCCATTGCATGATGACATGATGTGGCCATTTCACTTGCTCATCACTTTTCTTTCACAGACAATTCTGACAATTATGCAGCACCCATTTTATGTGAAACATAAGCTACACAAAACAGGGGGGAAAAGATAAAGAGCAACTTGCAGTTATCCAAATTATATTTTGTCTTTTCAATACCATAGAAATAATGACTTGGTTTTAATAATAAATTACATGTTCACATTCATGGTATTTCCTTGTTTAATAAATCTCTCCCATTCATCTTCTCATCATAATCACAAATACTTTTACCCAAGAAAACCACTGACGGTATGCCCTGGAAGAAAGGAGACCATGTAAAAATCTTAAATAAATGAACTAGTTCTGTTAAGACTAAAAACATGTCCAGTTTGTCCATTTATTTGCCTTAACTGTTATGCAGACTGATAATACATAAATTCCGACACTGATAAAACCATGACCATCTGACAATACCCTTGCCAATCTGGTCTGACTTATACACATAATTGTAAGTACACATCCCCATACAAATGTCTACATAACAGACAATAAAAACCACACAAGTTTATTTGAACCAATGGCAAAGTGAATAAAAATGCCATTTCAATCACAACTTAACAATTGGTACCATTTAAATAAACAGTTATACAAGTGCACAAGTAGGGGCAATCATCGTCTGTTTGTGAACCCTGACAGCCAACTTTTCTTCTTGTTTTCTTCTTGTGCCAGCTTTGCTCTGGCTTCTTCCTCCTCCTGGGGATATTCAATACCAAGATGAATTAGAAACTTAGCTAAGCAGATTTAAGTTAGGTACTATGAGAAAAGCAAATTTCCTTGCCAATTTTCCAAAACTAGCATACATTTCATTTGTCTGGTTGGTAAATCCTCTGGAAAGCTGAGTTTTAATGCTTGAGTGGTCATTCAGGTGGCTTGAGACCTAAACAAGACTTGCAATCAGTGTGAATTTGATGAAGAGACTTTCTTCCCAGCCTGGCACTGAAGTACCATCCACATGAGGACTATGTTCTAGAGCTCTCCTTCCCTTCTCCAAGCTTAAAAACTAGTGAGGTGTGCAAGACCAGTAATGGACTTAACATAACATCTCAGTTGGTATTGTCGTCTCCATGGGTTTTAGGTATTTCATTGTCAATGGAATCCAACCCAATGCCTACTAATCAAGTTATTTTTATGTTGTTTCTGTATTTTATCTGCTAACATTCCTTGGTTGCAATGGCAATTACTTGACATAGAAAAATAGATCAACCCTAAAGCAATGAAGCTGAGTAGGTCAAGAGATACATCAAATGTGAATTGTTGGGGAACTCTTAAACACCACTGAAATAGCATGAGACATTTATTTAGGTATTGATTTGCATTCATAAATCTACAGGAAAAAAAGTAGAGAGTAGAGGACAATCTAGACACTTTAAACAATTGAAAATTATAGTAACCACACAATAAAATATGATCTATTTTAAAGAAATTGCAAGGTCAGAGTAATAGGGGGTGAAATGATCACACCCCTCCACCTGTAATTATACAGTATGTACAAATTTTTGCCGGTCTCCGTGGCCAAAGGCTTGCGTAACGCAGTTCGTGAGCCGCTTACCAGGCATTCGAAATGCAGCCACGGCAGAATTTTGCAGCAGGACCGTGTCTCGTGTTACAATGTGCTCGTATGGGAGCCGGTCGTTCAGAAAGCAGTGGCAAACTACTGAACGTAAAAACTTGCCTAGTACATGCAGCAGCAGCTGAAAAATGCTGGTGTTGACTGCAACGTCCTGTAAGGGATATGCAACATTTTAAAAAACAATTTATACACTGGACTCGTATTTATAATGAACTAATGTAGTAGTCTTTAGCTTGATGATAACCCAAATCACTCAAAACAAACCACAAAAATGCTGCAACTTTAGAAGCACATTTAGAGTTTCTTTTACTAAAGCATGCTAAGGACAGGAATTAAGAAACACTGGTTTCAAGTTCCTGTGTGTGTCTGTAGGTATTTTCCCCTGCAACATCAGAAATTGTATCACAGCCCTGGTCCCTGATTTCCTTGTTCTGACAAATTAATTGAGCAGCAGTTCAGGTTAATAGGGCATGTTGCGCTGTACGCCATAGAGGCCTGTTGAAGAAACAAATGCACTTCACACGTTCACTGCAAATATGAGATGTGAATGTGCCCAGTTTCAACTTTCTCCTGATATCTCTTTACAGTCAGGTTAACGACTTATGACCAGCCCCATGTACAGTGGAAACAACAATAGACAGGCTTTATATTAATGGATTAGCATAATAACAGAAGCAATGAAAACCTCCTTGTAAGCAGCCTATATAATGGTTCTGTCCTAAAAGCGCTTTCTTCTTCTTATAAAAAGTGTATTTTAACCTGAAACAGAACAATTAAACCCTGATACTGAAGACTTCAGAATAAAGAACACTAACTTCTGGCAGCCAGCAGCAGTTAGAAAATTTTCAGTTCATGAAGAAAGGCCTCAAACAATGACGCCTAATGTCCTCTGATTTGTTTTTGTTATTCAGCAAGCAAATAACAAGATCTACAGAAAACATGCTAGGGATTGCAGCTGGTGGTCAGTATATAAACAACTTATATTATGCTGAAAACACCATTTTGATAGCGAGAAGTCAGAAGGAACTATGGCAAATAATAGATACAGTGCTTGTAAAAGTTCTTTTAAACACGGCCTCAGCTTGAATAATGAACAGAAAGGCATACACAGAAATAAGAGAATAAAGCCATCATAAGTGTTTGTTAATACAAATGAATAATTACACTGAATGCACCATATTCAATATACTATTGAGTTAATGGAGCTTGCCCAGGATATAATTAAAGACAATGGTATTAATTTGAGGCAAGTGTAATATTGTCAGCTGAGCTGGCCAGGCATATGTTGTTGATTTTGAATAAAAATATTTATACGGTTGAACAAACACAGATATAGATGAACGTTTCAACCAAAATCTGTATCAAAAGAACAACAAAAATGAAACATTTAAAAAATACAACAAGCGAACAAAGGCAAGATACAGTGCTTGCAAAAGTTCTGGACATTGGGCAGTCAAAATTTTTTTGTTGTTGGTTCAAACTTGTGTAGAAGTTCAGCAAAGTCCTTTTATCTATACCATAAACTGATGATGATGAATGGCAAAAACAGGGAAAGTAGACAGAAGTGAAAGCCTCTGACTATGTTTATTCAGCATTCCTAAAGTGTCAATGAAGCAATAGTGCTGTTGACTGCACTAATTCATAAGAAACAAGCGCAATGAGAGTGTGTAAATGTTTCTTTTAGTGAAAGAACAAAACAGGTTTAATCTAGCAACTCCAAATCACCTTATTCTACTTTCATTCACTATAACTGCAATGTTGTCTCTTGTATGAATTTAACTGTTTTTTTTAGTTCACTCTGTGGTCCATAAATCTTCCACTGTTGTTTCTCTAGGCCAGAAGGTATGCCTAGATATATCTCATTTTGGACAAGCTTGGAGTATGTCCACATCACCTACAAATTTACCACTCAGCACGCTTAACTCAATGTCTCCAAACACAGCTGACTGTGGCTGTAGAAGTGGGATTTAGAACTCTAGCACCTGCAGAAGTCGGATGTGTCGGCCTAACGGCGCAAGAACGCAGCTCTGCTGTAAACAGGCACAACGCAATCACGTCCGGAAAAAAAAACTCCAAATGAATGCAGAAGAAGAAGAACTCTAGAATATTCTCAATAATACACCAGGTCACATCGTGCTGAGCTGAGGCAAAGGCTATGGAGCTTTTACTCAGATCTGACATGAACAAAGCGCACTTCAAAGTGTTGATATACTGCATGATGATGATGATGACAAGTCTTGATGCCAAAAAAGGATGGAGATTTTGCATGAACGCCATCACATAAAACAATGACAGAAACTACCAGAGCAAGAGCATCTGCCAGCAGCTTCTGCATATGGGTGGTAAACTGCAAAGTTGAACTGCTTTAAAAGAGCAAAAACAGGAACTATCAAAAGTGAATGAAATAACATTGTCAGTGGATTCAGCACCACATCTTACCACTCATCTTTCACATATTATCACTAAACTTTTACCATTATCACTCATCTCTCACACATTAACAAACCAGTGTCATGTTCAGTTACTGGAAAGTCAAGAAAAAGTTAGAGGGAGGTTACAATGAAGAAAGGCATACACAGAAATAAGAGAATAAAGCCATCATAAGTGTTTGTTAATACAAATGAATAATTACACTGAATGCACCATATTCAATATAGTGCAAGAGAAACATTTGAACGTTCTAACCTGAAGCTTCCTTTGATTCTCTTTAAATGCACTTAATGGGTCATCAAACTGACTGTAGTATTCTATGACTGCCCGGATATCATCAACTCCACTTGCAGCAATGGCTGATAAATAAATCACAGAACAATTAAAATATACGATAAACAACCATAAATGGTGAGTCAGAAGTGGCAACATGTACTGAGATAAAATCATGACTCCGTAACTTTACCAGACACTTTTATGAAGTTAAACATACCAAGGTATAAACTACAATTAAGTTAACTTACTATAAGTATACAGTTTTTATGACAATGATAAGACCCAAAAAAAAAGAGACAGAAAACAAATGGAAAAAAGAATTTGAAACAGTAACAGATTGAAAAAGGCTAGACATGGAAGACCTACCAGAGATAGATCAGGACAGGAGAACATACAACATGATCATTAATTAACTGTCCCAAAGCAGTTTGTCGCTATGGGTCTGTGATGTGATAGCGCCGTTAGATTTTGTAGACCGGATAGCAAGGGCGAATAGGCAGCCAATCATTCTCTCACTTTAGCGAGCGACAAGCCCAAGTGTCAACCCACGTCTGACCGTGCTCATGATATTATAAGCACAGTTCACTATATATGAGATGATAGAGAACCCGTAATTCGTGATGGGCTAAAGGCAGCTGATCAGAAGATTCTGCTGGGGATGACAACTTCATTATAGAAAATAATTTCACATAACCTGTCAGTGATGGACTGTATAAGCAGCGTTGACACAAAGGACTAGCAATAATGATGACTTCATATGATGAACTCATGGCAATGATGATACAAAGCCAAGTCTGTCATCACTGGGACTGAACTCTACACCAATATATTCATAACCCAGTCAACTAAGCTCCATGCTATCAAGCATGATTCTAATAAAATAACAATTAAACGTGAATATTAAGTTACCTTCATGGTAGCCATGGTTAAACAGTGCACTTATCTATCACACGCTCAAATGCTTTAAACTCAAGCATAGTCCATACACGCTACTTCTAGTACAGTGGTTTTCAACATTTTTTTGGCCCATGCCCCCCTTTACCATGTCTTCAGAACGTCATTCCCCCCCTTTCAAATTTCCTCCCTATAAATCCCCCCCCCCTCCACCCTTACACAGTATACATAAAAATGGAAGCTAAATTTAATAACACATACTAGAACAAGTCTAGACATCTACATAAAACGTGATTAGCAGGTCTACTTATGTTATAAAATGAATTTCATTAGGGCGAGAAGTACAGAACCGTAAAATTTAGAGGGAAAAACAATATCAAGTAACTGGTTATTGTATTAATGCGATCTTGAAATAAGAGGGGGGGGGGGGAGAATTCCCCACCGGTTGAGAACCACTGTTCTAGTAGAACCAGACTGAATTTTGGGTGTGTGGATTAACATTCTCTATTATGAGTGTCCCTCGTCATCAGGCTAAACCCACTCAACTTCAGAGGCAGTGCACTTATATAAAATCATAGTTGCATGGCTATAAGTCAACACAGATGAGATTGGGTCACAATTGGTAAATGATGATATAAATAGATTGCTGCCTTGAGGAATCAATAAATAAATAGAAGTGACATGGCTGATCATTGCCCCTCATGCCCCAGTTCATGAAAACCACAAACGGAGAATACACAAGTCAGTATGCAAAGCGAAAAAATGCCTATCAGTGAAAAATCTGAGAAATAGAAATGGAGAGATTAGAACAGCTCCCCGGGAAGGTTAACCCGGTCAACAAATGCCCGCAGAAGTCGGATGTGTCTGCCTACAGGCACAATTAAACTGGTACAATGCAATCACATCTGGAAAAAACACTCCGGATGAATGCAGCAGCAGAAGAAGAACAGCTCAGTTTGCTTCAATAAGTGTTAAGATAGGAACTATTTGAAATAAAATCTTCCTTAACAGAATCTGGGATGGAATCAAGAGGTGTGATTTGTCCAATACACAGAAGACAGGCGGTTATGGAAACAGAACTGCACTTGGCAGATGATGACAGTCACTAGGCATGACGAGATCAGAAGCATTTAAATTCAACATAAAAGATTGGCAATTTGCCAATATGTTTCCTATTTCACGTTT
Source organism: Cepaea nemoralis (assembly GCA_014155875.1). NCBI lineage: Eukaryota > Metazoa > Mollusca > Gastropoda > Stylommatophora > Helicidae > Cepaea > Cepaea nemoralis. The sequence goes on from JACEFZ010004489.1 coordinate 99,518, forward strand.
TATGAGAGAGCCTGAAGATGAGAATATGAAAATTCTCAAAAAGTCGCAATACTAACCGCTTTTAAAAAGATTGCAAAGGCTTGCATCGTCTATACATATGTAATGGAATAGTCACAGAATTCATTCGCAGACAATTTGCATGCTGGCTTACTAAGTGTTCCTAGTTCAATCCTCAACAGTGGCAGGATGACTTGTCCCAACAGGTCAACCCAGCCACACAAAAAGGGTTCCCGTTATTTTTAGAATTCGTCAGGAATAACAAGCAGTGAGGAACGGAACTGGTAACTCCATCTCAGAATGCTGTTGATCTGGAATATGCCAAGGCTTAACAATATCTGCCATCAAACTACTATTATCTTAAAAGTATACGTAGTTCCATAACAGCTCCTGACATTGGAGTGTGAAGTGTTAGTCTTTCACAGATTCTAGGCCATGACATGGGTGACCACTTCCCTATCTCATCACCTTTCTTTCCCTGACATTTCCTCACAAAAATCTGAAAATTGCCTGGTACCCATTTTTATTAGGCTCAACTGACCACAGAGTTGTGATGGTCAATTAAAAAAAAAGATTAATGCATCTGCTGGAGATTGAAACCAGACCACTGTCTTAGCAGGCAAAGGCACTAACCACTATGCCACTAACTTTTACCTTCTTCATCTTATAGTCCATGCCATGTGGCATTGGTGATCATGTCTGTCCACAGCCTTGTCTTCTCGTGTGCTGCCAATGATTTCTGATACTGATGTTCCTGTATGGCGTGATGTCAAACTATCCAGTATATTCTCTCTTGGTCTCCCCTGCCTCATTTTCTCTCCAACTTTCCCACTGCTGACAGCATGCTCCAGCTTTCCCTTTGTCATGATTTGCCCACAGAATGGGGACTGTGTTCCTCTGATGCCAGTAACCATTTCTCTTTGTGAGTTAAATTCTTTCAAGATCTCTTCATTGCTCATTCTATCTATTCACAGCATTCTCATTATTCTTCTATAAAACCATATCTCTGCAGCTTCCACATAATTCTTTACTTCGTTTGCTAATTGTCCATGATTCACATCTTAGCTTTTAGGAACTCTTTTCCTCACTGCGACTGACAAAACATAAATTCCAGTGAATGTTCTTCATCTTGTGAAATCCTGCCTCTGCTTGGGCTATTCTACATTGAACACCTTCATACATCTTTCATCTGCAGTTATTACAGAATCCAAATAATAAAATAAGACTTCTTCCTTACTCTCTACAAAACTGTTGGAAATGAATATATAATTATCAAACAAACAGTACAAATAAAGACAATTGTAATAACATAATTACTAATAATGAAAATAAAATGTACTAACTTTTAAGAAAATGGGCAAGATCTATTAGAGTCCTATCATTGTCATCTCCTATCCATCTCTTCAACACAAGAGAGTTCTGAGGCTGCAGTTTCACTGAATCAGAGTTACAGTCCAGCATGATGATTCGGGACATGTCACGGTTCAAACAAGACAGATCCTGTGAAAAAGAACACTACCAGTGAAAGACAGCAATCACAATCAGACAAAAGCCACTAGTGAAACAAACCAAAATTATTTCATCTGTTAATTATTTATATTCCATCAAAGAGATAGTTGAGTGTATAAAACATATATTGTTAAGTTCAAATTATAGATTGTGACCCTTAAAGCAATGATTTTTAGTTGCAATCATCATGTAAGCCCGTCTCATTCACTAGATGTGACATCTTTCCCTGTTAGTATTTACAACAGAATCTTCCAGAGGGAGACCAAATTCATCCGATTCCCTTTTAAACTTCATTAGCCTCTCCCCTGGTAGCCTGCCATTCCTCCCTTACGCCCAACTATGTCTTATGTGTTCCACATATCTGTTCTGCCAAGACAGGCATTTACCCAGAACATGAGAATCCCCATCCTATTTGTTCCAGTCTTCATGTACTATAGATGGAACATATACCAACCACAGATATTTCCTCATAAATCACTCATGCAGCCAGTTAGCCAGCCAAGAATGTTGCCTCGGGTGTGGCTACTGCCATACACGACTGCAGAATCAATTTGAGTTCTGGCTATCCAACAGGATATTGCTGTTGTTTTATGTGAAGAGTAATTAAGAATTTACAATTAAATGTATATACACTTTTGCTGTTAATTTGATAGGATGAGTTAATTGATGTCTGTTGTTTACTTTTAAACAGGGTATTGGTGATATTTCCACCGACACTTATTTTAATAATGCACAAAAGAAAGAAATATAGAATATATGTAATGATAAAATGTTACATGGACAAATAAGATTCAAACTGGTAATTTTACTTTAACGTGATGTCCATCCATGTAGCGAGTTGCATCTCGGTACAAGCGGTACATTATGTAACCTTGGGGGTCAAGGTGATTCACAAGAGGATCAGCAGTCTGTTTAGATGACACAATTTGATTCAGCAATATTATATATTTGCATATAAATTTGCATTATTTTTTTTAACATACTTATTCTTAACTAATCATTTCTTAAACGCATATGCATGTCAATAAATTACTAATAGCAATTACTTAACTTTATGTACTAACAAGAACTTAAGTTATAATCAGAACATTTTTACTGCTTAAATAAGTCCAAAAATTAAATAAAATAATACTTTAACAGTATAAATAAAAACGTTGCATTTTGACAATTTTATATGTCTACGTGATATGAAAATTCCTAGTGATAATTACGACAATATAACATTTATTATGAACATGTGACAGGACCTCTGGATTTCAGTATGTGTATGAAATCTTTATACTTTTGTCATTTAAAACACCCTAAAGCATTTCATGTACTGCAACTGCATTAATAGTCTAATAAAATGATCCAATCTTTTTTACATTAAAAATAACTTAGTAACATGCTGACTTTTACTCAAGTTTTCTCTCCAACTCTAACAAAAGACAGTGATATCAGCATGTGTAGCTTCGTGATTCATTTGTGTATGGTTTTTTTCCTCTAGGCAGGTTCCATTTATCTTTGTCAGAGCAGAGGATTTACAACCTTTTTATGATTCCCTAATGTGCAACAGGGGACCTCATGGGTTCTACCTTTATCCAAGGTATCCAATCTCCCATCACAATAGATCATGAGGACATGTGATCATTAGAAACTAATGGTTCCTGTAAAAAGTCCATGTGCTATGCTGGGACTTGAACCTAGTAACTTATGAGTTCTGAGGCGGTCACTGTAACCTCCCAGCACCCTTGCTACTGATCTAAAATATTATATGGGGTTTGTTTTTTAAGAATACACATCCATATAAACAAAATATCTCTATGACATTGTTCAGTCAATAAAATGTTCTTGGAAATGCATCACATCACAGGTATAAGATAAGCAGCTATAATTTCAAATCTAAAAAGTTTAGATAAGACAGAACAAGACACTGCAAAATTCACAGCCGCCTGTATCTCAAGCTAAAAACTGAGCCTCATTTTTAATGTGTGTGTAAACAATCTGAGATGACAACAGAGCATATTTTACAGGTGTGTTACACAGGTAAGTCAGGTGTTAGTCATATATGATTGAGCTACCGTATGGCAGTAGACGGTACTATCTGCTTTTTTGTTAGTGCCAAATGTTGGGTGGCACTCACCAAACCTGACTCCACATTGTGCAAGCAGCTTTGTATAGAGGAGTGCAATTGGGAGGATACAAGCCTTACCCTAGTGCGAGGAAATGCAACCTAACGACTAAATGTCATGGCAGGGCAGACCAGGCCCTAAGCTTTGGTTGGCAACTGGTCTAGGATGAAAGCTGCAACAAGCAGAGTATTGCTTTGAAGATCTGGCAGCTTCTGCAGCTTGTCTCATTCCAGGCATATTGGTGTTACCTTTCCTCTGGCGTAAACTAGGCAGACTGAGAGAGGGATCATGCTGCATGGGCAACATATGGTCTCAAAGTTCAGCCCAGACTCTGTGCTATGGAAAGGTATAACGCCATTTTACAAATTACCGTCGACCAAGACAAGGTGCTAGTCAGCCAGTTAATCTACACTGAACTGTTAACTTTAACTGAAGACATACAGAGATCAAAATGTTCTCAAACCAACATCTAAGTTCTAAGGAAATCACTGGCACTGACCAGTCAGAAAATCATGCAAGAAAAAATCATACGTTATTTCTAGGTAACACAGTACTGCAAACCAAAATTCCACCATTTCTTACTTTTGGTATACTGCAGACAAGGAAACTATCCTCTAAAATTCCTACTTGCATAACTCCTAACTAGTAAGGAACAGTAACTCCTAACTAGTAAGGTAAGGAACAGCTAAGTTAGAAAACACAGTAATTTCATTAAAATGCTATTACAGTATATTGAAAATACAGTGTTAGGCCAGTGTTTGTGGTCACCAAAAGGCCAGAACCATGAAGCCACTTTCAATTTTCGTTCGATTTAGCCAATCCCTGAGCCATAAAGGTTGGTCACACACAAAACAGGTGAAACATGAATGGCTCTGGAGAGCAAATATGATGTACATTAAACTCTTAACAATCGACTTGTGTGTTTCTTTCTCACTGTGAAAGAATGTTCCAATAAACATGTGATTATAAAACCAAATATGAAAGACAGTTGTTCCACCATACAAGTGATTGCAGTTGTTCCAATATACAAATGATTAGTTTTTTCAATATACAAATGATTACAAAACCAAACACAAATGACAGCTGTTCTATAATACATATATACAAATGATTAGTTTTTTCAATATACAAATGATTACAAAACCAAACACACCAGTCCAGACTCTGAGGAGTATATGACAACTTCATACAATGGAGGCCCAATCTGCTGGAGGAAGTAGTCAATGCCTGGTCGTTTCTTAAATCGCCAACCTGTGTTGTACTGGGTAAGATAAAATAAATTAAATGGTTAATTAAATAATACATAATAAATGTTACAAATTATAAAAAGGAAAAATAATGTCAAAGATCCCTTTCCATGCTTTGAGTTGTAATGGGCATAAAGTGTTAGCCCCATAGTTGTCTGACCAATCAGCACTTGTCAGGTGATATCTCGATGATTGTAACCTGGTGTATATATGTTATTGCAGATATGTCATTAGATCAACAGCAATATTTTTTTTAAACTGTAATACCACAAAGTCCTGCTGCTTTCATTTTCTTTACTATGCTTAAAGCTCGCTCTTTCTACCTAGCACCGGCGGGCCTTCTTTGTTGTCTATTTCTGGTTTGCTGGCTGGCATCCCTGAAGAAGTCTCTAATGGATTCCATCTATCTTTCTGCTATCTTGGTTGTTTTGAATAAAATATTTACTATCTCTGATGCAATCAATCTGTGGGTATTTTTGTGTATCATAATTATTTTTATTTCGTAATGTATTTCTCTTGAAAATTATGCTTGGTGCATCTATGTGTTGACATTTGTCTTCCAACCATTTTTCTTTATCCTGTCTGCACTTTTGTTTTATTTCTTTATAAATTATACTGTACTTGCTTGTGTGCTTTGCTTGTTTTCATGTCTTCTTTGCATTTAAAAATATTCTTTGTCATCCAAGCCTATTTTAATAATTGTAGTTTTTGTGTGTGTAGAATTTCTCCTGAAGGTTTTCTTTTCTGTATTGTTCAATACCTTCATTTTAGAGTCTAGTGTGTATTTTTCAACTGATAAGATACTTTCCCTTGCATTTCACTATAATTCAGTGCTAAACTGCCAATGTGTTGACCGAGACTGCCAATGTGTTGACCGAGATTGCCAATGTGTTGACTGAGATTGCCAATGTGTTGACTGAGACTGCCAATGTGCTGACTGAGACTGCCAATGTGTTGACTGAGATTGCCAATGTGCTGACTGAGACTGCCAATGTGTTGACTGAGATTGCCAATGTGTTGACTGAGACTGCCAATGTGCTGACTGAGACTGCCAATGTGTTGACTGAGATTGCCAATGTGCTGACTGAGATTGCCAATGTGTTGACTGAGATTGCCAATGTGTTGACTGAGATTGCCAATGTGTTGACTGAGATTGCCAATGTGTTGACTGAGATTGCCAATGTGTTGACTGAGATTGCCAATGTGTTGACTGAGACTGCCAATGTGTTGACTGAGACTGCCAATGTGTTGACTGAGATTGCCAATGTGTTGACTGAGACTGCCAATGTGCTGACTGAGATTGCCAATGTGCTGACTGAGATTGCCAATGTGCTGACTGAGATTGCCAATGTGTTGACTGAGATTGCCAATGTGCTGACTGAGATTGCCAATGTGTTGACTGAGATTGCCAATGTGTTGACTGAGATTGCCAATGTGTTGACTGAGACTGCCAATGTGTTGACTGAGACTGCCAATGTGTTGACTGAGACTGCCAATGTGTTGACTGAGACTGCCAATGTGTTGACTGAGATTGCCAATGTGCTGACTGAGACTGCCAATGTGTTGACTGAGATTTTTTGAGGTACTGACTACATCACCCATCAAGTGCCCATAGTCTAAAAATATGGGGCTAGAATCACATGCTCATTACATCTCATGGCATAAAAATGAATCCTTTTGTAACTTTACTTCCTTCAAGTAATTAGCATGTCTCTTGATTTTACTAAGTGAAATATTATTTATAGTTGTTCACACTGGGACAATATTTAATCCTTGCAGTAGTTCTGTATGGGTGCATATGTTTGTATTGCAGGGAGATTTTGCTCTTATTTTATAAGTACTATTTTATAATTGTACGCCAAGTATCCCATCATATGTCTTTGCTGAGGTTTCTTTATTAGAATTCCTACTCATTGTTGGTGGTTTTCTTCTCTTGAACATACAAATGTTATGTTCATTTTCTATTTATCCTGAATCAGTGTGTGCATTAGTATAATGGTTAGGATGCTGCGCTGACAATAGCATGATTATGGTCAGACAAGGGTTTGCTATGGGAGAGATGCTGGCTAATAGATGGCCAGAATTTCCCTACATTTCTCTGTGCCCTCAGGCCTACAAAATTGATGCTCCTAGCACTTCACACACCCGTGACAGTTTTCTGCTAAGGGAATTTTAGTGTTGATATATTATATCTTGAATGGTTCCATGTAGTTTGAGTCACACCATGTCAGGCTGCATGTTTTTAACATCCTGAATAAGATTGTCTAACTTTCCTGGCTGATACAATCGTCTTACATTTCAAGTTCCTATATGAAACAAGAAAAGAAGTAATAACAAACACAGAAACATGAAAGATGCCACCAATGTACATGTATAAAGACATCTCACAAGCATATCAGCTTCAAAGTAACTGTCTTCACATTTACAGAAACATACATACAGTGTCACATCTCTCCAAGTATATTTTATAACATCGTCATATCCATGGCAGCCTGTTAGCATATCCACCTTCTCCAAGAGTAAACCATGACTTAACCCCCTGTCTGAGGTCACTCAATGGCAGAAATGCATTTATTCCAACTATGCAAACTGCAAACCTTCTCCATCAGTAAACCATGACTTGACCCCCCTGTCTGAGGTCACTCAACGGCAGAAATGCATTTATTCCAACTATGCAAACTGTAAGGTCTCATTTTCCTTATGCCCTATGGTAGAAGACGAATAGAAAAGAAGAGAATGATAAACTATTTCCACAATGAAGTACTCACTGTCCAGTCTGGATGTATAAGAACTCCGGTGAGCTCTATCACAAGTGTGTATGGTGGTTGAATGTATGGGTACTTCAAAGGATCTGGCAACAGTTTTTCTCTAGATGGATCTTGAATTTTCTGAAATTGTGTATCATACATTGTATAACAAGCAAAGTAATAAATCTGTAACATTGGTTGAACAAATCAATGGTCTGCAAGTAATAAAGAAGAAGGTGACATACAGAGAGATGCAAAATAAAACAGAAGATACAGAAGGGATCATTTAAATAAATGGAGAAATGACTCAGAAAGATATAAATAAGACACAATAGACAGATTTTTCAAATGAACATGGCAAACATGCATAATTTCATATATGTCTGGAGTTTGTAACATAGGTCTAAAATCCTATGATGTGAGATATTTGGCAGTTACATATACGAGGTCACAGAAAATGATAGGGGTGACTATTTCCCTTCCTGATGACAGTATACCTAAAAAGTTCTTGCTTTGGAACCCACTTGGTAAACAAAACCGATGGCGACCTAAAGTCACATGAATAAATTTGGGTTGACTTAAAGAAAGCTGCAGGAGATGGTATTGGATAAGAGGGGTTGACTCAAGTTAGTTTAGGCTTTATGCTCCACCAGGGGATAAAAGGTAGCAGCAGAAGAAGACAATTCAGCCTTATTTCTATCCATCCTTTGCACTTTATTTCAATCATTAATAAGCTGATTTAATCAGCTTTCCCACTTACAGGATTAAAGTAGTATGGCCCCGATCATCACATTTGTTGAATCTCCTGTCTTGTGTGTTGCTATTTATTTCTGATATAGTTTATCCTTCACAGACGTCGACATGGCCGAAAAAGTAACAAAGCTCACTTTTAAACTTCCGATGTGCTAATGGCAAGATAAGAGGTTTAACCACAACCTCTACACTGGCATTAAGTTGGACTTAAACATTGATTTCTCATTCAGAAACTACCGAACATAAATTTGCCTAAATAATCAACCTAAGGTTGATTGCAACATCCTGCAAAGAATATACAATATTTTATCCTTCATACTACAATGTCAAGCATCTTCTCTAAATCTTCCGCTCCAAGTTTCTTATTGTCATGACATATTTAAGTTTTCCTTTTCTTGTGACACGTCCAAGGACTGTGGACAGTCTACATTAGTTACTTAGCCATCAATAATCCTCATTGCTCATCAAACGATTCGAATTCCCTATATATAATGTGACTTAGCCAAATCTCTTTGTATGTTTGTTTTCTTTCAAAATGTAATCACTTTTTTTTTGTGCACTCGCTTTGAACTCAAGCGTACTCCAAACACACTACTTCCTGTAGCACTGGACTGAATTGTGTGTGTGTGTGGATTAGCTTTCCCTATTACCAGTGTCCCTTGCCATCAGGTGAGCCCACCCCAACTTCAGAGGTACTTGTAATTTACATCCTCAAGTCAAGGACAAAAAATCAAGATTTTAGTCTAACTGTCTGGTGTAGGGGTTGAACCCCTTATCTCGGCATCAGCACACCGGATGTTTAAGAAAATGTGTCATCTATTCAGCCATGCTGACCTCCTTTCATCACTCTTATTATCTATCTACGGCGTTCTCAGCATCTACACAACCACAAGGGTGAGGTAATTGCTCACCTTTCTGCTGCATGTTGATGATTTGCTTTCAGGATTGCGTCTGTAACCCCTAAGAACTCTCTCACCTTAACTGATACAGATATACTGCAACAAATATTTGTCAACCTGTACAGTGTTACTTTAAATTATTCTAGATTATTCAACATACCTGCTTGAAAATGTTCATTTCTTTCCATGTTCTTCTTAAGTATGCTATAATTGATGGCACTGAAATTATCATAAAATACAATACAACATTAGTATTATAACATTTTCAATTATAACTAACTAAATGTAACATAAGTAAAAACAATATTACAACGACATTTTTTACACAGGAATTTAGATAGGAAAAGATGGAATTATGATTTACAATTGTATGTTAAGAATCTAAACTATAAATTAAACAAGTGTTAAACCTCAGTATTGCTGTAAAAAAGTAAATGCTAATGGCAAAGGCCATTGCGATTCATATAGAAAAGCCAACTTTGTGCAAACAAAAAGACATGGTAGTCAGTTTAAAATTACTGTGGTAGACAATTGAAATTATTTTGGGAACATGCTTGTGTTTATTTCAGCTTTAAGAATATATCTCGCTGCTTTAGTTTATGTTGTGTAAATCCTGCAGCATTCACCTGATGAGATGCAGTAAAATATGCTTGGCAATAAATTGTGCAATTTATTGTTTGTGTAGAATATCATTCAAATTCATTACGGGAAAACATTTTGAAATGCTAATTTCATCAATATTAAAAGACAAAAAGCCTATGTCATTTTGATTTTACTGACACCACCTTTATACTCCTACTGTGGTATATGGTTCATCTGTAACATGGCACGTGCACTTGATGTCCTCAGCATCAACACTCCCAAGTGACATGACAATGACATGGGGTTTTAAACTTGAATCACCCGTTTGTGTGTGTATGTTAGCATGCATATGTATGTAAACAATTTTTTTTTAATACACCATCAATGGGAATATACTTAAAGAGAGTAGCAATGAACTGTAGGTTGTTTAATGAGTTTGCCCTCAGCCAGTGTTGGCCAAAATAAATGTTCTTTCCACTACATGTGTTGGAAACTACTGCAGAACATCTGTAGTCGCCATTTCTCTATTTACACAATTACATTCATCATGATCTCCTAATGTTTAGTTTCTTGAACATATGCCATCTCAGTCTGTTACACTCTATGCAGTGTCTGAAAATTGCTGTTTATTCACTTCAGTCAAGCTTTTTTTCCCCCCTCACTCGCTTTGAGCTCAAGCGTAGGCCATCCACACTATTGATAGTAGTGATGAAATGAATTGTGCGTGTGGATTAGCTTTCCTTATTAGCAGTGTCCCTCACCATCAGGCGAACCCACCCTCACTTCAGAGGTAGTGAAGCTGGTTAATATGCATCATCTTTCCTATTGCATGGATGCTCTGATGTACATTTGGTATTATAATTGACCCCCGTAAACCTTCAGACCTCATAAATAGGTTGTCTATGCTAGGCTAATGCTAGTCTCCCCCTTTTTCTGTCAGCGTGTCAGCATTTTCATTACAAGATACAATGAGGATTCATGACATGGTCTAATGAGCAAGGTCAGTTGGTTCTACTCTTTCAGCTGTTCAGTAAACAGACTACTGGCATCACATCTATGAAGAGAGTCATGTATATCTGCATTTCTTTCTGTCAACAGCATTTCTACTGCAATACTCAAGGTTTCTATCTCTGCTCTGAAGTTATTTAAGAATTTTCCAGTTTGCTTTATTTCTCAGATTCAGTAGAATTCCTATATCACCATATTCTATGGCTCTTTCTGCTGATCCATCTGTAGATGCATGAGTCCATGCAATATGTTGTGTGCGCAAATTTGTAATTATTTGCAACAAACTTAGACTTACTTCCCTACAAATCTCATTCATGTCATGTCCTAATGTCAAACAGAACACCTCAATCAACAAGTTTAGTTAGTTTAATGCTATATTTACATTAACAATGAGACAATCTAATACTATCTTACATTTAACATCAGTAAGATATAATACTGAACTGCACATTTACACAAAATCTAATGCTACACATAAATGTACAAACAATAAAGAACAAAATAAACATTTATATCATTTAACATAAAAAAGTGCACTGTACAAAATCTAAATAGTAAATGTCCACTGCAATTTTTGAAAACGTTCACTACTTCTGCAGTTCAGTAAATATTTCTGTAACATTTTATTTTCCACTGTATAAAGGCGGTGTGTGGCAGATGCGGCCATTGGGATGTGAAGTAAAAGAACTTCACATAATCTAGGCTATGGCATGAGACAGGAAGAGGTTGAGGAAGACAGACAAACATTGGTATTTTCTGTTAAAAAATAATTTCTGAGTTGGAAATGTATTAAAGTAAAATGTTGCAACATTTTTACTGACATGTAGCACTATATAATTAACATTATAATCTTATTCTATAAAATATCATTTAAGACGAATGAGACGGATACACATACAAGGAATAATTGTTTAAAAGGTACTTACTTTCACTAAATTCATCTGGAATCTGAAAATATTAAAATAATCCATCATGAATTTGTTAAGTCATCCTTACTAAAATTTTAAAAATTAATCTAAGGCAAAATGGCTGATTAATTAAATATTTGCAGTTCAGATTAACACTGCATTGAGGACACATTGCACTCAATTAGTGCCCCTATCGCCTCTTCAGTATATCCATCACTGTACAGTGAGTAACCATGCCCGTTTGATGTTGACTGGCAAGTCTCCATACACTTGGCGTGCTGCCCCTTCATGGCCACACCGATCTTCAATCCCAATGTCTGCATTATGACTATTTATGCCACTTCATTAAACTGAAAGTCCTAATTCAGACCAGCCTCATTAAAGGAATTCATGATTCCAACTTGATCCACTAGTTGATTCTCTGATGTCGTGGCATTACCGGCTAGCCGATCCACCCTTTAATTACCCAAAAACCTTGTATGTCCTGGGATGAAGATAAGCATTACTTCAGGAACAGAATCTATGCTGAGATACAATCCAATGTCTGAGACTGAAACTTGTAATCAAGCATCTGAGAGCAAACCCTGCCTCAACTTTCCAGATCATCCTCAGTGAATCACTTAGTAAGCAAGCTTAAGTGTTTTGCAGATTCAAGCCAACAAAATGCCAATGCTACTGCCAACAACTAATCAGTCTGTGTACTTATCAACCTTGTCATCACAGCGGTCATTAATGAGGGCCTTGGCCTAGACTATACATCTCTTGTTGAAATTTGTAAGCACATAAAAGATTCCTCTAAAGGTTGGCAGAACTGTTGTCCATTCTTGATAGCATGGGACTATTGTATCTGAGTCTTTAGCCGGAATTAGGTATGCTTTACCCCTCCATAATCTATTCCCTTTACTTTGGTTGAGCACTTCATGCAATGGGTGCTCACTTTTTAGCACTGTTTTTATATACTCATACACTGCTCATGCTCATTTTATGCTCTCCGCCAAACAGGATTATCTCTAGTGCAACCAAGGATGATGTGTATAGCATCCCTTTGAATTCTCTCCAGTTGTGCAATTTTACAGCTAGCTAACAGTCAGGATGGCTAGGGAGTATTCCATGACTGAGAGGACCAGTGCTTCATTCAGAAGAAAAAGCAGACAATACTTAATGTTGGTGCGCCCCCCCCCCCCCTCCCCCAATTACTCTCATTGTCGCCAGACTTGCCGGCTTTCATAATGTAATAATTATCTTTCTAGAATGTAACTCTCTCAGTTACATACACACTGAATTAGTAAGAGGCTATCTACACATTTATTAAATTAATGAATATTACAGAACATCAGTGTTATATACTTGTGTAATTCAGTACTCTGCTAAGTTAACCCGGTGTGACCTCAGATTTTCTCAGTGGCTGCTGAGTTCTTTTATGTGTATCTTCAGAGAATACAGTAGGTTTTTTTTATCTTCAGAGTGACTGTACAATATGTGGCTAAGTACTCTGAATGAAAATATGGAGATTTTTTAAACAAAGAGAAAAGAGAAGATCTAACAACATAAAACCAACATTACAGGCATGGCAAAGACATGATATACAATGGGAGTACAGGATAGAAACTAATGCAAGTATAGATTTACTTACCTCAGATAAAGTATAACAACAGACACACACCAAACCAACACAAGATGCGCAGTATTTCATCAAAACTCCAGCAAGTAGAGAGATTTACTTATCTGAGTTTATGATAACAGACAGATGAGGATGTTACAGTCCCATGATGACAATGTTGATGGGTTGGCTATGTGACATGACATGTGGTGGATATCATCAAGAACACAGGAAAGTGACCATGGGGTATTATTCCAAGCTGCCAAACATGGCAGAATGTCATTATCAAAACAAAACGTAAGTTCATGTTTTACAGCACTATGACAAGGGATCACATTATAATTATCTTTTTGTTTAAACTGCAACATATACATATTTTATCGACTGCTGTGAGAAAAACAAGGTGTTAAAGTTCTATATAGAACCTATACTGTTGTATGCTTGTAAAACATAGACGATAAGAAGACAAACTGGGAAACATCCAATGGCAGTGAAAATTTAACTTCCAAGAAAAATGTACAGATGGGTAGAAAAATGAATGAAGGGTTCTTCAACAAACAAATGAAAACACTAAACTGATTAGATAAATTAGACATAGACACTCAAGATTTGTTAGACATATTATTAGAAGAAAAAATATAAAAACTTAGTGACAACTGACAGAATATATTAAGAAAGAGCAAGTGGAAGGCAAAGAGTTAAATATGTGAATGGCTTAGTCACAAGAACACAGACCTGATCCAAGACTGGTCATTGTGAGAGAAGACTAGGCATGACCATCCATGCCTATCGGTATGGTGCATGATGATGATGTACATATATTTCATCAGTCAAACAAATGTAATATTTGTCAGTAAAGATTCAGTTTACTGCTTAGAAGAACACGTCAATTTTCAAAAGCAATGGAGAAGCAACATTAATTTGTACCTCTTTTCCATCGGGATCTAGCTGTGGTGCACCTGAAATAGAAACACAAAAAATAAAAGATATTATTTATATAAGCTAACACCTTTTACTGGGTACAGGTAGGTAACAAACATGCCCTGGTACAAATGCATATTGTGTACACACAAGTCCCGTAGCAAGAACTCACTGTGGGTATGTGAAGTGTTAGGACCATCACATTTGTGTTGGTCTGAGTGCACAGAGGAAGTCTTTCCCTCCCACAGTGAGTGGCAAGAACTGACATCGACACCTCATCCGATGCACTCATGTCATTGTCAATGTAACATTACAATGGTTACCCCAACGCCCCGGATTGCTGTGCACAAGTCAAAACATATAAAACAAAGGATGCTAACAACATGGGCAAAACCCAACTAAGGATTGATTCTGAAAGCTTTAATGAAACAGGCATCTGAGTCAACTCTTTCTGTACTGAATAAAACCGGTGATCTTTCATTTCTGGATGTGTACCATATCTTGTGTGCTGGGAATTTTCCAGGTTGAGAAATAAAAGCCACTTGCCCAAACAGTCATCTCATTGTGTACTATACAAACTAGAATTTTTACTTTACCTATAACAGACAAAAACCCTGAGCCTTACTAAGGAATAGAACAGTGTATGAGGCAAACTTTCTAAGTATGCATGTAAGCAGGACACAATGGATGTTTGGTGAGTTACTGTGGGCCAACATTATTGGTTTGGTAGGAGTAATAGAGGAACTGTGGTAGTATAGTGATCAGTAGAAATGTAGTGTGAATAGAGCACAGAGTAATGACATGGTCAGACAACTTAAATAACATTCTTCATATTGACTAACAAGATTGTGCTGAAGCTTGCTTGCTTGTGTTCGTTGGCTTGAGCTCCAACGCAAAGTCCTGTATGTCAGATGAAGGCATCCTGTTGTCCAACATCAGTGTGATGTCATACAGGACCTGAGGTTTGCGTGAGTATCCGTTGTCCCATGTCTGGCTTATTGGTGGTTCCTCGCCGTACAGGCAGACACTCTCCGACTTCGGAGGAATTGGCAATCCTAATGACTTTAGCCAGGATCCCGAAGGGACCTGTTGCCCAGGACCCTCGATGAGGACGCGTCAATAGGTCTTGGCCAGTACATAACCTGGCCCTGGTGCCTTGGAAACACCTCTGCGTCCCATGCTGAAGCAAATTAGTTCTAGTTCACCATATGAAGGGTTGCATGATATATAATAACCTCTCCTATAAACATACATCTGTCGTAGTGGACACAACTGTGATGTTGTCAATATCACACTGGCTGCCTTTACTTCTCAGAAAATTTCTTGGTGTCCATTTTAAGCATGGTCAACCTAGGTCTGGGAGTCCAGACCAGGTCATTGAAGAAAAGCAAACATCTTGAAGGGAATTCAAACACATGGCTGCCAGGCCAGTAGGCAACTATACTGGCCTTTGCACTACTCCGCAGTGACAACTGTTGCGCCCATCCTGCAAACAAGTGGTTTATTACAGAGTTCATTTCCTCACATACATATGTTGCCTCCCACTGGGGCCTTGTGTCAATGTGCTTTTTTTTTTGGTGCTCGCTCGCTTTGACCTCAAGTGTAGTCCATATACAATATTTATAGTAGTGATGGGTTGAATTTTGCTTGTGGATTAGCTTTCCCTATTAAGTCCCTCGTCAACAGGCAAATCCACTCCAACTTCTGAGGTACATATAATTTACATCCTCAAGGACAATAGGTCAAAATTTTAGTCCAGCTGTTCAGTGTAGGGGTATGACCCATAACCTTGGCATCAGCACACTGGATGTTTATGAGCATGAGTTCTTTCGACCATGCTAACATGCTTTCAATGTGCTGCTCAATGTGACAAGTTTTTTAAGCATACTCTTTAGGGAGATAATTTAAATCTATTGTTAGGCATATGTTACAATAGTCTTCAAAGCTGTTAGTAGTCATTCCAGCTACCACTTGTACTGAGTCACAACGAACAATGCTCAGTTAGTCATCTTGACTGTCATGTTCCTGCATATTTCTTTTTTATAGTTCACGGCACTAAAATATGAATATCTTTGCACAGAATTTGCTTACAGTACATATGCCTCACTGAGATACTGTTGGGTTCAAATTCTCAAGGTCTATTCAGCTGTGATAGTTTATAAGTAAACACTCAATTTGTAAAACATGACCAAAGTTTCTACAAATCATTGTGAGTTATAAAACAAGCCAATAACAATGGCAGTGTAAACTATAAACTAGCTCAACACTTTGTCAACTGAATGCATATAGTAAAACATGTGCTAGTTAAATAACCAAGCATCCCTAAAAGAAATTTTTGGGACAAAATTTCTATTCATTTCAGAAGAATATTGAAAGGTTCAACACTTAACACCCCAATTGCTGTGTCTGCTATGGGAGTGCCTTTTTACTAGTTGAGTTGAGTTAAGAACAGACATCACTGCACTCAGGACATTCCCATACGTGCTCCGTCCCCTCGTTCAACAACCAGCGAAGAGACATACTACTAATCGTTCCCACCACTATCTGATTAAAAATTCTCCTGGTCTTCCCTCTCAGTTTTGGGATTCTTCCAGAACCCCTGCCGATCCCCCGCAATCTCATTCTTTCCACATATGGGTTCTCAATCTGTTCCTCAACCTTCTCCACCTGGTCTCACAAGCGCACAACCACCTCCACCTTGTCCATAGGCAAAATTCCACCAAGAGGTGCATTCCCTGCTAGCCTATCAGCCTGCTCATTCCCCCATACACCCGCATGGCCAGGGGAAAATATCCATACAATTCTCACGATCTGTGGGCCATTGTAAGTAACACGAGCCATTCCTTTCTCCACCTTGCTAAGCATACTCTTCGAATCCGTAATGAATACGTGTGTTGCAGTAGTCTCCTCTAGCCACCGGAATGCAGCTGTTACTGCCTCCGCCTCCATTCTCATGCTGGAGGTTGTAGTCTCATATGCCAGACTCTCCTTTTTTCAGGACTCGTCCATTAGCCTTTTCAATAAAGCCCCAGCCACGTCTGTTTCTCCACTGACCCATCGGTGTAGATGACTGTGTCACCTTGATGTGTGTTGCCCTGGATCAGCTGTTGCACTTCAAACCCAGTGTTATTATTACATTGTGCCCTTTTTACTATCTTTGTGCTAATTGCAGGAGTTGGAAGATCTATAGAGACATCATCACATAAGCCAGGATACACATGTGTATGTGTCTTAATGCATGTGTTTTTACCAGCTGCAATTAGTGTAATAGTCTAATTATGGTCAGATATGACTGAGCTACCCTATGACAGTAGACGTACTACCAGTAGGAGGTTCCATCATGATTTTAAATTAATTGATTGATTGATTTAGGAGCCGACATCACAGCATTCGGGGCATTCCCATAAGCGCTCCGTCCCCATCTTCAGCAGCCAGTGAAGAGTTCCAACACTAATAGTACCAGTAGCAATCTGATTATATGTCCGTCTCGCCTTTCCTCTGAGCGTCAAGCGTCGGCCAGATCCCCTCGTCACACCTCGCTGCCTCATTCTTACCAGACTATGGTGATCCATTTGCTCCTCCGAGGCGTACACGTGCTCCCACAAGGCCGTAACCATGATTTTAAATTTAAGTATTTATTAATGAGACCACCACAGTAGATAGGCCTTGAAAAACAAAATCTAATGATACCTCAATGATGCCTGTATGTCAATTCTTAGTGGAGATTTTCACATTTCTGTGAAGGAAAAATGAGTTACGATTTCTCATTCTCCGCATACTTTTGTGGCTTTTTATTGTATCTGCTTCCGGTCCACCATAGTTTGTATCAAACTGGTCACTGATGGATATGCAATCCGACTTCATCAATATGTTTCATCATGTTAAATGATAAATAAATAGTACAAGTATACAAATAAATTATTCATAATCTTTAAACTTGTATTTTCTTTAACTTTAGTAGTTCAAATTGCACGATGTGAGCAGATTCCGATCGATATTCCATCGGCTGCCATCTTGAGTTTCCATTCCCAAAGTTGAAACATCCCCACAGAATTATTCTTTTAACCCTTAAAACCCTACCGGGCCGATATCCCGGCCTTGCAGTCGCCATGTTGCTCTATTCAAACAGACGACAAGGCCGATCGTCGGCCCTGTTTGTAAGAACTTCTTTGATCGGTTAGCTTTTAATAGTACAGACCAATTAAATGCTTCCTTGCAATCGTCAGCCATTTTAGCCTTCACGTGGCCATTTGTAGCGTGATTCAAACGAGTGGATATGATTTTGTGCTTTTTTTCCCGAAGTAACCCATTTTTTCGTGGATTTTTGTGTTCTAAAATGGCCAGCTTTGAACCCGAAGACGTACTAACATTGACTAGCTCTGATGGTAGCGATTTTGTCAGTTCAAGACTGTCAGATAATGACTTTAGTGATACAGAAAGTGCCCATGAGGATTTCAACCTCGTGTCCCCGTAGCTTTGTGTATTGGGAATAAAAAGGATTGTGTTATCTATACCCATTCATGGCAATGGCCGGACTAAAAAACATGTCACCAGTTGATAGCCCACCTATTACAAATGTCTATAGGGACTTCATAGTTGTTGTTTATTTAACCATAAATGTTTAAAATTATTCTAAAGTGGTGTAGGTATTCAATGAGGAAATTTTAGGTGAGTACCATTTTTTTTTAATATTTAGTACCAATTCATACATAGTGGTATGAAATATTTTATGGGAGGCACTATTCGCAATTCCATTGCGAATAGAAAAAAATTATATTCGCAATCGAATTGCGGGAAGTAACAAACATGGCACAGCGTCTGCTCACTAGTCAATTTTAGTTTGGGCCATTAAGAAGTCTAAGAAGGTGGTTAATTTAAATAGGAATGTTCACTGTTGCGAGTTTAATTCTGCCGATTTTTCCGTAATTTAGGTTAGGTAATTTAAAGGGTTAATGAATCACTCTTCTTCTTACTTCTGTCCGTTCTGTTGGCATCCCGTTTTATTTTTACATTACGTTAGTCCTGTTTAAATATCAAGAATAATTTTCCAGAACAGGTATCCCCAATACAAATAATAATAACGATCCCTACAAATAATTCTGTCCCCAGGCGAGTTCAAGAATTGTTAACTTTTGCTTCTGTACACTTACTGTTACCAGGCATCCATGTTTGTTTATGTTACCGTCCTACTATTTATGTCCTGATAATATCGCAGCAGTGATGATTCTCTTAATTTGACACTTTCTATGGCCTCCATTACTTCCTATCTGAGTGACTGTTCTGGTCCAAGCTGACAGTAATATGCTTCGCCTCAGCAAGACATGATTAGGCAATTCAAACACCAGGCTTTCGATTGACTGGCCTCATTAATTAATAAATAAACAAGGAAAAGGAAATGCTACGCTTATTATAAAGTGCAGGAAAACCCGGTATATCTGAAGCAGGTGGAAAAGAGAGAGGAGAAAGATAGATAACGAAGATAGTGTGAGAGTCAGAGATATGAGAAAGATGTATTGAAAGACATTAAAGAGTGGTAAAGACAAGAAAGGGAGAGGTGGGAGATCGAGACTTAGAGAGAGAGAGAGAGAGAGAGAGAGAGAGAGAGAGAGAGAGAGAGAGAGAGAGAGAGAGAGAGAGAGAGAGAGAGAGAGAGAGAGAGAGAGAGAGAGAGAGAACTCGTGTTCGGGTAGCTAAGCTCCTTTCCCAAGATAACAAAAGTAGAGGACAGATAAGAACAGAAAGACAAGTGTGCAGGTTCTTGCGGAGCAAGATAAACAACACCTAATACACAAAATCCGTAGAAAACATATGCCTAAAGCGAAATCATCAGACAAGCATTGGTGTCACCTAACTCCTGAAAATGGGCTATGCTACTGAGGACACGTTAACGGATCAACAAAATATTGTAATGTGGACACACGCATAGGAATAATCACGTGACCTACTTCGATTGCGAATATAATTTTTTTATATTCGCAATTCCATTGCGAATAGTCACTCCGATATTTTATTTTTCACAAAATACAAACGAGGTCATCAAATTTGCATAAACATGAACAAAACAACTTCAATCATACACAGAAATAAACTTTACTATATCCTCTTTAAGAATATATATACTTGAATAATATCTATATAGGGTTATAATATTTTTTTTTTAATTTATAAAATTGTCACTTCAGTCATTCCTGTACTCCCAAAAAATGGCTCTGTCTTGTTCAGAGGGAAACCTAAATTTGGCCCAATGTTGTTCCGTCCTAAAAGGGTTAATACCATAAATGGAAGATGATTGGCGATGAAACTCTCCAAATATATGTAAAAATGGGTGGAGGATTCGAAAATCCATCTCAAAATATTCAGATAGTTACAAATCAACCTCTAGAAAATGTGTAAATAATTACATTTATTTAAAAGGTCATGAAAATTTCAACCAATTGCTGTGCGCGAAATATTAGACTAACCTTTTCTACACAACCTAAGATGGTGTCTGCCATTGTCACGTGATATTTGAATGAATGAATGAATGAATGACGTAGAAAGCATGAATGGTCTTTACAGCAGCCATTTTGCCCGACACCAAGAGTCAGGCCAGTGTGGTGCCGTATATCACTTCCAGTTTAAGTTTGGGTCACGGCAAGATCGAATAACCTACTACCTGCTTTCTGTTAGCGCTGAACGTTGGGCAGCACTTACCAAATTTGACACCCCACATTGTGCCAACGGCTTTGGATGGAGGAGTGCAATTGGGAGGGTGCAAGCCTTATTATCCTGATGTGAGGAAATGCAACCTAAAGACTAAATGTTGTGGAAGGCAGACAATGACCTAAGCCTTGGTTGGCAACTAGTCTAGGATCAAAGCTCTGACAGGCGGACAGTTGGAGCATTGCTTTGCTGATTCGACAGCTTCTGCAGCTTATCGTGTTCCAGATGTATTGGTGTTACCTTTTCTCTGGAGTAAACTAGGCTTACTAGGCAGGTCAAAAGAGGGATCATGCTGCATGGGCAGCACATGGTCACATGGTCTCTACAATTCATCCCAGGCTTTGTGCTATGGAGAGGTATCACTTCATCTCTGGTCTACTGCCATGAGTTGTAGTTGTAGTTATACCTTTTTTTAAAGCATAAAATATAGCAAACAACCGTCTGTCAAGACGGCAAGGTGCCAGTACATGTTTTTATTTTTACTTTACTGAACTTGGACAGTCAACTAAAATATGTGGTAAAAAAGTTCCTGTCATGAGCAATACATAGCAAAATTTTTATTGCAAAAAACAACAACAAAATAACATATGAATGGGTACCATAAAGCATTATTAAAATAATTAATAACTTACCCCATAGAGACACCAGACTCACACCCCATGCTGTCATAATCCCACCAATGAAGATTAATCCCAGTCGCCAAGAGTTCTTTCCTCTCCACCATGAATCCTTCTGTTTATCTGGATTTGATTTGTCGTCAGAACCAGAATCTTCTTTTTTTCCATCGCCAACACCACCTAATTTGCTGCTATTGTCATCGGAAGAACTTTGCTGTTGGCTTTGCAATTGCGATACAACTTGAATTTGCGGTGTCTGGCTATCTAACAGCCTCGATGTGGACGAAAATAAACGCACATAATCCGTTTGATGAGAAAAAGCACATATTCGAACTTGATAAAACCCCCTTTTAACATGAATATTACTTAAAGCTCTAATATTACTTTGAAAACGTAAACTACAATGCCGTTGTCCCCGTGAAAGACAACGCATGACAATACTGAAGGTCGCCATATTGTTTAGATGTCAATTTACTACGCCAGATTTTCCTAGTCCACTGTGCCGTGCATTCTACTTCTTTTGCACAGGCAGAACTTTCTATGCGTCAGGTGTGTGGTCAGGAGACCATCAATCGTGAAAGAGAGTGGGTTGAAGTTCCGGCAGCCAGGATGGACTGGTACAATGTAATAGTAACACTGGGTCGTGAGTGCAGAGAATGAGCAGCGGACCGCTCTGAGTTTGAAGTGCGACAACTGATCCAGAGTAACGCACATCAAGGTGACATATGTCATCTACGCCGATGGGTCAGTGGTGAGAAACAGACGTAGTGGTTGGGGTTTTATTGCAAAGGCTAATGGACGAGTCTTGAAAAAGTAGAGTCTGACATATGAGCATATTACAACTAATGGAAACAAGAAGACATAAAAATAACGCTGCCAGATATGAAGAAATTCACACAAAAAGTCAGAATATTATGTAAGGGGGCAAAAGAAGCATGGCTTGAGAAAAACTGCATAGAAATTGACAAACATCACAACAGTAAAAGTACCAAACTAATGCACAAAAGAATCTTCTTAACCATAGAAATCTGGCAAGACCCCCGGTTCAGACAGCATCACAACAAAAGTGATTAATGATTTCGAAGAATATGGAATAGATAAAGTTACCAGACTGCTGAATACAATATATGATACTGGAAATATATACCTCATGAATTATGTAACTGTATTTATTGCAATCCCAAAGAAATCAGGAGCTTTGTAATGTGATCAACATCGAACAATTAGTATAATGAGTCACATCACGAAGATTTTGCTAAGAATTATCATGCAAAGAGAAAGAAAATACAACCTGAAATAGGAGAAGAACAATGTGGGGGTGTAGAAGGCAAGGCTAAAGTAAATGCTGTGTAATTGAACGTTCTATAGAAGTAAACAAAGATCTACACCTTTGATTTATTGACCACACAAAGGCTATCAATAAAATGAGACGTGACATGATAAGGTTTCTTAAAGATCTACAAATTGATGGAAAAGACCTTAGACTTGTAAAAAAAAAACATATATTGGAAGAACAAGCTGCCATAAGAATTGATAATGAAGTAGGTCAATATCAGCCTATTAAGAGAGGCGTGAGACAGGGGTGTGTGATGTCTCCATATCTTTTTTCCCTGTTTTTTTTTTTATTCGAGTATCCTTTTTACAGGACATCGCTGTCAACATCGGCATCTTTCAGCTGATTGTTGATTTCTTGGCAAGATTACGCTCAGTAGTTTGCCATTGCTTTCTGAGCGGCCGGCTCAGTTATCCCGCAAGTCACTAACGCGGGGAGAACCGCTTCCAATTCTCGCGCGCTGCGTTACCCTGCGTTTTTTCCCTGTACAGTGAAAATATTTTCAGAAATATAGAAGATATGGAAGGAATCAACATTGGGGGACGATGCATCAATAACATTAGATATGCAGATCATACAGTCTTGATTGCAGACAATGAACAGGATCTGCAAAATTTAACAGATGCGATTGTTGCACATAGTGGGCAACTGGGGTTAGAACTGAATTGTAAGAAGACACAGATTATGATCGTCACTAGGAAGAAGGAAATACCACAATGTAATATACAAGTAAATGGGCATATTCTTGAATAAGTGAATCGGTACAGTTATCTCGGAACAGTCACAGCATCTGATGGGAGATGCCTTGAAGAAATTAGAACAAGAATTGCCATTGCGAAGGTAGCCTTTTGCAAGATAAAAAACATACTGACCAATAAAATAATATATCAATTGAAACGAGAAAAAGAGTATTAAAGTGCTACATAGAACCTTTACTTTTGTATGGGTGTGAAGCGTGGACTATGAGCAGACAAGCTGAAAAACATCTGATGGCTGTGGAAATGTGGTTTCTGGGGAAAATGCAAAGAATACCATGGACAGACAGAAAAACCAATGAACAAGTCCTTCAAGAAATAAAAGAAGATTGTAAACTGATTAGAGACATTAAACGTAGGCAGTCAAAAATTTTTGGGCATGTTATGAGAAGAAATGAATTGGAGAACTTGGTGACAACTGGCAAGACCGAAGGGAAGAGACCAATGGGAAGACCGAGAAGTAAATACCTGGATGGCTTGGCCACGGTGCATAATTGAGACAGAAACACGGAGCTGATCCACGACTCTGGTAATCGAGTGAGATGGCAAAACATGACCGCCCACGCTTATCGGCATGGCACATGATGGGTGGGTGGCATATGAGACTACAACCTCCAGTATGAGAATGGAGGTGGAAACAGTAATAGCGGCATTCCGTTGATTAGAGGAGACTACTGAACACACATTGTATTCACTACGGATTCAAAGAGTATGCTTGGTAAGGTGGAGAAAGGAATGTTTTGTGTGGAATGGCTATAGTCGCTTCAGAGGTTATAGATTGTGAAAATTGTATGGATATTTTGCCCTGGCTGTGCGGGAGTGCGGGGGAATGAAAAGGCTGGCAGGGAATGCACCTCTTGGTGGTAGATTGCCTATGGACGGGGGGGGGGGGGGAGTGGTCATGCGTTTGTAGGACCATGTGGAGAAGGCGGGGGAACAGACTGAAAGCCTGTATGTGGAAAGAATGAGATTGCGGGGGGTTGGTAGGTTTTCTGGAAGAATCTCAAAACTGAGAGAGAAGACCAAGGGCACTTTAAATCAGATAGCGGTAGGAACAATTAGTAGTATGATTCTTTGCTGGCTGTTGAACGAGGGGACGGATCACATATGAAAATGTCCTGAGTGCAGTGATGTCGGTTCTTGACTCAACTCAACTCATCCCTCTGTTGGAGTAGAGGCCCTCAACCAACTCAAGCCAAGCCGTCCTATCTTTTGCTACCTCTTGTTATCCCTTCATGCATGTTCTTCGCATATTATTCATCAGTCTGTAACTTTCTTCTCTGTTTGATTATGTTTGTTACAAAAACCCTCGTGGTCTGGGAAAAAATGGACAATGTCTCTTGGTCAAACATGCAGTGCTGGACATGAGCAAGTGGACTGATAAGGCGAGAGAGGTTCAGGAATTCAATTAGAAATTGACGGCCTTATGTGTATAGCGGTACAAGATTGTCGATTGAAATTATATGCCGCGGTGTTATCACTAAAGAGCACTGGGACTGGCGCCAGGAAATGAGGAAATCCCAGGTGGCAGGTTTCTCATCTGTGGGGATTTTACCGCTCGCAAAAGTAGATGGGACTATACAGGGGTATACCGACAGGTATACGCCCTTGCGGATGCCAGAGTTGAGACAGAAGTAGCCTACATTAATGATTGGGGGGGGGGGGGTCAACTAGAGCGGCAATGAGACCTGTGAACGCATATGCTGCTATGGACTTGGCACTTGTCACTCTGTCGGCGGTATCGGAAACGCGATTAATCATTTTGTGGCATCGTAGACATTGAAGTGACCACCTGTCATTCTCCGTGTTGATTTCCACATCGAGCATGTTCAACTCTAACACGTAGGGTCTTCAAATGTGAGCGGACAGACGACTTGAATTAGACTGAGCAAACTCGCTTTTGTGGAACAAACACCCCCCCCCCCCCCCCCCCCCCCAGTTGAACTTGTGTTGAAGTCGAAGAGAGCGGCAACTAAGCAGCTACATAAATTACTAAAGACACCACAAAGGGAACTGGAGATGGCAGAAAGGGTGCAAAAGGAGAAAGTTGGGGCGTTCTATTAAAAATGGAATAACTTCGTTAGTCAGCTGGGAGGTGATCAGGAGAAAGGAGTAGCTTTCCCGAAGAAGTTTATAACACAGACAGATAACAATGATGGAGACAGCAAGAAGGTTTTTGGGGAGCAATTAGCAGTTTTAATCACAGATGGCGGATATGAGGATGTCACACTGGATGAAGACATTAAAGTACGAGGGGAAGTCAATAGGTAAGTCACAAATGGCTGTAGAAAAATAACTAAATATGATAACAACTTGAAACCAGTTTATTCTTATACATACATTGTCCATTTATTTCTCAACATAATTTCCACCAACATTGATGCACTTATCCCATCGTTTTATCAGTCCTCCCAAACCGGCTGCATAGAACTGTGTGCTCTGTTTTCTAAACCACGTTTTCACTTCACATTCAACTTCGGCGTCATTCGCCAAATGTCTCCCGCCAAGGTGGGTTTTCAGTGGACTAAAATGGTGGAAATCGCTAGGGTAAAAAGGGACGCAGAGGTGTTTCCAAGGTACCAGGGCCGGGTTATATACTGGCCAAGACCTATTGACGCGTCCTCGTCGAGCGTCCTGGGCAACAGGTCCCTTCGGGGTCCTGGCTAAAGTCAGTAGGATCGCCGATTCCTCCGAAGTCGGAGAGTGTCTGCCTGTACGGCGAGGAACCACTAGTCTGCACACCAATAAGCCAGACATGGGACAACGGATACTCACGCAAAACTCAGGTCATGTATGACATCACACTGATGTTGGACAACAGGATGTCTTCATCCGACATACAGGACTTCGCGTTGGAGCTCAAGCCAACGAACACAAGCAAGCAGCTAGGGTAAAAGTCGGGGCTGTAAGATGGGTGTTTCAGAGCTTCCCATCTTAGTGGGTTAACTTTCTCTTGAGTTAATCGAGCCGTATGTGGTCTGGTATTGTCACGAAGAAGCACACTTTCTTAAATTTCAACAACAGTTTTAGAGCGTCCTTGAGAAACTTTCTGCCCAGCTATGCACCGTTTTATGGGACAAACATTTGTCAGAATAAACACGAAGCATTTCCTTATGAATGTCCTTTGCAGACAGTTCTTTTGCCCACAAACAACGCACAACAGCACGTTGCTCTCTGGTTGTACACTCCATAAGTACAGCCGCCATTTTGTTTATGCGCTGCACATGCGCATGAGACACCTAGCGCTACCTGACGAACGGGAATATAAAGTTCGATGTTGCTGTCACCTAATGACACCTATAGAAAAGACCAACTACATTTACCTGCCATCCCGCAGAACTGTGTGACTTACTTATTGACTCGCCCTTGTATGTATTGAAAATAGCGAATGACACTGCACCAGAATCTGACAGTGTCAGACACTCCCATATGAAAGATAAATGCGATGGGAATGTGGAGGAGATTACTTCTTGTTTTAATCAGAGCATTAGCACAACTTCCATGCCCCAAGAGTGGGTACACAGCCATTCCACTACTCAATCCAGGCAAGGACCATTCAAGACAAAATTGCTATAGCTTACAAGGGGCTTCTCATAAGTCCTTAGCCTGACTATGAAGGATTAGGCGGAGAATATTGAAATTTGGCACATGTATAGCTCATTCAATTTGTAATGGACATATGAATTATGAATTTCCCTCCTCAACTGGTTTTCCCGATATGGTGTATGGCACAACACATCCTATTGACCATATCTGCACATCCAACGGTTTGTCAGAACAATAGAAAAATCAGACGTCAGGACTGTGATAAAATTCTTGATGTTACAGGGAAAAACACCTACAGAAATACACAGAGAGATGGCGCCAGTCTTTGAGGAAGTCTAGTCTTTCGTATACTTCTGTAAAAAAAAAAAAAAAAATTGGTGTTTGCAGTTTAAGTGTGGCCGTTCCCAAGTTGCTGATTTGCCAAGATCAGGACGACCGTCTTCAGAGTGCAATGATGCAAATGCTGTAAAAGTGAAGAAAATCATAGACCAGGATAGGAATATGACAACTGCAGAGATATCGGGTTCAGCAAAGAGTACAGTTTTTAGAATTTTACACAACAGACTGAACATGAGAAAAGTGTGTGCCCGCTGGGTCCCGCGCCTGCTGACATGTGAACAGAAACAAACAAGGGTTGATTGCTGTGGCCAGTTGCTTAACACGTGGCGGTCGAAAAACATGGTGACGGTAGATGAGCCTTGGATTCGCCATTATGACCCAGAATTGGCCAGAATCCAAAATTGCCAGCATGCATTGGAAAACTCCGGGCTCGCCAACACATGTCAAGGCAAGAGCACAACAAATCTGCAAGAAAAGTGATGCTGACTGTTTTTTTCTTGGGACGTCAAGAGTGTCATATTGAAAGATTACATGCTTCAATGCAACACGGTTAAAGGACAGTACTAAGCAGATCTCCTTATCAAACTAAGAAAGGCTGTGACCAGAAAACGAGAGATAGCGCGTATGCAAATTCTGCCTTTGCTTCAAGACAACGTGCCCTTGCATTAAAGCATGGCTTGTGCTGCAAACTGCCAACGATTTGAATATTGAAATTCTTCCACACCCACCATATTCTCCAAATTTGGCTCCATCAGACTTTTTTCTTTTCCCAAATCTTAAATTTAAAAAAAAAGAAAGCTGAAAGGAAATCGTTTTTACAGTGACGAAGATGTCATACTGACATGTGATAACTGGTTTAGTTCGAAAAATAGGTTGTTTTATTCTGAGGGTCTTTTAAAGGTCACGCAGAGATGGCAGAAATGCATAAATTCAGGTGGTCGCTACACTGAGAAGGAATAAGCACTGTGCCAAATTTCAATTTTATCAGCCAGAATTATTATTAGCCCTTCATAGTCAGGCTAAAGACTTACGAGAAGCCCCTTGTGTAGGATTATCACCTTGCAGAATACATTTAGTCAGGTATTGGAAAAGATTATTGCTTTTGGGCTGTGGAGGTTCATGGTTGGGGGGGGGGGGGGGGTGGATGAGAGGGGAAGATGCTTCCATGGGAGGAGTGAGGAATTGTGGGCAGGGGCGGGGGAAGCGCGTGGTCAGGCACGGAGACGTTTGCGTTTGATGTTTTAAGGGGTTTCCGGATTGGATGAGTGACGGTGACGAATCTTATTGGGAATGCATGTAGCTGAGTCGGGTGTGGTCTCTTTGTGTGCACTATTGTGCAGATGGGTGTTGGTACCTGGGTGGTGAGTTGGATGGCAGCTGCCCTGCGCTCTCTATGGGTTAACTCCGCCTGAATTCGTGGACCTCGCGGGGTGTGCGTTATTGCACCCGTATTACCATAAAGATCTGCAATATCGCCTGCGCTGTTCAAAGTATGAAAGCATTGAAGCGCTGGTACATTGTAAGAATACTGACATGTGCAGATGATGTCTTTGTGGCAGGGGGAGACGGAATGCAAGAGGCGTCGGAGTTGTAGGAGACAGTGAGCAGGGTGACTGACTGGGGAGCAGAGATGGGTGTTATTACTGGCCCAGATTGGGCATCTGTGTTAAAGTACTCCTGGACAGTGGGATTGTTGGAGCTGACATCCAGGTTCTTGCAATGGATGGCAGAAGTGTTGACAGAGAGAGTGAGCATGGGGTGCCTGGGTACATGGAGGCCTGTCGTTCGGGAATCGTGTGGAGGCGACTGTTGTGAGATCTGGGGATGATTTGCTGCTCTGGGGAACGTGGCAGCGGTAGATGCTGAGCGAGGAATTTTGTTCATATTCTGTCGGTATCTGAATCTCTCGGTGGTTGAGTGTGGATTGGGATTGCTTGCGGTGTCAGGGGGTCAGCAGGTGACACCAGAGCGCTTTAGGAGTGAAGCTGTGCGGGTCGTGCTGGGATGCGCGGAGGAGGCGCCGGTGGCGTGTGTGCGATGCTTTCTGGCCTTGCCTGCGTTTGCAGGAGGGCTCAAGGTGCCGCAAGCTAGGTCATATCTCTGAGTGGCTGAAGACACAGAACATCCCAATGTGGCTGGCTCTAGACACAATTGCCGGAGGAAGGGGGCACATTCTGATCAGAGGCAGGGTCGAGAACGCGGTCAGTGAAGTGTGCATGTTTGGGAACATTGGGAGAGGAAAGGAGTGGATCAGCTTGATTGTGGAGTCAGAGCTATGCAATGTCATACTAGCATTGGATCAGGAGTGCAGGTGGGCTGCACTCAATGGAAGGTTCAATAATTGATTCGCGACAAGGCGATGTAATCATCTACACGGATGGCTCTGTGCTAAGAGGCAGAAGAATTGCCTAAGGGTTCGCGGCAAAGGTTGGTGAACGGTGTTTAATGCGGGAGAGTCTGGCATTTGGTGTCACAGCATCTGGTACGAGGGTGGTGGTTTAGGAGGTCGCAGCTAGGGAGGGGGGGGGGGCTGGTGGCGCGCGCATGTGGTGATTATAGGGTACTCACGGGGTGTGATAAGAAGGGTGGGGACATGTATGCTTCGGGCGGAGTGGCTGGCTTCCATTCAACAATCGAAAGAGGAGAGCATCTGTTGGATACCCCCGTGTGTCCCAAGAGATGTGATGTCGGTTCTTGACTCAGCTCTTCTTTATGCGAGGGGGCTTTAAATGAGAATTTTAAATGTTGTTTTGCTTTAATATTTGGTGAATATATTCTGAAAAAGTAAAGAAAATATTTATCATTTTCCCACGTTGTCACCACTGCGTTCAAGGCAAGTCCTTTAGCGCCGATAAAGGGCTTGGATTCTAGAAGAAAAAAATGCTCTTGGTCACGTGTGTAAACCTCTCATTCACCACCTGCTGTGCCTCTTCATCGGACAGAAAAGTCTTTCCTGCCAATGACTCTGAGCTGTCCAAACCGATGGAAATCACTTTGGGCTAGGTCTAGCGTGTACGGGGGATTTGGTACACACTGAAAGTCGAAGTGTTCGATTTTTTCAACCTTTGCACTGGCAGTATTGAGGTCGATACAAGTCAGGTCTTAGTCAGATATGACTGAGCTACCGTATGACAGTAGACGGTACTACCTGCTTTCTGTCAGCGCCGAATGTTGGGCGGCGCTTACCAAACCCGACACCCCACATTGTGTCAACGGCTTCGGGCGGAAGAGCGCAATTGGGAGGGTACTAGCCTTATCCTGGTGCTAGGAAATGCAACCCAAAGACAAAATAAGTAAGGGCAGGGCAGACCAGGCCCTAAGCCTTGGTTGGCAGCTGGTCTAGGATCTAAGCTCCGACAAGCGGACAGTTAGAGCATTGCTTTGCTGATCCGGCAGCTTCTGCATCTTGTCTTGTTCCAGATTATAGGTGTTAACTTTCCTCTGGAGTGAACTAGGCAGGCCGAGAGAGGGATCATGCTGCATGGGCAACACATGGTTTCTTTATTTTAGCCCAGGCTTTGTGCTATGGAGAGGCAATAACTCCATCCCTGGTCTTAACCGGTCTCGGAATCAAAGCGAGAGGCAACTGTTACGGGTTCCACTCTGAGGAAGAATTACAACATCTACTATCTGCATTCTCCAATGCTTGTTCTGAATTTGGTTTAACAATTAACAAAAAGAAGACACAGATTATGTCACAAGGTGCACATGGTGTACCATCAATCTTTATTGACGACGCCGAACTGGAGATAGTAGACCATTTTACATATCTAGGATCAGAGGTAAATAGCAAATTATCCCTCGATCAGGAAATCAACATCAGGATTGGCAAGGCAGCAACAACAATGAACATGTTAGCAAAAAGAGTCTGGGAGAACAGGAAGCTTACTGCCAAAACAAAAGTCATCGTCTACCAAGCCTGTGTCCTTAGTACTCTTCTTTATGGCAGTGAAACCTGGACAACTTACTCACGCCAAGAGAAACGTTTAAACAGCTTTCATATGCGGTGTCTGCGAAGAATACTTGGTATTAAGTGACAAGACAAAATCACAAATACTGAAGTATTGGAAAGATCAGGTTGTGTGACGGTGTATTCCATGCTCAGTCTTCGTAGACTTAGATGGATAGGACACGTTAGGAGGATGGATGATGGTAGAATACCAAAGGACATCTTTTTTGGTGAATTACAGACGGGTAGGAGATCTCAGGGTCGGCCTCTACTACGATACAAAGATGTGTGTAAGCGGGACATGATTGATACAGGCATTGATAATGCACATTGGGAGTACGTCGCCGCTGAACGTGTTGCATGGAGGGCAACTATCAGAAATGGAATAAAGACGAAGGAGAAAATGATTGCAGATAAAGCACACACAGAGCGTGAGAGACGTAAGATTGTGCAAAATGGTGGAAATGACCATGTTTTCACATGCACCCACTGTGGGCAAACATTTGCAGCAAGAATTGGCCTTACCAGCCACACTCGCCACCGCCATGGATCGTAGTTATTAAGCCTTTTTGAAGCACAATGTACCAAACTATCGTCTGTCAAGACGGAAAGGTGCCAATGTATTGAGGTCGAGCTTTGTCATGTTGCAAACGGACACCTTTACTCAGAAGGCCATGTCGTTTGGATGTGATTGAGGGTCGAAGATGATTTCTGAGCAGATTTGTTGACAGTGTTGCCTCTTAATATGTAGGGCTCTACACTCAATCAATCAATCAATCAATCAATCAATCAATCAGGTGCCGTCTCCACTATGAAGGTTGGCTGCAATGGATCTCCAACACTGTCTGTACATTCAGTCAGGCTGATGTTCGTCCATCTCTTGATGTTCTCTTCCCACTTGTATCGTTGTCTATCTCTTGCTCGCTTGCCATCAACCTTGCCTTCCAGTATGGTTTTTATAAGAGTATCATGTCTTTTAACGTGGCCAAAATATTTCACTTGCCTCCTCTTTATTTCTTTCATCAACTCTCTTCATTCCCAGTTTTTCTAGAACCTGTGCATTTGATTATTATTGTTTCCATGACATACGACATATTCGTCTGTATATCCACATCTCCAGGGCTTCTATGCGACTTTCTAGTTGCTTGTTCAATGTCCAGGCTTCCGCGCCATACAGTAGCGTTGAATATACGTAGCATTGGACAATTCTCATTTTTAATGCGTTATTAATCCCTCTAGATGTTAATAATGATTTCATGCCGTTGAAAGCATTTTTGGCCATTTCCATTCCCTTTTTGATTTCTATTTCACTTCTGCCATCATCTGTTATTATATGTCCAAAATAGGAGAAACTTGTTACTTGTTCTAGTAATTCCCCGTTTACCGTGATATTCATCTATGACTTTTCATTTTCACTGCTAATTTTCATAGTTTTTGTTTTTTGGATGTTAATATCTGAGACACATTATGTACTGTGCCTGTTTTACTTGTTCCATTAGGTCTTGTAACTCTTGCTCACTTTCTGCTAGTGACACATTATCGTCAGCATATCTAAGATTGTTAGTTAGTTGTTAGTCGACAGATCATCCTTGTCTCGAAGTGCCTGTCCTCTAAATCCAACGGGACCGTACACTCAAAGCAACTCAAATTGAACTCGTCAAAAACAGATCAACAACAAGTCTATATCTATATTGAAGATCTACAATATTTTATTTGGTCAGTCACATTCTGTGAGACATTCTCAGTCGATTATAATTAATAGAAAGGCAGATCTTTGTTATAAGTTAATTAGTTATATGTTAATGTTCTGTTCTTTCATAAGTTAGTAATAAATTTGATAAAGATATATTCAGATAGCGCCGAGTTGAGGGAGCAATGCTATAAGAATCAACTAAATATTAATAGATTATTGTTACAAATAGAATTTAGTCAAGTGGGTACATATGCTACCGATTTTCAATTGACAGCGTGAGTGAAGGGAAGAGTCGGAATAAGAACTTCACAAGAGATGCGTGATTGGAACATGCATTGTGCATTCAATGGCCAAGCCAAGTATTTTGTTTTGTATTGTCACACTAACTTTGAACAGTATATGATTGTGTTAATAATAGTTATTCATTAGTTGATTGTTAAATTATTAATAAGTAATTGTAAATTAGTATTAATATGGTATTGGTATTAATATAAATATTGAATTCTATGATATTAATTATTTACTTGCATTAACAATGTTGTTGGATTAATTAATATTATATTAGATGGATTAAGCTACACAGAAGGAGCAAAAGAATAGATACAATCAAGCGACATTCTTAAAATATCCACAGGAAAAGGATCAATGGATTCTCAAGGCGGAAAGCGTATAAGTCACCCTACCCATGGAGATAAATTTCAGGAAAAGAAATAGATGTATGGTACCAAACAAGGACAACAAGGATCAACTACAACAAAAATGGTTACATGGAAAACCTCATTATTACCCTCGTCCTAAACTCAGGGTAATACCTAGAGTTAGGACACACTTGTCTATTATGACAAGGTAGGGACTAATATGTGTATTAGTTGGTCTGATTGCCCATGATCAGCCACACGACGTCCAACGGAGGGTTTGGTCAGGTGGGCGTGCCCGTTATGTAGCTTTATTTTTTTTTTAGGGAAGATAAGGGGTTAAAACCAAGTGCTATTCAGTTGTAGTTTTAAAAAAAAAATTGTTGTGATAGTCGTACAGATATACAGATATAAAGAAAAAAAATTATAAATATTTTTTTTTTATCTGGGAGGGGGCATTATGCCACATAACGGAACACGCGCCACCAAGTATAAAGAAGAGACCTTACTGGATTTTCCCAGACAGTCACAAAACTGGACGACAAATATGAGAAACCAAGGAAAGGAAAACAACGTCACTGGACGGCAACGGGAGACGCTGTGAATTCGTGGATTCGAAAGGATGTGTTTATAAAAGGCTCCGTGTGAAGGTGACACCTGGAGGCGGTAATTTCGTGATGAAGCAGCTGGGAGTCCGGAGAGGAATGTATTAAAGACAACACAACAGTAGAAAGACCGGGTGCGGATACCTAGACTTTTATTTAATCAGTTGAACTGAGGATTTGGATAATTAGGCCTCAAGGGCAGCGAGCTGGACTTGGAGCTCGTAGGTAGATGTTATTTAAGTGAGCGCCGATCCTGCGTATAGGGATCAGCTCACGTTTCTACAAGAGTTATATCCGTTGTCCTGCGGCGGAATAAACGTACGTCTGAAAATCGTTTGCTCGACTTGAGTCTGCCATATGTTCATGATCCGATTGGTAAGATAGAACATGTTTTGTTGTTCTGATCTGTTTTTGACGAGTTCAATTTGAGTTGCTTTGAGTGTACGGTCCCGTTGGATTTAGAGGACAGGCACTTCGAGACAATCCTCATTGCACATCGAAGCGTTCAGTCCATAAGTGCTCGGATCCCCTCCTCAGCAAATCCCGCAGCGTGTAGCGGGCAACGACACCAGTTCTGTGTTGGTTTATCAATCTTCTTTGGCTTTCTGCGTAGTGTTCTTGTTTGGCCACCCCTCTTTTCTTCTTCTTCTGCGTTCATCCGGAGTTTTTTTCGGAGTTGATTGCGTTGTGCCTGTTTACAGCAGAACTGCGTTCTTGCGCCGTTAGGCCGACACATCCGACTTCTGCGGGCATTTGTTGACCGGCTTAACCTTCCCGGGGGTTTTTAAGGACGTTTGACTCTCACTGTTGTGGTGTTATCCCCCATCCCAGCTGGACCATATAGAACAGCCAAAGACATCCTGGTCATCCCTCAAGGGAAGGCAGGGGCAGACCATGGGCATTCCCCGCCATCCAAGGAGGCTTCTATACTTGCAGAGTCGACACACAGTGCTCTGGTACTGGGCTAATCCAAGGAATCGTCACGTCCTGCACATGGCTGCTTAGCCTCACTTCCGTATATTGGGCCTTCCGTTCACCATAGGCTGTTCTTCCGGAAACCAGAAGGATGCAGTCTGCAGATGACATCCACACAGTGAGCTTTCGATTCGGACTTTCCACGTAATGGATTTGCTATCCAAGCAATATTCCATTTCGTGCCACTAGGACACTTTTTCCACCTTTTATGAAGCCCACACAGTGAGCTTTTGGTTCAGACTTTCCACGTAATGGATTTGCTATCCAAGCAATATTCCATTTCATGCCTCTGGGACGCTTTTGTAACCGACATACCTGTGGTATGAAGTGCTGGCAGTCTAAATACTTCTTCATGCACCTTTAAATGTCAACCTGAATGTAGTTAAAGTAAGCTGCAGTCAACTTGAGCTTGTTGATATCTCCATAGAGCTTGTCCTCAAATGAAGCAGGTGTGGGCCAAAATATCTTTCTCTGTTCTGCATATATTGGGCACTCCTGCAGCAAATGTTTAGCTGTCATTTTACCAGTTCCACAATTACATTCATCGGTATCTCCTATCTTTAGTTTATTGAACAAGTGGTATTTCAGCCTGTTATGTCCTGTGCGGAGTCTGAAGATTGCTACTTGTTCTCTTCGGTCGAGTTTGTAATATGCATCATCCTTCTGGTGGCCTGGATGCTCTGATTCCCATTTGGTTCTATAAGTGCTTTTTATAAACCTCTTTGCCTCATTATAGGTTATGTCTATGTCAGCCTGTGGTAGTCGTCCACCCTCTTTTGCTAATCTGTCAGCCTCTTCATTTCCAGGTATACTGCAATGTGATGGGATCCACTGAATTACAACTTTTTTGGATTTCTGGCATAGACCATGGAGTGCTGCTCTTAGGTCAGCTAGTTCTGTGCTGTTTTTGCTCTTCAGTATTGAGACAGCTGACTTTGCATCTGTGAAGATAGCTATTTGCTTCTCTTTATTTTCCTCCATCAAGAGCATTTCTGCTGCAGTTTTCAAAGCCTCTACCTCCTGCTTTGAAGTTACTTAAAAATTTTCCAGTTGCAACTGACTTTGTTTTTTTCACTCCATTTTTTAAATTTAGGAGAATTCCTCCTCCTCCATTTTCTATTGAATTTTTGGCTGATCCATCTGTATATGCATGGGTCCAATTGCTGCTTGGGTAATGTTCTTTTATGTAGTTTAGGGTTATTTTTCTTCTTTCGGTTTCATTCTGAGTGTTCTTTTTCTCAATACCAGGAATGTTTTCTATCATCTCAGGCAGTTGCTGCTGTCTCCAAGCTGGGAACTTGTGTGGATTGTAAATGGGTTTGACTGTTGATATATTAAGTATAGGATCTGCCCTAATCTTTCGTTTTGCAGTTTCTACAAAGTTGCTGCGCTTCAGTCTTCCCTTTCCAAAACCATTACACCTGTTATGCATAGGGTGGTCTGTCAATCTTCTAAATTTTTCTGCTTGTTGCTGGGCTCTGCTATCTCTTCTATCCTGCATTGGTTGTAAACAAGTGATCTTTTCTAGTTCATTAATAGGCGTTGTCTTCAGGCTTCCAGTTATGATTCGCATTCCTTGATTTTGGACTCTACTTATTTTGTTAAAGTTTGACTTAGCTGCTGTTGCCCAAGCTGCAATGCCATATTCCAGTACTGGCCTCACCCGTCCAGTATATAACTTCTTGAGAACTTTCTCATCTGCTCCCCACGTTGTACCAGCAAGCTTTTTCATGATTGCCATTCTTTGCCTTGCTCTTGTTCGATTTTTCTCAACCTGTGTCTTCCATGTCAGGCGACGATCAAAGGTGACTCCTAGATAGTTTGGATTTTCTTCATGGCGCAATATTTTTCCATTCAATACCAGCTTAGGTTGCTGAGTTTTATTTGAGAGGGAGAACACTGTGCATGTTGTTTTCTCCTCACTTATCTTCACTAGCCATGATTTTGACCAGTCCTCTAGCGCTAATAAGGCTTGCTGTATTCTGCTGTTAGCTGTACTAATATATTCTTCAGATGTCCATATGGCTAGGTCATCTGCAAAGGAGGATGTGTGTACTCTGGCTGGAAAATTTTCTGTGATGTCATTTATATATGCTAGGAATAATGTTGGTGAAAGAACTCCTCCTTGGGGGACACCTTGCTCCAACAGCATCATTTTGCTGGTTTGTCCTTGTACTTTTGTCCTGGCAGTTCTGTTCTCAAGGTAGTGGCTGATCCATTTATACATTTTCCCACAAACATGCATTTTTTGCAGTTTTACTTTCAGTCCTTCCTTCCATACTGTATCAAATGCTTTTTCTAAATCTATCCAGACCGCTAGTGTGTGCTTTTTCTCTTGGAAGGCATCCTCTATTTCCTGAGCTATATAGGTTATTTGATCTTCAGTGGATCTGTACTTTCTGAATCCTGCTTGGTGTGGTGTTAAGAGTTTGTTTTCTTCCAGATGCCATGTTAGCCTGCCATTGATAATGCGTTCCATTAATTTTCCTACACAGCTAAGTAGACTGATAGGTCGATAGCCATTTGGTTCTTCCAGGTCTTTTCCTTTCTTTGGGACTGGTATTAGTATAGCTTCCTTCCATGCCTGTGGGACTATTCCTCTCTTCCAGCTGTAATTTAGGACTGCTAGTAGTTTCTTTTTGCCTTAGTGCCTAGTCCTATTAGCATTTCATTTGTGATTCCATCCTTTCCTGGTGATTTCTTCTTTTTTAGGGTATTCATTGCCTGTTCCATTTCTTCCATTGTTAGATTTGCCATCATATATTCTGCTGCTGTCTCTGTATTACTATGATGTATCTGTTTGTCTTTGATTGCTTTCTCCTGTTCGGTTATAATATCAATGTGGTTTGCACTGGCATAGTGTTCCATTAGTGCATTTGCAGCCTTTTTTCCTGTAAGCAAGGCATTTCCTTGTTTAATTGTTATTTGTTTGTTTCTAGGTCCTTCATTGTTCATGGCTTTCACTAGTTTCCATAGTTTGTTTCCATCCCTGTCAAAATTCAGGTTTTCTGTTTTTTCCCTCCAACAATCTCTTGTTGTTTGATTTACTGTTCTTTTATATTTTGCTGAGATGGCTTTGAGAGAGATGTTCGCTTCAGTTGTTTGTTCTCTCTCTGCTGTCTTCCTGGCATCTTCAACTTTGTCCTCCAAAATTTGTAGTTCTTCAGTCCAGTATGGTTTGTAATTTTTCCTCGCTCCTCTTGGAATAGACTCAGTGGCCGCCTGTATTATTGCTCTGTTTAGACTTTCCACCATTTGCTTCATGTTGCCATATCGTGTATTTATGTTTTCACAATATTTGTCTGTTAGTATGGCAAATCTGTCCCAATCTGCTCGTTTGTAATTCCAGCGGGGCAAAGGCTTTTGCTCCTGTGGAACATACTCCATATTCATTACAAGCTTGATTGGTCTGTGGTCACTACCTGCTAATTGGTCAAGCACATGGCGATCGATTTTGTGGAGGATGTCTCCTGTGCAGAAAGCTAAGTCTGGAGTAGAAGTGGTAAACCATCTTCTGGAGTAGAAGCTCAGTGAGTCATCCGCTTTGTTGAGATGGAGATTTGAGTCTATTTCCCAGTTTCCGCGTCATCTCCTCTTTTGTCAGTATCTGGGCATCCCCATCTTTCTGAACGGCTATTAAAGTCTCCGACAATAATGCAGTTTGTGTCAGTTATTTTCATGTTTGAGAGTGTAAGGTCCTTATCTGCTGGGCTATACAGATTGTAAATTCTTATTTTCACGTCCTTTATCATTATATCAACACCTATAATTTCCGTTTGGTTGTCAGAGATCACAGATACTTCGCTGCAAGGTATTGTATTTCGTGTAAATATTAGAACTCCTCCTTTGTGTCCTTCGCGGTCGAAACGTGTGGCCTGATATCCTCTGACTGAGAATTTGCGATTGGCGTTGAGGTGTGTCTCTTGAATGCATGCCACATCTATTCTATCTTTATGAAGACGCTTTGTTAGGGAGACTTTCTTGTTATAAACTCCTTCGGCATTCCACTGTAGTATGTTGAGTGTCCGGGGTGTTTGGTCAATAGCTCTTAACCTACTCCTCTGTGCCTTGACTCCACAGCACAGGGGAAGGTGACCACCAGTAGTCATGGGTGGACCCCCTCGAGGCAGGGGGCCCGGCACTATCACCGCCTGATGGGACTTCGCGGGATTAGCACCATAACGATTAATTTTAATTTGTGACATCATGAATTAAGTTACGTTGCACTGCTTTGTCAAGCCTGTGGCTCAGTACATCCGATTTCGACAAGCATTTTTGGGGGTGCTTTCCCTAGACTTTGACTGTCCCCAGTCTACCTACAAGGCAGCAGGTTTGTGTGTCGCTTGGTCTGGTTCCTCTCCCTCGACCTGTCCGACATGGGTGACTCTACCAGTAGCTGTGCTACCGTCGGCATAGCTCTTGGGGTCATTGGAACACTCAAGCCTCTCTATCTCGTCACGGTGGACACACAGCAGAGGGGAGTCTTGAGTTCAAGAAGCTGAAGCATTAGAAAATCCAATGGTACTCTGTTGTACGCATCCTCAAGATCAATCGCTGCAGGAAAGGTTTCAATACCTGAGTGGCAACCTTCATAAACATCATGAGCAAAAAACTGTTGCATTGGTCCAGGTTTATCTTTTGGGACGGTACCCTCCCAGGGTAGGTGGGTAAACACCTTGCTTCTGTAGGTGGCTTGATATTTTCCTGGCAATTAACTTCTCCAGCAGCTTGCCTGTTGTATTCTGCATGGTGATTACTCGATCACTGCATTTTTATATGGTCTTTGCCAGGCTTCGGCAAGGGAATCAGATAGCTGTGTAGCCACTCCTCCTTGATGCTAGCACTCCCTATACTGTTGTTGTACATGTCTGCTAGTTTCTCCAGCTCGTTGTCGGTACACATATGATGTCGTCATATCTTATGCCATCTGGCCCTGGAGCGCTGTGTTTTGATCGTCGAAGCGCAGCTTTGATTTCTTTCACCGTCACTGTGTCTTCATCCGAAATGTTCTGGGCCTTACACCTGTCTGAGGTGGCCTCCTTGGCAAGATTTCGGCCTCTCGTGTCTGTTTGGTTGCTCAGCTCTAGATAGCGTTCG
The DNA here is from genome assembly GCA_014155875.1 of Cepaea nemoralis. Taxonomy (NCBI): domain Eukaryota; kingdom Metazoa; phylum Mollusca; class Gastropoda; order Stylommatophora; family Helicidae; genus Cepaea; species Cepaea nemoralis. The sequence goes on from JACEFZ010004489.1 coordinate 140,046, forward strand.
AAGAGGGCTTTGACCTTGCTCTAGTCAGACCTCTGCCAGATGAGGTCAGCACCTTGGAAGTAGAAATTCTCTTATTCTTGACTATCTCACTCACGCTTTTATGTAGGCTCCAAAACAATTTCAGTGACTTGTCTGTGCTTACTCTTTGACATACCTCTGCCCATTTTTCACCTTTAACCACCTTTACCAGTTTTTTTAAATAGCTTACTTTTGTGTGCATCTCTCTTTCTAAGTGCATGCAGAGGACCAGGATGGACAACTCTGTTCTTCTTGGCGTTTTGTCATTCCTTGCAGCACTACGCTTATCCATCCAGGCCTTTCTCCACCTCAAATTTCCACCAAGATGGCTGCTCCCAGCTGTTTTTCCTGCCCTAAAACTTTCTGCGCTTGTCGCGCCTTATTTTACTCACCACATCTTTCCCTGTACTGTCATACTGGAAAGTCTTGACTGTTGACATTTGCTGCCTGGTTCTGACTTTCTCCACCAATATGATGCAAGAGTGGTGTCGCTGCCGTGGTACCCTAGGACACCCCATCTACACACTGTAGTAAGTGAAGGAGGAACCAGCGCCAGATCAATACCACTGTAATCATCACCTGGGCGGCAAGCTGTCCTGGTGACATAGCCACTGTTGATAGAAACCAGGTCTATGGTTTCAAGTGCAGTCTCGAGCTCCTCCCCCTGTGTGTTGGAGGAAATGTTTCTCGATGATCTGCCTTTAGCGTTGACATCGCCACAGAAATGACATTTTTTCATGACCTAATATGTCACTTAAGCACTACCACTTCTGGGAATCCACACACGCGTTACGGGCGTAAACATTAAGCAACACGAATGGTAGACCGGATTGAACTCTGACCGCCTGTATTTGTATGTCGTCATTGTCCCAGCTGGACATGTCTAGCTCTGAAGCAGCCATACTATCCCAGATGAGAATCGCCATTCTCAGATGTCGCCTGTTGTAGAAACATTTGAAGCCGGTCATTTTAAGTAGCTGATCACCCAGTCACGTCTCCTAGAGTGCTACAACGTCGTTCCTGTAGACCAGGTTTTCGAGAATAGGGCTACGTTTTTTTACGCTGCCGCAGTTCCAATATAGGATGCAAGTACACCTGAGGCCTAGACGGTCAAATTTAAGTCTAAACGTTTTACCCCTTCTACGCTTGCGTTGCTTGCGGTCACCACGCTGGCCCAGCCGTCTTGTTTTGATGACTGCCGTCCGCAAGGAACACACAAAATGTTCCGCCATGTTGAAAAAACCGAACACCACAGAACCACACACGCTACGAAAAATTCACTCGAGGTTTGCTTCGCTCAATGCACGAAACTCCGTAGGATATCAGATCTTGAGAAGAAACTCCGGGTTTTACATCCTGGCACACACATTACATGTAGGAGATGAAAATATCCATCTCCTACGCGAAAATGTAGCGGTCAGAAAAACCATACCTAAGATTGTTTATGATTCTTCCATTGATGTTAAGTCCAGGCATTTCAACTTGTTTAAAAATTCTTTCTGTGTATAGGTTGAAGAGGCTTGGGGACAGTACACATCCCTGCCGTACTCCTCTTTTTATCTATATAGGCGACGAATAGTTATTTCCGTATATAATAGACGCCACTTGTTCCCAGTACAAGTTAATAATAAGTCTGATGTTCTTTCCATCTGCTCCTATATCTTGAAGGTACGTAATTAGTCGTTCCTGTTGCACTCTATCAAAAGCTTTCTTGTAGTCTACAAAACAAGATATACTTTTTTGAACTTATTTACATTTTTCAGATAACATCCTCAAACAGGTAATTGCTTCTCTGGTGCCGCTGTTTTTCCAAATTGTTCTTCAGCTACTTCCTCATCTATGTTATGTTGGATTCTTTCTTGTATGAGTAGTATCTTAGTTATGTGGCTCATTAAGCTAATAGTTCTGTAATCCTCAAAATCAACAGCTATTGGCTTCTTTAGTAGGTTAATGCCTCGTTAATCCCAAAAAGAGAGTCAGCATAACCTTCCACGCAGTTGACTGCTAGTGAAACGTCTTCAGTTTCGATGAGGAGAGACGTCACCATTCCTTGCGCTCTCTCTCTCTCTCTTTCTCTCTCTCTCTCTCTCTCTCTCTCTCTCTCTCTCTCTCTCTCTCTCTCTCTCTCTCTCTCTCTCTCTCTCTCTCTCTCTCTCTCTCTCTCCGTTCCGACTCGTAGTAGTGCACCGAGGTTTCATCTCCAGTAATAATTCTTGATAGGAAATCATTACTTTCTGCTTCAAAGCACTTCACAAGTTTTTGACAAGCATCAATGCGTCGTTGTTTCAATTTTGGAGTAAGCTGCCGTTTTACCCACCTTGCAGTACTGTAGCACATCATGGATGATGTGGTGAACATTTGACTGATGTCATTGTCAAGATGTGAGGCAATGTCACTCACAGTCAATCAGCGGTTTTCCTGTACGAAGCTTTCAACGACTGCAATCGACTCAGGGGGTCACTACTGGGTGTGCCTGCCCCGGTCGTGAACAGCCTGTCACAGACGTCATGCCGTTTTAAAACTTCCTGCTCCACCCATATACTTGCTGGATTGGCAGACATGCATCACCATGCTAGACCTTCATTCACCGATGACATTCTACAGGTTTCACCCCGTCATTGATTTAAAAAAAATAAAATAAATGATTGATTGATTGATCTAGGAACCGACATCACAGCATTCGGGACATTCCCATAAGCGCTCCGTCCCCATCCTCAGCAACCAGCGAAGAGTTCCAACACTAATAGTTCCAGTAGCAATCTGATTATATGTCCGTCTCGCCTTTCCTCTGAGCGTCGAGCGTCGGCCAGATCCCCTCGTCACTCCTCGCTGCCTCATTCTAACCAGACTATGGTGATCCATTTGCTCCTCCGAGGTGTACACGGATTATAGAACACTGCTCCTCTATGGTGCATGTCAAAAGTGGGGCGGTCATCTTATGACGTCACAATGTTCGTCTACACGATGATGTTGCGTGCTTAGCGCTCTTGACACCCTTAACAACAATATTGACAGGGTTACAAGACAATGGCATGGTTATTGTATTTTAAATAGCACTTTTAAGGTTTTCATTTGAAGCTCCCTCGTAGTTTACATCTTTTATATGAATATCAATACGGTAAAATGTATTCATTATTCCTTGATTTACAGCAAATCCAAACTGTTTTGTGATGTCTTGTGTATTTTATGTTGTAAATATCCAGTAAAATGCAAAGGAGTATTTTGATAACCGGTAGGGGACAGTACAGGCTGTAGAGTGTAGAGCAGTGGTTCTCAACAGGTGAGGAATTCCCACCCCCACCCCCGTCCACCCCAGGGGGGAAATTTAGGGTTTCCGGGGGGGGGGGGGGGGTTAAGATTATTTCAAGATTGCGTTAATACACGTACAGATTACTTGATATTGTTGTCCTTCCATTCTTTACGGTTCTGTACTTATCACCCCTCTGAAATTCGTTTTATAACGTAATTAGACCCGCAAATCATGTTTTATGTAAACGTCTAGTGTGTATTATTAAATTTAGCTTCCATTTTTACGCATACTGTGTAGTTTGGAGAGAACAATAAAGGAGGGGTATATGCCAGGGAAGAGAGAAAAAGAAAGGCCAAAGAGAAGATGTGTGCAGGATGTGGCGGATGATCTCCAGATGGGTGTACCGGACGCGGAATATCGAGAGGTTTTCCGGGAGGTTGTTATGGGAGCAAGGTTCTGCAAAGTACATGCTATTGAATGAATGTGTAGGGGCGGGGGGGGGGGGGAGATTTATAGGGAGGAAATACGAAATGGGAAAGGGGAGAATGACAGTCTGAACACATAATGAAGGGGTGCATGGACCAAAAGAGGTTGAGAACCACTGCTGTAGTGCAATATATTCAATACAATTAGTCGAATTCAACACGAGTCGTCGAAACGACTGGTAAATTATAACAATGATAAGCACGAAAGTTGATTTTCACGATTTCACAAGGGAGACAACTCACACATTAAAGAAGTAAACATTGTAAACAGTAAATAAAAAAATTAAAACACGTGTAGCGGCTACCAGAAGAATTAATAAAGTCTTTAGAAATGCCTAAGCCGACATATTTCGTTGACGATCGTCTTGTACCTCGGATAAAGAAGGTTTGTCTAATTAATTAATAGCTGACAATATGCGTCTTCGGACACTAGACAGTTTAGTATAGTAGTCTAGGTTAATATATAAATTATAATTATATATATTAATAAATTATATATATATATATATATATATATATATATATATATATATATATATATATATATATATATATATTATTTATTATATAATAATATAATATATTTAATTTCATCAAAGTTTGGTTCACCAAACTGTTAAAACTGTTCTTTAAAATGATTGATAAGAATAGCCATTTTTTTAGTAACATTTTCTAAATTGCTTTTTAATTATGCAACCTGCATAGTTGGATACCTCTTAAAAAAAAAAAAAACCAACGGTACCTTATTCTTAATTATTCAAGTCTGTAGGTCACTCAATTCTAAGCCGAGAATGTGTGTCTGTTTATCATTTAACATTATGAACAAAGAGAAAAATACGATTTTAGTTAGCACTGTGGAAACGAAGTGTCTATTCGTAGAGCCCTACGAATAGACAAAGTGTCTATTCGTAGGGCCCTACGAATAAACAAAGCGTCTATTCGTAGGGCACGGCTGGTCACGTGATTTAACGTAAGTTTGCGGCTATATTATACATTTTCGTTGATTGGAAAACGTGTCGTCAGTGGCATAGTTGATAGTGCGCCCGCCTGATGGGCGGGAGCTCGAGGTTCGTTTCCTTTCCGGACCTTTTTTATTTTTTTTATAATGGTTCAGCAATTAATTGGATGAAAGTCAAATGTCAATCGTTCGTTTCCTTGCCCGACAATGTTTTTTTTAAATTTTTCAGCAATTCATTTAGAATTGTGTTGTTTAAAGTGAGTGTAATTTAGTTAGTACCAGTTTCTCCAGTATTGGTCCTCGTTGCTTTGCACTACGGCAATTCCAATACCCAACCCACACATTTTTGAGTCCCAAACGATCCGTTTTCCTTCTACCCCTTCTGGCTCCAGCCCTCTTCTTCCTTTTCCTTCCCCCCTCTCCCCTACCTCTTCTCCTCCGCTTAATTCTCTCCCCGCTGGCTGTTGTCAAAAGTATCGAGCACAAAGCACGTACTCCGTTGATTCGGCGATAATTCTTTGTAATATTCATAGTTTTCATATTCATATTCATAGACACGAAAGTGGTTAAGTAGGCAGGTAGAAGGGTGGGTAGGTAGACAGGTAGGTAGTTAAGTAAGCAGGTATGTGGGTAGCTAGGCAGGTAGGTGGATAGTAGGTACGCAGGTAGATGGGTAGCTAGATCCAACCAGACACTCGCTCGTCGATCATCTGTGTTCCACCATGCCAATTCATACATCTCTTTCAACCTCTCCCTGCAATACTCTGAACAGGCAGGTTGACCGGCCGAGAGAGAGAGAGAGAGGGGGGGGGGGCAGTCAGAGATACAGACAAATAAACAACTGATATAAACTGGCAGACAGATAGAGAGTCAGACACACGCATACATACACACAGAGAGTCAACCAGACGTACATATGCATATGGAAAGACAGACAGACAGTTTGTTAGATAGAGATTCAGATAGACATATATACAAATGGACAGATACAAGTAGGCTGATAGAGAACAAGAAATCACGCAGGCTGTCAGACGGACGGACAGACAGAGACAGAGAGACATCCGGGCATGTAGAGAGACATCCAGACAGGTGGACAAATAGAGAGGCATACAGACAGGCGGACATATAGAGAGGCATACAGACATCTCTCTCTCTTCTTCTCTATCTCCCTCCTCCCCCTCTCTCTTTCTTGTCTTTATCACTTTTTTATGTCTTTCAACACATCTTTCTCATATCTCACATATCTGTCTCGCACACTATCTTCATTATCTATCTCTCTCTTCTCTCTTTTCAACCCGCTTCACATATACCAGGTTTTCCTGCACTTTATATCCGTAGCATTTCCTTGTTTATTTGTTAATTCATGAGGACAATCAGTCGAAAGCCTGGTGTTTGTATTGCCTAACGACCCTAATCATGTCTCTCTGAGGTGACGCATATTACTCTCAGCTTGGACCAGAATTATCAGGACATAAATAGTAGGAAATAGTAGGTCAGTAACGTAAACAAAGATGGATGCCTGTAAACAGTAAGTGTACAGAAACGCAAGTTAACAATTCTTAAACTCGCCTGATATTTAAACAGCCATACTTCAACTAAGTATAAAGTATCGATTCATAGGGCCCTGTGTATAAACAAAGTGTCTATTCGTAGGGCCCTGCGAATAAACGCTTTGTTTATTCGTAGGGCTCTACGAATAAACGCTTTGTTTATTCGTAGAGCTCTACGAATAAACTCTCCCCTGTGGAAAAGTGTGACCTACACACTCACACCACTGGGTCATATACGTATATGAAAACTGACTTAAAATATGTGTTCCTTTCATGTTAAATGATGTTTTAAAAAATTGTAAAAGTATACAAAATAAATTTAAAATATTGAGCACAACCCACCACTGGCAATGCTGATCGCACTCTGGTATGAACCTAAGGCCTATCCACGTCAATATGGAAGCACTATACTCGAGTTTCGCTCTCGTTTGAGCTCGTCAGTAGTGCATATCTCTGACCGGATCCGGAAACAAGCCCCGGATCACGCGTGTGAAGCGGGTGTGTAACCACGCGGCACACACTGGACACGCCAAATTATCACAACAGAACACCACAACGTTACCCATCGTAGGCTATGCCCCTGAATCTGCTCTGAGGGCATAGACGACTGACCGGGTGATAGGTAGTAGGATCACCTCACGTCAGCTGGTCTGCCAGACTGTTGATGTTGACACAGAATGATGGTTTTACTGACTGTCCATCACTCCTCTTCGGAAGGTAGAATCTGGCAACATGACAAAGACAACCTTATGTGAGAATTCATGACCTACCATATGGTTATACACTATCTCTGTACTCAGAGAGTGAATCACCTCCCCAAAAGGGGTGGTGGTTCCATTACAGGCCATGCCTCACAGTCAGAGGAAGAATAAGGTCTGGAGTCCGACAAGTAGCTGAATAGATCATCTGTTTTCCTGGACTGGGGATAGAGTGAACCCATGGTGAGTGGTCATGAGTGTCTGCCCCAGTTCCCTAGAGGAAGTCTTCTAGTTACACACAGGGTTAGAGGGTTTACAGTACCCATAGGCAAGATGGCCCTGAAAGAGGGCAGTTGGCAAAACCCCCTTCCAGCTCTTCCCAGGTAGTCCTGCTTTCCCCAGTTCATCACCCCTGTAACCATCAGAACATGTCTGCCATATCATTCCTCCTTCTTGCCCCTCCCCATTGTCCTCCTCACAGGAGCCCACTATAGATTAGGATGGTAGTCCGTTAGGGAGACTTAGAACATAAAGTGTATGAGGAAGGCAAAGAAAGACCAGTGGTCGCCCCACCAAAAGATGCAACCTCGACACACGCGGGATCATTCAAATGACCTCCGATTTGCTAGAGGACACTCCCACGAGATTCGTCTTGTCCGGCCGATTCGCCCGATATCTTACAGGATAGCTTTTAGTTATGCCATCACCGACTTCCGGTTTTGTTGACTACGCCAGAGTCAAAGGCAGCCCAGTAGTGCACGTACATTGTTAACACCGTCAAGCCAATCCTATTTTCTCCCCAAACCATTTCTGACAGGCAAGACCATGCATTCTATACCTGTACTCTTTTACAGCAGTTCAGACTGTTGGCTGCAGGCCAGGAATTGAGTCATGTAAACAAGCCTGTTCCGTCAGGAGAAATTTACAGGCCCGCCCTTGACCTCTGCGACAGCCGCTGCATGCACAATGCAACATTGTGTGATCGGGCTTTCGACACGAACCGATTCAAGAATTGCAGCACTCTTACCTTTTCATTCAGTATGCAGTTAGAAGTATGGAACCTCATCCAATCTGGGGATGTTATGTCTACAGTCTTCAAACCGTATGTTGACACTGGCACCAATTCTTCCTTTTACTGCAGCCAGACAGAAGTTCTTGCCAGCCGGCCAGACCACCAATCTTCTCCCTCTGTTCTAGTCAGGTTAATGCGACTGCGCAGTTAAAACACAACTTCCGATATCCTCATCTCTCGAATCTTCCCGAGTCCAGGGGCATAATCCTTCACTCCCTTAGGGGTAAAATTACTTGGATTATCTCCCTTTGACTACGAAGTTGCTGTAGGCCAAGAGATGATGTGTGTCTGGCAAAACTCGCATCTCCTGGTCGCATCCTACAGGCATTTTTTGTGACATGGCATCCCGTTTTATTTTTACATTACGTTAGTCCTATTTAAATATCAAGAATAATTTTTCAGAACAGGTATCCCTAATACAAATGACGATTCCTACAAATAATTCTGTCCCCAGGCAAGTTCAATAATTGTTAACTTTCGTTTCTGTACACAGACTGTTACCAGGCATCCATGTTTGTTTACGTTAACGTCCTACTATTTATGTCCTGATGATATCGCAGCAGTGATGATTCTCTTAATTTGACACTTTTTATGGCCTCCATTGCATCCTCTCTGAGAGACTTTGTTCTGGTCCAAGCTGACAGTAATATGCTTCACCTCAGGGAGACATGATTAAGCAATTCAAACACCAGGCTTTCGGCTGACTGGCCTCATGAATTAATAAATAAACAAGGATAAGGAAATGCTACGCATATAAAGTGCGAAGATAGTGTGAGAGACAGAGATATGAGAAAGATGTATTGAAAGACAAGAAAGAGAGAGGTGGGAGATCGAGACTTAGAGCGAGAGAGAGAGAGAGAAGAACTCATGTTCGGATGGCTAAGCGCCTTTCCCAAGACAACAAAAGTAGGGGACAGATAAGAACAGAAAGACAATTGTGCAGGTTCTTGTGCAGCAAGATAATACAAAAAAATCCGTAGAAAACACATGCCTAAAGTGAAATCATCAGACTAACATTGGTGTCACCTAATTCCTGAAAATGAAAAAAAAAATGTTGCTTCCCCGGCGGGGAATCGATCCTCGAGCTCCCGTGTACCAGGCGGAGACACTAACCACTATGCTACTTAGGACACGTTAATAGATCAACAAAATATTGTAATATGGACACACGCATAGGAATAATCACATGACCTACTTCCATTGCGAATATAATTTTTTTTCTATTTGCAATTCCTTTGTGAATAGTCACTCCGTTAATAAATCAACCTCTAGAAAATAAAATTACTATTGTATGCCAAATAATTAGAGTTATTTAAAAGCCATGGTAATTTCAACCAGTTTCTATGCACAGAATGTTAGACTGACATGATATTTTGCAGAAACTAAGATGGTGTTTGTTATTGTCATGTAATATTTGAATTAATGAATTATGTCAGAAGCATGCTGGGTCCTTTTATTGGGTTGCGGATGAAAATGCAATCACTACAAAGTGTGACCTATACACTCACGCCACTGTTTTAACACATACACTAAAGGGAGATTAAAACTGCTGTTTCCTAACTAAGAGGGACCTAACTCATAACTGCTTCCGATTATATGTATATACACACCCCACAGATATATACACTGACCACATCATACTGTGATGACGTCAGACTGCACGCAGGTTTGCCAGTGCACCAGAAGCATCACACTTTCAGTTATATGATTCAGCACTTTCTGTAAGTCCTTGTATCTTTACCTTGTCACTATACTAGGACATCTTCAGCACAAGACAATGTCCGACCTATACAAGTTAGTAACATACTGGCAGTTTTTATTATAATACCTTAACATTACCCTCGCAGCTTGTTTTACTCAGTACAATAATGGACCTAAATAACATAATAATAGTTCTCTGATTTAAAAAAAAATACTGGAGTGGATAGAGCTGATCAGTGAAAATCCAGTAATACCTCATTCAAGTCTCAGCATCAGTTATAAGTGTAGGTGTTATTTTTTTTCTGTCAGTTAATTGTGCATTGTTGTTGTTTGTCCATCAGGAATGATCATGACCATTTATTTAATCCAGTGGGGTTGAAAGTATGGAGCCGTGAGTTCTAAGATGGCTGATAAGGCTCGAAATGTCCTTTGACAATGTGGGTGTTGCCAGGCAGTTAAGGGCATGTGTAATATTCATGATATTTATTGTGATTCTTATTTGCCCTGGAGTTGATTGGTAGTATTTACCAGTGCTTGACGCTGGTATCTGTCAGGGAGTTATTCTCACATTCTGATTAACTTTCATCAGGCAAAGAGCATTCTGTTATTCTACAGAAGTGATTTTTAAGTGACTGGGTGTAGTATCAGCCTTTATACCTTCTATAACACCACTTTAACAATGAACTCTTCATAACACGACAACTGCATCAGTTTCACACGGTGTATTATGTATTTCTTTAAAACAATGTCTAATCAGTGTCACTAAAACAATAATACTTGCTCTCAGTCTCTGCCATCAACATCTGTCGCTCGAACACTCAAATGACGTCGACATTCAACCACTGCTTCACAAACGTTGCATCTACACAAAAGTGGCGGCTAGATAGACTTCTGCCATTGGCCATCTTCAGTCCGACCTCGAACGCGGTCCAGACGTGAATGAGCTCTCAAGGACCCGTGGTCCCCTGCTCGAACATCCGCCTTGCTATCCTCACGCAAAGCGTGATTCATAATCTTCTCACTCTTCACGTGTTGTCACTGGACTGTGCCATCTATAGTTTGGGGCATACCTGTACTCAATAACCCATAGACCTGACTTAGGTCTATGGCACTCTCCCCCACTGCATTTGGAAATGCGCATTCTCATTCACAAAGAATATTACATCAAATCACTACCATTTAATTAACTTAATATATCTTGTCTGTACCTGGAAGTACATCTTGGGATCTGAAAAAATCAGAAATCTGTGAATATTTTGTTTCAACTAACCATTACATGCATATATATATCATCTTAACTATCAAGATCTCTATTTATTAGAATTTTCTTAAATTTGTATTTATTCTTATTCTATCTCCATTACCTTGAAATCTATTAACTGAGTTTCAAAATCTGTTTTCACATTAACCATTAATTTCACACATATGGTATACAGCTAAATTGAATTACTTCAGCATATTGTCAGCTGCTAGCATTCAACATGGCCCTACTGAATTGCCCATTGCTTAACTTCATCTTGTATGCCATTAGGCAACCCTACTTGCTACACACTTTGCATTGAGTCTACCAGGATTGTCTTTGTGGATTCACTTTTGAACATCTGGCCATATAACTCTAATCATAATAATATTTTTGGCATAGTTATCCTACACTTTGCACTGACTTGTCAAACAGACAACTCCAAGAGTTATATCCCAAAATCCCGGGAAGGTTAACCCGGTCAACAAATGCTCGCAGAAGTCGGATTTGTCGGCCTAACGGCGCAAGAACGCAGCTCTGCCATAAACAGGCACAACGCAATCACGTCCGGGAAAAAAAACTCCGGATGAATGCAGAAGAAGAAGATGAGATCCCAATGGAGTCAGGACCAGGTGCCTTGCCACTGGAAAGTTGCTGGATAGCTTTGTTTACTTCCAGTATGGTTGGTAGGTCAGCTAGAGTATCATTAGTGGGGACTTGAGCAAGGCAGTTAATGGCTTCATCATAGATGGAGGAGGTTGCATTGATGCTAAAATGCTCTGCCCAGCATTGAAGGATTTCTTTCTTATCGGTGACCAATGTTCCCCCATCTGCACTAAGGAGAGGAACTATGCCTGGTGATGTAGGACCATAGACCGTCCTCAGCGAGTCTTAGAAGTTTTTCATATCATGTCTGTCAGCAAAGCCTTGAATCTCATCAGCTTTGTTGCTCAGCTAGGAGTCCCGCATGTGCCTAAGTTTCTGCTGCACTACTCTCTGGATGTTATTCAAGGCATCTTTTTTTTTTAAATGTTGACTTTGTGTCATTCAAATATGCCTTGTGGAGAAGGTGTTTCTCTGCCAGCAATTGGTTGATGTCTTCAAAATTTTCATCAAACCAGTTTTTATGCTTCTGGGTGGCTGGACCCAGGATTTCTATAGCAGTGTTGTAAATTTTGTCCTTTAGGGCTGTCCACTCTGTTTCCGCGTCTTGTTTAGCTGCGGCACTGGGTTTGAGCATATTTTCAAACGACAGCTGCGTATTTTTTGCTGTTTAGGCAAGTGACATTTAGTTGTTGTCTTTTATTTTGCATTTTACCCCTTCAGGATGCCGTGGTGGTTTGATGTGCATATTTATTTTTGAAATAATCAGACAATGGTCTATCCAACATTCGGCACCATACAAGGATTTAATTGTGCATTAAATGTCAACTAAAGAGATGCAGAGCGCTCCCCCACACACACACACACTCACTCACACACACACACACACAAAACTCTGAAGAAGGTAAATAATTTATTGTCACAGATTCAGTGCACATCATTTATTGTTTTTAATTTCAGATATTGCGGGCACAAAAGGGTAAAACTAGTGTGTCATCTTTAATAGAAGAGTTACAGATGCAGTATGGGTAAGGACAGCAGTTTAGAAAATTAATCTATGACCTTCCAATGTTTTTCTTAATGTATGCAGTATTTTTTTTGGGGGGGGGGGGGGGGGAGGAATTGTCTTTTTGTAATGGCAGTTTTACCATGGGATGTTATAAAACATTCTGAAGTATTACATAGAAACAATGCTATCATATGGCTGGGACTCATTGACTATATGTAAACTGCCAAGAAAATCAAAGGTAGAGAAATTATTGTAGAAGAATTTTTAACCCTACCAGACCTGAGGCCCTGAACCTAACTGTCCCCTATACCTGGGCTCCTGAGCATTAAAGAGAAAAAACCAACATGATATAGAAACAAATGTTAGTTACATGCAAACAAGTGGTTAGAATAAGACAGAGCTTTGAAACATTGTAGAAAATAGGTCTACCTTTCATCTAGCACCAATATTCCACCTTTGTGTGCCAATCCACCCAGCAGGATGAGCCTTGTTTCACAGAGAGGTACTTCTTGCAAAATGAGCACCAGATGTTGCTCTTCACCTTCTTGCATGGATTGTCTTTGTAAGACACTCCAGGATTTTACTTGTTGTACCTGGAGTGCTTTTCCATGCATACAACTTGAACTGGAAACGTATTCTTGATGAAATTCTGACTCCTCAGAGTCTGAATCAACCAAAGTATCGATCACCTGTTGGACTGTGAAAAGCCTAGACCTGCTTTGCTTTCTTGTTGAAGTGCTTGGTTCATCAGGCGCTCATTTCATTGTGAATTTTCAGAATTTTTTCACGCACACAAAGTCAATTCAAACACATGGGGGCAGACATTTGCAGTGGCTAACCATGAATTTTGACCACGATTGGATGGTTATTTTTAATTTGTGACGCATTTTTTTCATGTACTAGACAAAGTACTGAAAATTAGGTACAGCAGTTTAGCGGCAGATTAGGAAATTACCGAAAAATTGGTACAGCTGTCTGGTAGAGTTAAAGTATCTTCTACAGAAAACCAGGATACAAAACAATCTCATTACACTCATTAGTTAGTAGAAAGCTGTTAGCAATCTGTTGATTTGTCAGTGGTTTATTTTTTTTTATTATAGTCCATGCTGTGTGGTGTTGATGATCATGTCGGTCCGGTCTTCTGTCTCTTGTGCTGCCAGTCATTTCTGATACTGATGTTCCTCTATGCCATGTCAAACTGTCCAGCATCTTCTCTCTTGGTGTCTGGCGTCTTCTCCCCTCCAACTTTCCCATTGTGGTGACATACTTCAACTTTCCCCTTCCCATGACAATCCCAGAGACTGGACTGTCTTTTTCTAATGTGTGTAGCCAGTTGTCTTTGTGAGTCAACTTCTTTCAAGATGTCTTCATCGCTGTTTCAATCCATCCACAGTGTTCTCATAATTTTTCTGTAAAATCACATCTCCATGGCTTCCACATAATTCCTCACTTGTCTGCTAATTGTCCTTGATTCACTTCTGTACATTAGGATTGGCTAAATATAGCTCTTTAAGAACTCTTATTTGATTAGATATTATTGATTAGAAGAGAAAAACTGGAATGCACTGTCACAACCAGTACCAGTAATGGAAAAAGAGATAAAGGGTAGCAGAGAGATATGATGCAAGATAGTCATGCATCATGGGAACACAAGAATTGATGAATTGGTATAGTAATTGAGGTTTGCGAAGAAAGCATGAATTCTAATGTGGCTTATTTCTTTTGACAACATTAAAATGATGTCATATGCATTGTTTAATATCTGTTCATGTTTATTAAAATTAATTAATAATTTCTGTCTACTCACTATATCTTTTAGTGGTGGAAGCTGATTTATTTTCTTTCAATTAATTTCAGAGAATATGCCAGAAAGAAGAAGAATGCCTTGGTGAAGTCAGTTGAAAAAGGTAACATTATTGAATATAGTGTTGTGCATTTTTAGTGGCTCTTTCCTGTTTGTTAAATAAATAGTATTGTATTATATGCAGAGAAGTAAAGTAAAAGATAAAGAAACTAGTTTCCAGATCGTCCGCAGCTGAGTTTTGAGCTTGGTATGAGGGATTACGAATTGCATTCGTAACCCATTCGCCACAGCGCTGGCGTGGAGAGATATTAAGTGAAGGACTCTTTTAGAGATAAGGTAGTGTGGTGGCTGGCGTTATATTGACATCACCCCTGATGTGCCAATTTGTCTATAAAAATAGGGGTTGCTTGCTTGCTTGCTTGTGTTCGTTGGCTTGAACTCCAACGCGAAGTCTTGTATGTCGGATGAAGACATCCTGTTATCCAACATCAGCGTGATGTCATACAGGACCTGAGATTTGCGTGAGTATCCGTTGTCCCGTGTCTGGCTTATTGGTGTGCAGACTGGTGGTTCCTCGCCGTACAGGCAGACACTCCGACTTCAGAGGAATCGGCGATCCTATTGACTTCAGCCAGGACTCCGAAGGGACCTGTTGCCCAGGACGCTCGACGAGGACGCGTCAATAGGTCTTGGCCAGTATATAACCCGGCCCTGGTGCCTTGGAAACACCTCTGCGTCCCAAAATAGGAGTTGAACTCAATATGCCAAATTTCCTATACATGTAAAAGTGTCCTTTCCTTTTTAATTTTTTTAAAGGACCCTTTTACACCACACCTTGGGGCATACGGAGCTATCGCCCATATTTTATACATACACCAGCTGGCATTCAGTTGGTGGTGTGTTCACTGTCAGCTCAGCCACCTCAACTGCCTGGGACATTTCCTGGTGATGTATTGGCACATGACATTTGCCCAGTCTGTTTTAACATGTCAAGGTTGTTTCTTACAGTATATTTACTCAGGTGACATTTTCCCAGTCTATTTTAATGTGGAAAGGTTGCTTCTTACAGTATATTTACTCATGTGACATTTTGCCCAGTCTGTTTTAATGTGTAAAGGTTGCTTCTTACAGTATATTTACTCAGGTGACATTTGCCCAGTCTGTTTTAAATAATGTGTAAAGGTTGTTTCTTACAGTATATTTACTCAAGTAAATCTACTTTTTAATTCATGTAATGAAACAGTTTGATTCTAAAAATTAACAATATTTGATATGCTGATGTTTTGGATTCAACAGGACTTACTATTGCTATGAAAGACCTGCAGAAAGAAGGCATTATCATATCCACCAATTTTAGTAGCAGGTAGGGTTTCATCATTTTTTATTTTAATGTTACATATCCCTTACAGGACGTTGCAGTCAGCACCAGCAGTTTTCAGCTGCTGTTGATGTACTGGACAAGTTTTACGTTCAGTAGTTTGACATTGCTTTCTGAACGACTGGCTCACATACCCCTGCAAGTTACCAGTGTGGCACGAACTGCTGCTGATTCTCGCAGCTGCTGTTTTCCCCACGTGGATGTACAGAATTACAAACAATGTTGTTAACTCCTTGACTAGGGAGCATTAGTTCACCATTTAATTTCAGCTGTTTTTGAACTGCAGAATTCTTTTTTGTCCTTTGTGCACATGGCAAGATTTGTGAAGTGTTTTTTTTAAACTTTCATTGTGGTATTTGTTTTTTACCATTACTGTTGTTGCCAGGAAGATTTTAGATGGCCTAAAGAGCTAGTCCTAGAGCTGTCATCATACAGTGTTCTGATTAAGATTTTAATTTTAGTTTGCCTTCAATAGATACAACTCCGTTGCCTAAGAATATGGAGGTCTTCTAATATGCTACCTGGTCCTCAGAAAGCTGAGAAACAGTGGCTCATTTTTGAGTGAAAATAAAAACGTGGTGACCACATTTGGACGCATTTAATAAACAGACAAGCTGAGAAACACCTGTGGAAGTGTTGTTTTTGAGGAAAATACAAATAATACCATGAAGGGATTGAAAATTAATGAGACAGCCAAACGTGAAACAAATGACTACCAAAAAGTGTTAGGAGAAATTAGACATGACATTCAAGGTTTGTTGGACACTATATCAGGAGACGAAAACTTGCAAACTTAATGGCAACTTGCAAACTTGATAGAAAAAGAGCAAGGGAAAGACACAAGAGACAAATACCTGGATAGCTTGGCCACATGGCATAATCGTGACAACACAGATGTGATCCAAGATTCTGGTGAGATGGGTGAACCATGGCTGCCCATTCTTAACATGGCACATGATGATATTTCATATTGAAGCTGTGATATAATACAAGCTTTCTCCATGTCAAAGTTTTCACTCATATTTCATTTTGTTCCTTTCAGTAGTGAGAGTGAAGCAGACTATGAAGCTGATCAACATCAAGTGAGTTTGACTTTTAAACTGTGACTACATTTTAAATATGATTGATTGATTTATATGAATTACAGACCATCTTCATAGCACTGGAGTTATCTAGAATGTAACTATTACTTTTATTAGAAATATTAAAATGGAGGTCTAAGAAAGATGAGGAAGAAAGTATTCATTGGCTGAGAGGTTACAATGTCCACAGAAGGTTCTGGAGAGTTGGGAATTTTTCCTAGAATATTGGTGACTTATGATATCACTGTCCCCCTGATCTCTTGGGCAGCGAGAATAGATATTTAGCTTTCTTTGGTATGGGTGACAAACAGAAAGTCCTGTGTACAAGTTGTGCATGTTACAAATTCCACATCACTTGACATTTGCAAAGAGTAGGCTGTAAGGTGACTTCTCTGGCAACATTTTTAGGAAAATCTACCCATGGGTAGGTAAAGCACATAACTTTGGATGGAATCTGTCTAGAGGAAGCAAAAGCTTACACAAATGTATACCAAAACTCAGACATTCTGACTTTTCAAGTGCATGACTGGGAATAACACACTCCCCTTGAAGAAGAAATGAAGGAGAAGAAGAATATGAGCTGTACAGATACTTCACAGCATTGATGAAGATCCAGATGTGTGTCACCAAAAGCACATGTGCTATATTTTGTTGTGGGCAGATTTGAAATTTAGCAGGGTGGCTGCTTATATGTCTTGTTGTTATGAGTTATTTTTCATGTTGGCAGTGTGCACACCAAAGCCTGTTTTTTGACCTTGTTCATGAGGAAAACGTATCCAATCTACTACGCAGTGGATCAGAGGAGAGTCTTGCAATCTCGCTTTCTAATTTTAAAGAAATCGCCAATAACTACATTTGCATCCAACACTTCCCAAGTTAGAGTTACATGCCCCTCTCTAAATTGAGTCTTACTATGAAAGTGTGGGGGGAAAATGAGAAAGGAGAGGAGGATAACGTCAGGAAATTTGATATCTGTCTGTTAGAGGCTATGATAGTGTGGTGGTATGTCCTTCCTGCTACTCAATCAATCAATCATATGCCATGCTGGAAAGCATGGGCGGTCATGACTCGCCATTTCATTCGATCACAGAGTTGTGGATCAGCTCAGTGTCCCTGTCTCGACCATGCCATGTGGCCAGGCCATCAAGGTATTTACTTCTCGGTCTTACCCTTGGTCCGTTCCCTTCGATCTTGCCAGTTGTCACCAAATTCTCCTATTCATTTCTTCTCATAACATGTCCAAAATATTTTGACTGTCTACGTCTAATTTCTCCAATCATTATACAATTTTCATTTGTCTCCTGTAGTACTTGGTCATTGGGTTTTCTGTCTGTCCATGGTATTCTTTGCATTCTCCTCAGTAACCATATTTCTGCAGCCATCAGATGTTTTTCAGCTTGACTGCTCATTGTCCAAGTTTCACATCCATACAAAAGAACAGACTCTATGTATCCCCTCAACACTCTTTTTCTCGTTTCATTTGACATCTTTTTATTGGCCAGTATGTTTTTCATCTTGCTAAAGGCTACTTTCGCCATGGCGATTCTTGTTCTAATCTCTTCAAGGCATCTCCCATCAGATGTTATAACTGTTCCGAGATAATTGTACAGATTCACTTGTTGAAGAGTATTCCCATTTACTTTTATTACATTGTGGTACTTCGTTCTTCCTAGTGACGACCATAATCTGTGTCTTTTTACAATTGAATTCTAACCCCAGTTGTTCACTGTGTGCAACAACCGCATCTACTAATTGTTGCAGATCCTGCTCTTTGTCTGCAATCAATACTGTATCATCTGCATATCTAATGTTATTGATGTTTCGTCCTCCAATGCTGATTCCATGTATACATTTCTGAAAATATTTTCACTGTACAGGGAAAAAAGATCTGGAGGCATTTAAAGGTCTAATGTCTTTCCCATCAATTATAGATCTGCAAGCATATCTACCATGTTGACATGTCTTACTCTATCGAAAACCTTTGTGTAGTCAATAAAGCAAAGATGTACATCTTTATTTACTTCTATAGAACGTACAATAACTGATCGCAGCATATACACAGCATTTACTGTACCCTTTCCTTCTACAATCCCACATTGGTCTTCCCCTATTTCAGGTTGTATTTTCTTCCTCACTCTTTGCATGATAATTCGTAGCAAAATCTTCGTGATGTGACTCATTATACTAATTGTTCTATGTTGATCACATTCCAAGGCTCCTGATTTCTTTAGGATTGCAATAAATATAGAATTACATAATTCAGAAGGTATTTCTCTGATATCATATAATGTGTTAAGCAGTCTGGTGACTTGATCTATTCCATATTCTTCTAAAGCTTTAATCATTTCTGTTGTGATGCTATCTGAGCCGGGGGACTTGCCAGCTTTCATATATTTAAGAACATTTCAAACCTCCATCTTCAAAATTGGCGGTCCTTCATTAATATCATGCTGTTCATCTCTATTATCATCATAAAGGTGTTTCACATAATCTGTCCATACATGTAGAATCTGGTCTTTTTCTATTATTATTTTGCTATCTTTAGTTTTTAGACACCCTGTTGATGTACTTGTTCTTTTATTAGTAAGTTCCTGAATTCTTTCGTGCACTGATTTGGTATTTTGACTGTTGTGTTGTTTTTCAATTTCTGAGCAATTTTTCTCAAGCCATGCTTCTTTTGCATCCTTACATAATCTGACTTGTCTGTGAATTTCTTCATATTTGGCAGGATTATTTTTGTTGAGTCTTCTTGTTTCCATTAGGTGTAAAATTTCTTCGATCATCAATTTTTTACAATCCACCTTCTTTAATTTTGGAATAGTTGTTTCTGCAGCCAAACTGATTGAATTCTTCAACATTTCCCGTTGATCATCCACATTTTGGAATAGGATCTCTAGATCAGACAATATGTGAAATCTGTTCTGTACTTCTATGTTGAATTTGTTTTGTATTTCCTTGTCATTACTCAAAGTACACAAATCATATTTAGTGTTTCCTGTTATATACTTGACTTTCTTTAACTTTACCCTCAGTGTACCTGTAAGTAATCTGTGGTCACTATAACAGTCAGCACTGGGAACTGTTTTTGCTATTGTTAACGCATTTCTAAATCTTCTGCTAATCAGAATGTAATCAATCTGGTTTCTAATCCTGCTATCAGGACTCCTCCATGTCCACAATTGTCTAGGGTGTTGTTTAAACCAGGTGTTTCCTACAATCATTTCCTGCTCTTTTACCCACTCTACAAATATGTATCCTTTAATTTCTGTCTCCCAAACCATGGTTTCCTATGTATCTATCACCTTGATTTCCTAATTTTGCATTATTATGATGTTTATTTCTGAATTTTTACATTTCTTGCTACTCACATAACCACATAATGGTTTGGGGTTTGATCTCCACTAGCAGTGGGAGTCTTTAATGACTTGTACAATCTTGGGGTTGACTTACATTCATAAAATGGATAGTAGAGATCTATGATGGAAAATTTATTAATATGGCCTGTTTAACACTGACTGCATTACACCTGTTGCTTATGCAAAAAAATGTGGGCTAAGCACCACATCTAAAAGATGTCTACATGACTTGTAAAATCACTTTACTTTGACTTTGTTATTGACATTCTGAATGTTTCTTGCATGAATGTTTATAAATGATGTACTATTTCATCTGGATAACTTGAATATTATGTAGCTTTCATCAGTATTGTTGTATGCAAGTGAAACATGGACAATAATCACAGTTAAGAAACATCTAATGACAGATGAAATATTTCCTGGACAAACAGAAAAATGAATGAGGCAGTTCTTCAAGAAACTGATGAAAGCCATACATTTATTAGAAAAATTATATGTAGATAGTCCAGATTTTCTTATCATATTATGAGGAGAGATGAACTTGAAAACTTAGTAACAGCAGGAACATTTGATGGGAAAAGAGCAGGAGGAAGACAGAGAGATAAATACCTAGATGGATTAGCCAAAGGACAAGGGTACAGACCAGATTCTAGACTGATGATCGTATATGGCAAACCATAATTAGCCACATTTGTGACAGGATGGCCTCAGCTGTTGGGAGTGAACACAAGAGCCGGGGTATCCCTAGCACTCGCATGTATACTAACCCCAGGGGCTGGACAGGTAGATACACTATGACTACTTCTACTGACCACCTTTATCAGGTTGCAAGTGTTATGAGTCTACAAGCCCCTCCCAGATTCTAGACCCCTACTATCTACCCTCTACCTAGGGACAATGAACTCTGAGGCATCGTCCGAGACCACGCTCAATAACTGTAGAAAAGAACATGTCAACAACCACAACGTTTATTCTACACTATAGACACAGGAAGGAATTGAACATCCTGATAGAAGAGAATCTATTTACAATACAGAGAATAGATTAGAGACAGAGTCAGAGATGATTCCAGTTTCCTCATGAGGCTGAGTGGAAGATTTGCTGTGTGTGTTCCGTCCAGTCGGTCCGATAAACTCACCGGGCTCTCTTCCAGCACGGTTGACTGGAACCTTGGAGACTCCCCTGTCCCAAGAACTCGGCAAGCAATGAATGGAGTTAACCACCCGGACCACAGCTGATTAGATGAAGTTCACCTCAGCAATATCACGATGAGTCACTGTCTAATGTCACTAAGACTGTTCTCACGATTCAGCCTGGATTGGAGACCCCTTACCCTGAGGTGTCCCCAGGTGATCATTAGTATCTGCATCCATGATTATAGCAAAAGATCAACACAGTGTTCATGGACTATAATCTCATACCCCTGGTTGGGTAACGTAAAGTTTCTGCAGCCAGTTAAAGAAAAGTTCTCATGAGTGTCTATAAACTCTGGCCGATGATGTCAGAACAGCTGGACAAGTTCAAGAATGACCTGACTCCCCCGGAGTCTGGTTCCACATGATAATCAGGCTAAGTACACAGTCGTTACTGAAGCATAACAATGTCACTGTTTGTCGACTCTGCTGACGATCAAGTTCTGTAGAACACATGAGTCTATCTTATATCAATACTTAGATTGTCAAGTGGATCAGTCAGTTATGATCTGAACCTAGTGTACCTGTAGAATGTAAGTAACATGAAGACGCCCAAATGGTGTGGGTCTAATGTTGACCTGGCACTAGTTCAGACGTAGTTATAGCACCCATGTTGATGCATACAAGTACTACCTGGTGATTTCGACGTTTAGGCGGCAGCTAACAACGGCAAAAGAACTGATGGGCTCCCAGAGCCATGACAGAACTTGGCATGTCTCTCTGGACCGAGCATATCACCATCTTTCCACTGTAGTTTGGGTCGTTGATTAACACAAATACAGGCATAGTGGTTTCAGGTTGTTGTACCAACCATAACAGACATGATGGGTTCAGTTCATGGTACCAACCATAACAGGCAACACCTGAAAGGAAGAGCGGCAGGTGAGAGTATTCGGCACCAACACTGGCCCATATGCATCAAATCAATAAATACACAACCTTTGGCTTCACTAATTAGTTTTCATCTAATTAGGGCATCATCTCTATATAAGGGTAGAGTTGAAGCATGGGTATCAGTCCAGTGTCAGATGGCCCTTAGAACAGCCCGTCGGAAAGATTAAATGCCAAGAAGGTCGAGTCTGATCATATGTCTCTCTTACCACTACTCTTCTCATGTCTGCTGCTGCCAGGATGAGTAGCTTCAATATTTCTATTTCTTACATAGAAACTAAATCTCCAGGAAAGGAGGTCCCTAGACCCCTCCCCTTCATTGGACATACAATAATTGTTATCAAATTAATTAATGCATCATATATTAATTAATAACTCATTAACATATTAACTGTACAGTCCTTCCATTTCGCTAGTGGTGTATCCTTCCCACCTCATAGCGAAACTCTTCTTGATTTTCCTCTTGTTCTAGAATCTAGAGGCAAGAAGTCATCTATCTCAAAATAGGTTTAATCCATCTCCTGTTCAAGGTGGGCCCACCTGTTCGGGTCTCCTCCCAAGCGGATTAGCCTTGGGCAATGACCGAACTGCACAACTGCACCTGGTTTGCCAGTCAATACATAGTAGACTTGCAAGAAGTCCCATATCCCATTTGTCCCGGTATCTCATTCAACATCCATGTGTCTTTCCTCACACTCCTCACACAAGCACTCAAGTACTCATGCCAGTATGAAAAGAACACAGGAAAGTGAAGAAAAGACCCTCGATCGCTTTCCCAACAATCGCGTTGATAACGCCCAGGCATATCACGTTGAACCACTTCGTAACTCTGCCAGTCGCTCATGTAGGTATCGCACTTCATTATCTAATATATACGCCCCAACAGTACAATGGGTATATATCACACACGTATATAATCACTACTGCACAGCACTACACACTTCCAAGGAATGAGATCATCACTAATTAGTTATCACAAAATAGCTACATCACTTCCTATGGCTTAGCAGCACATGCCCTGTTTCCTCTGGAACTAGTCACATCACTGTCTGAATTCCACACAATATCAGCTTAACTGTCTATTCAAGAAGCACCACTAACAGCAGATACTGAACTGACATAATTTAGGTTCACAAAGTATAGCAGTAAATAGCTCCCTACCAATGTATAGCTAAACTATTATATGCAACTTCTCACAATATGTAATTTCTAACAACTACAAACACTTTGCCTCTTTAACAGACTTGTAAATGAACAGTAGGCTAAAGCTATGCATTCACAAATATCAATTGTAAACATACCGTACACAGTTGAACTATGGACTACTTTCATGCCGGCTATCGATCGCAAAGTAATTACAAATGCAGGAACATTCACATAACTAATTAGTTGCCGTACTGTCATGCGTTACGCTGGATTACAAAGCTAAATTACTTAAATAGGCATTTACCTGAACTGTAGAACAGACCCCAGTTCAGCACCTTATACTGTCTGTGGCAACTTGCCTCTATCATTGACAATACACCAAAATTGGCTGAGTGTCCTCTCACACCAAGAGTTCGAAAGTGAATGTCGTCAAAATGGTTAATTCCTTTCTACACGCTACTCTGCTTGCATGAAGAAATAGTGCCTCATGTAGTGTCTCACGCAAAATGAGAAGCTTGCTTTCTTCTGAATGGAGAACCTATTTTCTCCACTCACGAGATAATGTTAGTGCACCTAGCAACCTCGGTCATTAAAATCCAGGTGCTTCTAGAACGATCTATGCAGAGAAACAAACTCCACTTCCCCCAGTTTATTTATAACTGAGGAATTACCTGATGACGCGCCGTGTTCATTCGGAACCTCCGAGGACAAAGCACAGCAGACTTGAAGTCATCTTGTGACAACATTTATCAGCATGGCACTATATGACGATGGAGTAGCTTTTCTTTTCTAGTTATTATAGGGGCATTCATTTGAAACCTGTTCCAATGGCTTTATTACAAAAGCTTGAAAGAAACATTAACAGGTGTGGTAGAATTAAACAAAGCATTCATTTTGAATGAATTATGCACCATGGGTTGGTCAGAAGAAGTTGCCTTAGGCATTCAGGCAAGCATCCCATTGCTTAGGTAGGTGGTGAATGCCGTTCGCAAAAAAGGATTGTGGTTGCTCATTGAACCAAGTGTTTGAACCCGCACAAACCAGGAATGGTCAGTCTGCATATGACTTCCACTCAGCGAGCTTTTGGTTCATACATGTACAGACACTGTGCCTGGAAGACCATATAGTCAGAGCTGTTCCAACCAGAAGACAAGATGTCAGAGCTGTTTCGGTTGGAAGACAAGATAGTCAGAGCTGTTCCGCTGTGAGGGACATTTCACTCGGCCATTTTTGCATTGTGCCACTTCTTCTTCTTCTTTCGTTCGCTTGAAATATGTCTATAACTGCAGTGCTGTCTCTTGTATGAATTGAACTGTCTTTTTTCAGTTCACACAGCGGTCCATACAGTTTATCTTCCACTGTCGTCTCTCTAGGCCAGAAGGTTTGCCTAGATATGTTATATTTTGGGCAGTCTTGGAGTATGTGCTCTGCTGTCTGCGACGCCAATCCACATGTACACATGGCTGTTTCACCAATCTTGAATTTTGTATACATGTGGTTGCGTAATCTATTGTGCCCTGTTCTGAGGCGCAGAATAATGACTTGTTCTGGTCTATCCATAACGTGGTAGTCATCTTGAGCAGGTTTTGGTGGCTTTCTGACTGATTTGATCATTCTTTTCTTTTGGTGGTATGTTACAGGCACATCAGGCTGTTCTTCTTTGGCTCCTTCCTTAGCCAATTGATCAGCTCTGTCGTTCCCGGGTACTCCACAGTGGGATGGTATCCACTGTATGGTGACCTTATGCTGATTGCTAAGTTCGGAAAGTAGTGTCCTTAGTACTGGCAATTTCCCAGACAGGAGCGCCTCGAGTACTGATTTTGCATCTGTCAATAGCACCACAGGTTGTGTACCATTGCTGGTATTTAGTAATTTCTCTGTTGCTATCTTGATTGCCTCAATTTCAGCATCGTAGTTATGGCAGTACTTTCCTGTCGGTACTCTAGCTGTGTCCCTGGTATTATTTGGGTATTCTATGTACACTCCCGCTCCTCCATTTCGAACAGCATTTTGTGCTGACCCATCTGTGTAGACTCGGATCCAGAGGTCCTGTGGGTATTCTTCATCAAGGAAGCTGAGAGTGGCTGTTCTGCGCTGCACACTGTTCTGATCTTCCTTGTCAAATATTCCTCTCACTTTTGTCTGGATTTGTAGTGATAGTCTATGCTCATCTTTCCATGGAGTTCGCTCTGGAATAGTTGTTAGGGGGATACCAACTGTGGGCAGATCGGTGGTTTCTCTGCAGAGTCGTTTGGCCTGGTGGATAAAACTACTTCTTTTCAACCGCCCCATAGCTAGGTTTTCAAATCTGTTCTTCATAGGGTGGCCTGGCAAGCTGAGGAACTTTTCTGCTTGTATTAGCGTTTTCGTATCTCTGCGCTCACTCAGTGCTTGTGTCCTCCCCATCTTCTCCATTTCCACTATAGGGGTTGATCTCATCCCTCCTGTGGTGACTCTAAGTGCTTGATTTTGCACTTTGTCCAGCTCTTGTAGTGTGGTTTTTGCTGCCGAACACCATGCAGTTGACCCGTATTCCAGGTGTGGTCGTATGCTCTGTTGATAAACTTTGCTAAGTATTTTCCCACTGGCTCCCCATGTGGTTCCACTTAGCTTTCTCAGGATGGCTATTTTCCTTCTGGCTTTTGCTACTGCTTTGTTGATGTGCTTTCTCCATGTCAGCCTGCCATCAAATGTTACTCCAAGGTATGTTGGTTCTTTATCTTCTTGTAGGGGTGTTCCATTTATCTGGATGGTCCCTGCCTTTTGTTTTGGAGAGAGGGTAAATAGGGTGGTGCTGCACTTGTCAGTGTTTATGCTGACACACCATCTATTTGCCCATGCAACAAATGTATCTACAGCTCTTTGTAGTAATCTGGTGGCCACTGATGCATGTTCATTTGTGCTCCATAGAACCAGGTCATCGGCGTACATTGCGGCTTTAATTCCATGCGGTAGATTAGCAACGAGATCATTGATGAAGATTAGAAAGAGTGTGGGGGACAATACTCCGCCCTGGGGAACTCCGTGACGCAGTAGTACTTTCTTGCTCTTTAGTCCGTCTATCTGTACTCGGGCTCTTCTGTTGTGCAAGTATGCTTTCACCCATTTGTACATTCTTCCATTGACTTTGCAGTTTCTCAGTTTATTCATCAGACCTTCTTTCCAGACTTTGTCAAAGGCTTTCTTCAAATCTATCCATGCCGCAAGCACCAGCTTCTTCTCTTGGAATGCATCCTCAATTTCTTGAGAGAGGTAGGTTGTCTGATCTTCCGTAGAGTAGCACTGCCTAAAGCCAGCCTGCTGTGGCACAAGGATGTTTTTACTTTCAATGTACCACTGCAGTCTGTGATTGATGATGCGCTCCAGTGTTTTGCTGAGACAGCTGGTGAGGCTAATTGGTCTGTAGCTAGAGGCAATGGAACTATCTTTCCCTGATTTTAGGAGGGGTATCATGATTGCTTCTCTCCAGGCTTGTGGAACACTGCCTAAGGTCCAACTGTTATTGAAGATCTGCAACAGCTTTGCTTTGGCCTCTGTTCCTAGGTTCCTGATCATTTCATTGGAGATACCATCAGCTCCTGGTGACTTTCTCATTTTCAGTTTTGATATGGCTAGCTCCAGTTCGCTGATTGTGATGGGTGTCTCCAGAACCTCATGTACTATTTCCTTCTGTCCTGTATGTTGCAGTTTCTCTCGAATCTCCTGTTGTTTCTCTGGACTAATTTTGATATTGTTATCTTGTGCGAATGAGTCCGCAAAATGGTCAGCTGCTTGCTTTCTTGTTAAGATGTTTCCATCTTTATGTAGAGCAATTTTTGAGTTTCTCCCTGTGCCCTCATCAGTTAAGTTGTTTTATTAGCTTCCACAATTTCCTTGTGTCTCTTTCAAAGTTCAGAGACTCTGTTTTTTCCAGCCAGCTTTTCCGTCTAGCCTGCAGCTTGGCCCTTTGAAATTTGGCTTTTGCATGCTGGAATTTATTGTGGTGCTCTTGGCTGGGTGTGGCCTCTGCTTGCTTTCTACATACTTCCACATCATTATGCAACTGTTCCAGTTCACTACTCCAGTAGGGTTTATATTGTTTACGGGCTCCTCTTGGTACTGTTTCTCGCGCTGCCTGTAGTATGCATTTCCCAAACTCTTCAACTACTTTATTTATGTCTTTCTCAGTGTTCAGATTTCTAACCAGTATGCTGGTGCGATGCTTGTACACTGCCCAGTCTGCTTTCTTGTAGTTCCACCTCGAGAAGGTGCTGCTTTCACTTACAAGCTCATTTTCTACAGTTAGAAAGACTGGTCGATGGTCACTGCCACCTAGTTGTTTCCCAACAATTCGTGTAATGTTCCACTCCAGGTCTGGTGAATGAAAAGCCAGGTCAGGTGTAGTTGTAGAGTGCCATGATCTCGAGTAGAAAGTATGTGGGTCGGACGGCTTGTTAACCAAGATGAATCTATTCTCATCCTGCCAGTCTTCCAGTCTCTCTCCTCTCTGGTCATGTGATCATAGCCCCAACTCTGCGAGTGGCTGTTGAAATCGCCGCACACAATCATTTTTTCTGTTAATGGTAGTGTGTCCAGTGCCTGTGGACGGTCACTTGGACAGTAGTAATTGATCAGATGTAGGTCTGTATAGCCTGTTTTAAGTCTAAGTGTCTGATACTCAGCCCCTTCCATATAGACTTCGATTTGGGAAGCAGTGATGTTATTTTTTACAAGGGTAAGTATCCCACCTTTTCGCCTGTCCTTTCGGTCAGATCGGTAACACTGGTAGCCTCTGATTTTGAAGGCTATATTTTTGTTGAGGTGAGTTTCTTGCAAGCAACATATGCTTACTTTTTCTTTGTCCAGGATGTTTTCTAATTCTACTTTTTTGTTGCTGACTCCCGCATTCCAGTGCATTATTTTAAGTCTTAGTTTAGTATGGCCAGCTGTTCTATTCTCATGTCCCCTGGCTCCACAGGACATCTGAGAAGGACCTCCAGTAGTTGGGGTTGGACCCTTTCGAGACATAGGGTCCGACACTGCCTTACCTGCCTGGGGGTCCAAAGCAGGGCGAGCACCATAACGTTTAGCAGCAGTCGACATATTCCATTTTGCGTAATTGCGTGGCATCCTGATTTCTGTGGTGCGCCTCCTGGCTGGTTGCCTCCGTCTTCAGCACCTTTCCTTTGCTAGAGCAGACTGTGGTCTCACTCGAGTTTAGATATGTACACACGCACACACGTGTCTGCACATGCATGTATATGTATACACATCTAGAGTACACTGGTTATTTTCCGGCGCCAGATACTCGCCGTCACCCCTTCTCCTGTTAGTTAAAACAGTTCCGCCACGTGAAGGCCAGGAGTTGGACTTTTGCTGCAGAGGTTATGTATTCACGAGCCATTGGGGTATTTAAGCAATGTTGGGCGCTCACCCCAACACTGCGCCCCGGCTACATACAGCAATTTGGAACCATTGTGCCACTTTATTTGCAACCTTTAGGCCGGAACATCTGGCTTCTGCTGGCATTTTTTTTTAAAAACCAGGTTAGCCATCCTGGGGGTTTCGAGGGACATTTTGTTGTGGTGTCGTCCACATTTCAGCTGGTCAAGGTAGAACGGCCAAAGACATCACAGTCAACCCTCAAGGGAAGGCAGGGGCAGACCATGGGCATTCCCAGCCATCTAAGGAGGCTTCCATAATTGCATAGCCAGCACATTGCGCTCTGGTACTGGGCTCACCCAAGGGATCGCCACGTCCTGCTCATGGCTGCTTTAATTCCTCACTTCCATGTATTGGGTATTTTGTTCGCCGCTGGTCACTTCCCACGCAAACCAGGAGCAGTCAGTCTGCAGACGACAGCCCTCAGCAAAATTTTGCTTCGGACTTCCACGTAATGGATTCGCTAGCCAAGCGTTCCATTTTGTGTTAATGAGTTTATTTTTCTACCTTAGTTTGCAGATGACATCCAATCGGCAAACTTTCACTTTGGACCTCCACGTAATGGATTTGCTAGCCAAGCATTCCATTTCGTGTCAATGAGAACTTTCTCCACCGTTAACTATACTCTCAGTGAGTTCTTTATACAGACTTGCATCGCAACCATTGCGTGCGATTGGGACTCTCTTTCACCTTTAGTAATGCTCCCGAGGTAGGCAACATGTGCTGCCGGCTCAACACCTTACTTCCATGCAGCAGAGAGCGAGTAACGGCCAGGACCTATCATCCGGGAGATCCCTCATATCCTTCGGTTGAGAACCTTCAAACAAGTGTCTGGGCCAAGCATATAGCAGGCTTAGCATCTCACCTCCATTTTACATTGGGCGAGTATCGGCCTGGCTCTCACATCCGGGGATTATTGACATTGAGGCATTCAGCCATATCCCTCAGCAGAGAGCCGTCGAATATGTATCTGGAACAAGAATGTTGTGGCATCGTGCGCCCGATTTGGACTTTGACTGCCTGTCCTCGGTCTACCTGCAAGGCAGAAGGTGTGTGTCTCTTGGTCTGGTTCCAGCAGCCCTTGACCTGTCCGACATGAAACTGTGCTATCGTCTACATAGCTCTTGGGGTCACTGAAACACGCAATCTCCTCTACCAGGCAAGGTGAAGACACGTCAGAGGGGCTGCAGAATTTAATACATGCTGTTATTGTAAATAGTGAGCCATTTTACTTTGTGGAAATATCTGCCATGCAATTACTTTTACCTTTTGACTTCTTTTAGGACAAAAACATCATGAACAGTATGATCAACAGCATGTACAGGCAAGGAAGACCAGCAACTCCTACCTCAGTTAACAAAGTGACCACCTCTACACATACGACCTCAGTATCCTCATCTGCAGACTCACAGAAAAGAGCTTCAAAACTCTCTGGGGTTCAGGCTGAATCAGATGACTTACAAGGCAGAGAATCAAGGCAGGGTTTGTGCATTGACAGGAGATCAAATACAAATACTCCTGCAGAAAAGATGGAACTGGATGTCAGACATAACAATACCATTCACTTGGCTACAGCCAACAATGATATGGACTTGACTGATGGTGATGGTTCCAGTGATAAAACAAAGGTAAGTTATATTTAGATATTTTACCTAGTTAAAAAGTTAGTTGCATATTCTTTACAGGACGTAGCAGTGAAACTCCATCGTTTTTGTTGCTGTTTGTGATTCCTGGGCAAGTTTACGTTCAGTAGTCTGCCATTGCTTCCCGAATAACCGGTGCTCACACGATTGCATGGAAAACAGCTCAGTGCCATCTGCTTCCAAATCGTCCACAGCTGTGATTTGAATGTAGGATTACAAATTGCATTTGTAACCCCTTCGTCACATAGCTGGCTAGTACATACATTTCATAATCCAGCATGTACGGAGAGCAGATTAAATCAGAATCACAAAGGGTTTGGGGTTCCTTTTGACGTGTGCTTTAATTTGGGTTAATGTAACAGAATAGTTCCTGGGGGAGGAGGGAAGTTAAGGTTGGCGGGAGAGTATGAGAGGGAACATAAAATAGGAAATACACGTACTTGCTTATTGGGGCACGAAATTGCACCAAGGAGCAATTACGTGGGGAGATAATGACAGATTGTCAACAACAACAATGTGGTTGTTGACAAGGGATCATTAGTGACTTGGCTTTCGATCGATATGGTCGCTTGTGTGAGAAAGCAGAAAGGATGACCAACCACTGAAGGTTAAGATTTGTTATAGAGTATTGTGGCCTGGATACTATGATGTGTTGTTTTATTAGCCGAAAGGCTTTGTGCTCCTGCTTCTTATGGTGATATCGGACTGCAATAAATGAGGATAATGAAGATGCAGTGTTGTTCCATTTTATTGTACGTGGAGTGAGAGATGTGAAGATATAAAATTCTGACCGCTCTGTCCTTTGATGGTAAGATCGATTGCCGACTAAGAAAGTTTATACCTTGCCACCACACGTCAACGGATGGAAGTAAATGAGGAAAAGGTCAACGCTCTGACAACTTGGAAGTCTAACCCTATACGATTCAGCGGTTTAGCCCCAACGGTAGTTGAAGGTCACCAAAACCCTCAAGAGGCTCGCTAACGAAAGAGTGGTGCACTGTTATATTAAATTTAATGTACCAGTGCACCACTCCTATAGCAGGAAGCTGCTGCCGGTTTATAAAATGTTAGGACCATCACGTTTTTGTAGGCCTGGGTGTACAGAGGGATACGTGGCTAGTCTTTGCCTCCTGTACCAGAGCTGACATCGAAGCCTTGCCCAATTGCATTTATGCCATTGTCAGCATAATGTCTAGCCATTGGTCCAATGCACCCGCTGTAACTTAGCATGTTGTCACTTAATCTTTCATGTTAGTAACATTTATTGTGAACTTTCACATTGAAGAGCTTTAGTGTTACTACATTCTTCAAGCTTAGTAATGTTTCTGAATATGTTGTCATGTTAGTAACATTGATTGTGAATTTTCACTGTTTGAGACATTTAC
Source organism: Cepaea nemoralis (assembly GCA_014155875.1). Classification (NCBI taxonomy): domain Eukaryota; kingdom Metazoa; phylum Mollusca; class Gastropoda; order Stylommatophora; family Helicidae; genus Cepaea; species Cepaea nemoralis. Next base: position 171,929 of record JACEFZ010004489.1, read on the forward strand.
TTAAATTATTTCTGTTGTACAGGAAAATGTAGACCCAGCTAAAAGCAGACGACCATGGAAAAGACGAAGAGAGTCACCTGATGGACTGAAAAAGAAGAGACAAAGTAAAGTGAAAATATGCTGTTGGTGTTGGTGTTAGAATTTCATCATTTCAATTTCTTCACGCTTGCATGACTTTAAAAACTAGGGACATGATATTTTATCACCATGCTCATAAGCTGTCTAAGCAATGAGTGCAAGACTTGGGTGCTGATTGTTTGTATTATCATTGTGGGATATTGTCATGATTCTCTTGCAATCTCAGTGTTCAAAGTTTGATGTCCTTGGCAGGCTTCATCATAGTGAAGACCATGGCCAATCGTCCTTTAGTTAGCCAGAATAGTTACTGCTGAGGATGCTTCATGGCGAGCTGAAGAAAGGTCTTGGCTAATATGAAGTCTGAAACTAGCACATCAGTGCCTCTCCACCCTTTTGTACAGTGTTATTTACACTTCTAGGATTAGCCACCTGCTTTGCACTCTGAAGGCTGTGGGTTCATTTCCAGAATTTGTCATTTGGTTCATGAGTGCAGTTTCCTTAGAGAATTGTGGTTATCATTGGAGTTATGGAGTTCCTGCTCTGTGTGACATTTTTAGCAGGCCACCCTGTGACAAGAGGCTAAGCCATGTGGGATAAAACCTGGTGCAATGAAGTCGATCCTCATGCCTCTTTTACGCTAAACATTAGCACAGTGAAAACATGTAGTGTATTGTGATGTTTGCAGTTGTATGTTACTGTATGTTGTTGATAGAGTGAATAAAAGAGAGAGAGACTTAAATTTAAGGTACTTCAATCTTAATTCACCGCAAACAAAGAAGAATCCCTTCGAGCCTCATTTGCATCGGTCCAGCAATCATTTTCCGGTTTAGTGTTCGGTGGACTGCTAGACCGATCAATGGATGTTTTTTTAGTTTTGGGCCCGTAGGGCTCTCACTGTCATCGACAGTGAGGGCCCTACGGGCCCAAAAACTTAAAAACATCCATCGATCGGTCTAGCAGTCCACCGAACACTAAACCGGAAAATGATTACCGAACCGATGCAAATGAGGCTCGAAGGGATTCTTCTTTGTTTGCGGTGAATTAAAATTGAAGTACCAAATTTAATATAGTTATACTTAAATTTACTATAGTATATAATTTAAGGATATTATTAAAGTGCTTTACTGTTCTGTTTTACTTACTACAATTTTCACAACTGGTAATGAGTCAGGGTGAGAGAATTTAACCCCTTCAGCTCTAGATCCTGAAAATCAGCCTAAGTCAAAATTATGTCACCTGGACAACCTATTCATCAGTCTCATAACCAACCCAAGATTGGTGGGATGAGCATGGACATTGTAGAAAAATAACATCAGGAAGATCTTTGAAAAGAGAAGACTAAATGTGATGTAAATAATTTGAAAGTTATATGTGCCTAAAAGGTGGTTCTACATGTTGAAAGAAGTGGCACATTAAGTAGGATTAAAACGTCGGTTTTATCACAGTAACTAATTGTGCTCATGTGTTCATTTATCTGTACTATTTATGCTGTGAATGAAAAACTACTCATCCACCAGTTGCCATTTAGATTAGTAAAGTAGTTACATTTTTTGTTTCTTTCATGTTTTGCATGCTAACAATGTAAAATTAATTAACACATCTCTGATGTATGTTTCCTCAGATGCTCATAAACTTGTAATTTTTTATAAATTTAATATTGTATTTGTGTGTGCTTAATCATATCTACACAGCTTCTTTTCTGTTTTTGTTGTTAGAGCAGCCTGTTTACCCAAATGTGAACTTCTCTAATATTGGAGGAAATGAAAGTATCTTAAAGGTAAGCCGCCACAATAATATCAGAAAGCAATGTTTCCTGAACAGTGTACCTTCATATTTTTATTTTAGGTCATAATATGGTGTCCTTTTGTCTCTGAGTTGATTTGAGTAAAAATACAGTGTACTTTTTAGTTTAAATATGTCTTGTGAGCTGCCATGGGCACATGCTATTAATTCATAAGTTCGTTCGTGACAGAAATGTAATAAGTAGGTTTGTATTAAATTATTAATTCAGTTTCATCTTTTGAATTTATTCAAATGAAATACTTTTTTAGTTTGGAATATTTAAATTCACTCTGCTATATCTTTTTCATTCTTTTTTTGTAAAAAAGGAGCTCATTAAAGCTAGTTGTGTGCCAAACTCAGAGGTCACTGTCTCCGACTTCAGTATGCATTGTAATATGTGCTTTCGCTAGACAGATTTGAAGTTATTGGCCCTATCTACCAATTATCTTGCGAGCCCAGCATTATGACTGACTCTTTGTGATTTCTAACTATCAGTGGATATGAATGTTTATGATTTTTCTACATTTCTATTGTCCTAGGTATCTGATCTTGTCACTCAAGAGATCAGGGAGCATGTAGCATCATTAGAAACCAAGGGTTCTTTACAGATTCCTAGCCCTAGGCTGGGATTTGAACCCAGTAAATTCTGAGCCTGAGGCACCATAATCTCTCATGCACACCACTCACCATCTGTAACATAAAATTACTGAGTTTGAACACTTATTTGTGTCATACGTATTAGATTATTATGTATTATTATATATAATATAGTATATTATTTCAGTAACACGCTTAGCTGTATATACTGTATATGTGTAAAGCTACAGGTTGTCTCACGGCAGATATTGTCACTGGAGCCTTCACAAGTGTGAGACTTCACATTTTACTCGCAACGTCATGGGATGGCCAGTTCTTTTCCTCTCCAAAGAATTTTCCTGTGCCTATTTTATGAGGCTGGGTCAACTCCAGGTCTATTCTGATGTTTAACCCTTTACAGGGCAGACGTTTGTCCGTTTTTTTGCTCTGAACGGGCAAGATTTTTCAGGTTCGGTGAAATTTTGGGTTACGTTAGTAAAAACATCACATCTAAGGTGTTAGTGATCATATTTTAGTGAAATAAAAATCAAAATGAAGGAAAATGCATGCAGGATTATTTTACTTACCTGAAATAAGTAATCCAATGTTGCCGGTAACCCACACATGAACACAAATATTTTAATCCACACATGAACACAAATATTTACAAAATACAACATATTGTTTGTGATTGTCAGTCATCTATACGGCAATTTACAAACACATTTTCAGAATTAGAATCACTTTCTTCAAAGAGAGATCTGAAGTGTGTACACTGCCCACGCTGGTATCACTGATATCTAGCTGCAATTCATAGTCAAATTTGTGCACTTAAATTGAACCCAGCGAAATCTCCGCTATCACTTGAAGAATCGACAAAATCCATTTTGAAAAACAAAGCGTAAATGCCTTGCAAACTATACAAAAATCTGATCAAATTGCTTGCAAATGCCGCACATGTCGACAATACCAGACGTAAATAATCGGAAGCTTCGGAAAGCCGTGAGATCGTGTTTTTACAACGCTTAATAATCATGGGCAGTTTCGAATGCTTTGCCTGTTACGGGGTAGAGACAGTTTTTGGCCGTTCTGCCCTGTAAAGGGTTAAAAGAAAAGAATCCTGCCAGGGAAGGGACTAAACCCAGGCGAGTGTTTTGTTAAGTTTACGTAGAGCTCTTTACCGTATTGAGTACATAAAGTAATGGACCCCTTTTTTATATTACACATCTTGATGCATATAATGCTAACCTCATATTTTTATAGAGCAACTGGCATTTTGGGCGTGATGTGGTTAATATCATGTCGACCGACTGTTTTTACTTTCCAAGACATTTCCTGGTACACATTTTATGCTGGGTCGACCAGGGAGTCCAGGTCAATTTGTACAAATCAGGCTCACTGTGAATTCAAACCCATGAGCACCTGAGCTCATTGAGTATACAGCTTGTTTTTGTTCAGTTGGTGTAGAACTGCATATAAGTCTTTTACATGTCGTTTCAGTTTTTAACTTGTTATGCATAATCTTTTTTTTCTCCTTTTTGCAGCATCTTCGAAAACGTTGCCACTTTCTACAATACCCTGAATTAATGCAAATAATGGAAGGAGATTTGCCAAAAAGCTTCTTGTTGCATGGTCCACCAGGATGTGGAAAAACACTGCTTGCAAATGCTATAGCTGGGGTTTGAATCTTTGCAATTTTTTCCCTTAGATATTATAGTTAGTCGACAGATCATCCTCATTGCACATCGAACCATCAGTCCATATGTGCTTGGATCCCCTCCTCAGTAAATCCCACAGCGTGTAGCGGCTCACGACACCAGTTCTGTGTTGGTTTATTACTCTTCTTTGGCTTCCTGCATAGTGTTCTTGTTTGGCCATGCCTCTTTTAACTTGCTGTTCTCGCAGCCTGACCATGGTTGTAGATTCCCAGTCATATCTTGGTTCTCGTAAACGACTTACTTCTCGTAGAGCATTCAGAATGTCTGCCTGGTCCATGGCTCATCCACCTTCCACAGTAGCCCTGCCTGCAAGCCTGTCAGCCTGCTCATTCCCTTGTACACCGCATGCCCTGGCATGAAGATAAAACTAATCTTTGCCAGCCAAGACCGCTCCAGAGACAGCGGCCACTCTTTCCGGACCCACCTCATCTCTATCATCCTGAACATACTCATTGAGTCATTTAGGATACATGAATGATTGAATGTCTCTATCTCGAGCCATGTTATTGCTTTACTTACTGCCATGACTTTCATAGTCAGGCTGCTTGTGGTCAAAGCAAAAGCGCCAGATTCTTCCTTCACACTTTTCCCTCAGGCCTGAGCAGTAAAGGCCCATGAACTTCTCAATCCTCGGATAACCGACCCATCCATGTAAATGACAGCATCATCCTCTAACGAATTCTCACTTACACCTCCACAACAACAGGATTTTCTTGTCTGCTTTCCTGTCTAGTTGGATGCACACTGAAAAGGACGTACAAAAATGTGTTGGCACTTGTACCCATTCCTAGCCAGGTTCTAAGTCCTCAAGTGAACACACCTGCTGAAGAATGTCTTCGGCTTTACCCATCCACGACTTTCTTCTTTTTAACCTGCTGCCCTTTGCCTTCTTAATCTTGCTGTGCAGTGGATGTTGTGTGTTAGCATTGACTCTGAGATAGGCACGTGCTTGACAAAATTGTATTCTGTCCCTCATGGTTAGAAAATCAAGAAGGTAGCGCATCACCCTGCATGCTGTATCTCTTGTACATCCAAGAATAATGCGCATAACTTCGTTCTGTATCCTTTCCATCCTTTCTATCTGCTTATGGCCGAGAGTCAGGATCGCCATCGCATACTCCAGAACAGAATGGACCAGACCCTCGTAAAGAAGACATAGATGGCGCTGCTCACAGTTTGCCACGCCATCACCCACATCACAGCCAAACCCCGCTTGGCCTTTGTTATCACCTGGTCTCCTCTCTGCCGTGTGTCTACTGTGACGAGGTAGAGTGGCTTGCGCGTTCCAATGACCCCAAGAGTTATGCAGACGGTAGCACAGCTACTGGTAGGGTCACCCATGTCGAACAGGTCAAGGGAGAGGAACCAGACGAAGAGACACACAAACCTGCTGCCTTGTAGGTAGACTGGGGACAGTCAAAGGCTAGGAAAAGCACCCCCGAAAAATGCTTGTCGAAATTGGATGTACTGAGCCACAGGCTTGACAAAGCAGTGCAACGTAACCTAATCAATTCATGATGCGACAGATGAAAATTAATCGTTATGGTGCTAATCCCATGAAGTCCCATCAGGCGGTGATAGTGCCGGGCGCCTTGCCTCGAGGGGGTCCACCCATTACTACTGGTGGTCACCTTCTCCTGTGCTGTGGAGTCAAGGCACCGAGGAGTAGGTTAAGAGCAATTGACAAAACACCCCGGACACTCAACATACTATAGTGGAATGCCAAAGGAGTTTATAACAAGAAAGTCTCCCTAATAAAGCATCTTCATCAAGATAACATATATGTGGCATGCATTCAAGAGACACACCTCAACGCCAATCACAGATTCTCAGTCAGAGGATATCAGGCGTGAAGGACACACAGGAGAGGTTCTAATATTTACACGAAATACAATACCTTTCAGCGAAGTATCTGTGATCTCTGACAACCAAACGTAAATTATAGGTGTTGATATAATGATAAAGGATGTGAAAATAAGAATTTACAATCTGTATAGCCCAGCAGATAAGGACCTTACACTCTCAAACATGAAAGTAACTGACACAAACTGCATTATTGTCGGAGACTTTAATAGCCGTTCAGAAAGATGGAGATACCCAGATACTGACAAAAGAGGAGATGAAGTGGAGGACTGGGAAATAGACTCAAATCTCCATCTACTCAACAAAGTGGATGATACACTGAGCTTCTACTCCAGAAGGTGGTTTACCACTTCTACTCCAGACTTAACATTCTGCACAGGAGACATCCTCCACAAAATTGATCGTCATGTGCTGGACCAATTAGCAGGTCATGACCACAGACCAATCAAGCTTGTAATGAATATGGAGTATATTCCACAGGAGCAAAAGCCTTTGCCCCGCTGGAATTACAAACGAGCAGATTGGGACAGATTTGCCATACTAACAGACAAATATTGTGAAAACATAAATACACGATATGGCAACATGAAGCAAATGGTGGAAAGTCTAAATAGAGCAATAATACAGGCAGCCACTGAGTCTATTCCAAGAGGAGCGAGGAAAAATTACAAACCATACTGGACTGAAGAACTACAAATTTTGGAGGACAAAGTTGAAGATGCCAGGAAGACAGCAGAGAGAGAACAACTGAAGCGAACATCTCTCTCAAATCCATCTCAGCAAAATATAAAAGAACAGTAAATCAAACAAGAGATTGTTGGAGGGAAAAAACAGAAAACCTGAACTTTGACAGGGATGGAAACAAACTATGGAAACTAGTGAAAGCCATGAACAATGAAGGACCTAGAAACAAACAAATAACAATTAAACAAGGAAATGCCTTGCTTACAGGAAAAAAAGGCTGCAAATGCACTAATGGAACACTATGCCAGTGCAAACCACATTGATATTACAATCGAACAGAAGAAAGCAATCAAAGATAAACAGATACATCATTGTAATACAGAGACAGAAGCAGAATATATGATGGCAAATCTAACAATGGAAGAAATGGAACAGGCAATGAATACCCTAAAAAAGAAGAAATCACCAGGAAAGGATGGAATCACAAATGAAATGCTAATAGGACTAGGCACTAAGGCAAAAAAGAAACTACTAGCAGTCCTAAATTACAGCTGGAAGAGAGGAATAGTCCCACAGGCATGGAAGGAAGCTATACTAATACCAGTCCCAAAGAAAGGAAAAGACCTGGAAGAACCAAATGGCTATCGACCTATCAGTCTACTTAGCTGTGCAGGAAAATTAATGGAAAATTATCAATGGCAGGCTAACATGGCATCTGGAAGAAAACCAACTCTTAACACCACACCAAGCAGGATTCAGAAAGTTCAGATTCACTGATCAAATAATCTATACAGCCAGGAAATAGAGGATGCCTTCCAAGAGAAAAAGCACACACTTGTGGTCTGGATAGATTTAGAAAAAAGCATTTGATAACGTATGGAAGGAAGGACTGAAAGTAAATCTGCAAAAAATTCATGTTTGTGGGAAAATGTACAAATAGATCAGCCACTACCGTGAGAACAGGACAAAAGTACAAGGACAAACCAGCAAAATAATGTTGTTGGAGCAAGGTGTCCCCCAAGGAAGAGTTCTTTCACCAACATTACTCCTAGCATATATAAATGACATTATGGAAAATTTTCCAGCCAGAGTACACACATCCTTCTTTGCAGATGACCTAGCCATATGAAAATCTGAAGAATATATTATTACAGCTAACAGCAGAATACAGCAAGCCTTATTAGCGATTGAGGCCTGGTCATAATCATGGCTAGTGAAGATAAGTGAGGAGAAAACAACATACACAGTGTTCTCCCTCTCAAATAAAACTCAGCAACCTAAGCTGGTATTGAATGGAAAAATATTGCGCCATGAAGAAAATCCAAACTATCTAGGAGTCACCTTTGATCGTCGCCTGACATGGAAGACACAGGTTGAGAAAAATCGAACAAGAGCAAGGCAAAGAATGGCAATCATGAAAAAGCTTGCTGGTACAACGTGGGGAGCAGATGAGAAAGTTCTCAAGAAGTTATATACTGGACGGGTGAGGCCAGTACTGGAATATGGCATTGCAGCTTGGGCAACAGCAGCTAAGTCAAACTTTAACAAAATAAGTAGAGTCCAAAATCAAGGAATGCGAATCATAACTGGAAGCCTGAAGTCAACGCCTATTAATGAACTAGAAAAGATCACTTGTTTACAACCAATGCAGGATAGAAGAGATAGCAGAGCCCAGCAACAAGCAGAAAAATTTAGAAGATTGACAGACCACCCTATGTATAACAGGTTTAATGGTTTTGGAAAGGGAAGACTGAAGCGTAGCAACTTTGTAGAAACTGCAAAACGAAAGATTAGGGCAGATCCTATACCCTGACATATTTGATATTTAACATATCAACAGTCAAACCCATTTACAATGCACACAAGTTCCCAGCTTGGAGACAGCAGCAACTGCCTGAGATGATAGAAAACATTCCTGGTATTGAGAAAAAGAACACTCAGAATGAAACCGAAAGAAGAAAAATAACCCTAAACTACATAAAAGAACATTACCCAAGTAGCAATTGGACCCATGCATATACAGATGGATCAGCCAAAAATTCAATAGAAAATGGAGGAGGAGGAATTCTCCTAAATTTAAAAAATGGAGTGAAAAAAACACAGTCAGTGGCAACTGGAAAATTTTCAAGTAACTTCAAAGCGGAGGTAGAGGCTTTGAAAACTGCAGCAGAAATGCTCTTGATGGAGGAAAATAAAGAGAAGCAAATAGCTATCTTCACAGATGCAACGTCAGCTGTCTCAATACTGAAGAGCAAAAACAACACAGAACTAGCTGACCTAAGAGTAGCACTCCATGGTCTATGCCAGAAATCCCCAAAAAGTTGTAATACAGTGGATCCCATCACATTGCAGTATACCTGGAAATGAAGAGGCTGACAGACTAGCAAAAGAGGGCAGACGACTACCACAGCCTGACGTAGACATAACCTATAATGAGGCAAAGAAGTTTATAAAAAGCACTTATAGAACCAAATGGGAATCAGAGCATCCAGGCCACCAGAAGGATGATGCACATTACAAACTCGACCGAAGAGAACAAGTAGCAATCTTCAGACTCCGCACAGGACATAACTGGCTGAAATACCACTTGTTCAATAAACTAAAGATAGGAGATACCGATGAATGTAATTATGGAACTGGTAAAATGACAGCTAAACATTTGCTGCAGGAGTGCCCAATATATGCAGAACAGAGAAAGATATTTTGGCCCACACCTGCTTTATTTGAGGACAAGCTCTATGGAGATATCAACAATCTCAAGTTGACTGCAGCTTACTTTAACTACATTCAGGTTGACATCTAAAGGTGCATGAAGAAGTATTTAGACTGCCACACTTCATACCACAGGTATGTCGGTTACAAAAGCATCCCAGAGGCATGAAATGGAATATTGCTTGGATAGCAAATCCATTACGTGGAAAGTCCGAATCGAAAGCTCACTGTGTGGGCTTCATAAAAGGTGGGAAAAGTGTCCTAGTGGCACGAAATGGAATATTGCTTGGATAGCAAATCCATTACGTGGAAAGTCCGAATCAAAAGCTCACTGTGTGGATGTCATCTGCAGACTGCATTCTTCTGGTTTCCAGAAGAACAGCCTATGGTGAATGGAAGGCCCAATATACAGAAGTGAGGCTAAGCAGCCATGTGCAGGACGTGACGGTTCCTTGAGTGAGCCTAGTATCAGAACGCTGTGTGTCAGCTCTGCAATTATGGAAGCCTCCTTGGATGGCAGGGAATGCTCATGGTCTGCCCCTGCCTTCCCTTGAGGGCTGACCAGAATGTCTTTGGCTGTTCTAAATGGGCCAGCTGGGATGGGGGATAACACCACAACAGTGAGAGTCAAACGTCCTAAGAAACCCCCGGGAAGGTTAACCGGGTCAAAAAATGCCCGCAGAAGTCGGATGTGTCGGCCTAACAGCGCAAGAACGCAGCTCTGCTGTAAACAGACACAATGCAATCACGTCCGAAAAAAGAAAAAAAAAACTCCGGATGAACGCAGAAGAAGAAGAAGATCACCCGGTCTACATGCTCAGTATAAGCTAGGCTTCGATCAAATCATATCCCCAGGTAATTCATTGCCTGCGCTCTTTCCACCGTCTCTGAACCCAGATTTACAGTTGGTGTTGGTATGTTGACAATATGGTTATTCAAAGAGAACCATGTCACTGTTGCCTTTGTTGGGTTGACCATTCCCCCAGCTTCAACACACCAATTCTTATGCGATTGAGTTTGGTTTGTAGATCCACAGCAACCTGATCTCTATCCTTCCCCTGACGATAGTCTAAAACATCGTCTGCATACGACAATGTCCTCCCCAGTCCTATGATTTGCTCGCTGGTGATTCTCAGTGTAGGCGTTGAACAGCACCGGAGATAATGGTGATCCCTGTGGTAGGCCAGGATATATTGTTGTTGGTTCTGAAGTCCAACTGTTACATCTAAAGACTACTTTCCGTTAGAAGAGGGCTGCAGCGATCCAACTAAGGAGGAAAGGACTTATCTTGAGTTCAAGAAGCTGAAGCATAAAAAATCAAATGGTACTCAGTTGTACGCTTCTTCAAGATCTATTGCTGCAGCAAATGTTTCAATGCTTGAGTGGAAACCTTCATGGGCAAAAACTGCTGCATTGGTCCAGGTTTCTCTCTTTGGATGGTACCCTCCCAGGGTAGGTGGGAAAACACCTTGCCTCTCTAGCTGGCTTGATATTTTTCTGGCAGTTAACTTCTCCAGCAGCTTACCTATTGTATTCTGCATGGTTATTACTCGTTATCCCTGAATTTTTGTGTGGTCTTTGCCAGGCTTCGGCAAGGGAATCAGATAGCTGTGTAACCACTCCTTGATGCTAGCACTCCCTATACTGTTGTTGTACATGTCTGTTAATTTCTCTAGCTCGTTGTTGGTACACATATTGATGTCATCATATCTTAAGCCATCTGGCCCTGGAGCGCTGTTATTTGATCGTTGAAGCACAGCCTTGATTTCTTTCTCTGTCACTGTGTCTTCATCCGAAATGTTCTGGGTGTTGCACCTATCTGAGATGACCTCATTGGCGAGATTTCGGCCTCTCATGTCTGTCTGGTTGCTCTGCTCTAGGTAGTTCTGCTCTAGAGACCATAGATATTATGTAGTAGCTTAGCAAATTTTAAAATAAAAATCGTATATTGTTAGTCTAAATCTAAATGCCGGCTGTGTGGCGAAGAGGTTACGGGTGCAATTCGTAATCCCACCTACCGCTGTCGAAACACAGTTATGGGCGACTTGGAAGCAGACTGCCTTGCGTTGGTTTCTATACAATGGTATAACTTTTCATTCCATAAGACCCGTTCATATAAGATTTTACCTGGTGTGGGATCTGTTTCATCTATTTAGACCTTGTTTACAAGATGAAAAGGTAATGGAGTAAACATCTTGGCACATTTCTTAAGGTCTTCTAGGTGCTACTTTAAAATTCTTTAAAATTGTATTTGTGTTATAACATAATTGTTGTATTTTTTTAAGATTCCTATTGTAAGGCCTACACTGTAATATTCTCCTTGTGTGATGTTTGTAAGGAGACTGGAGCACACATGGACTTATCCTTGTGCAGATACTATTGCGGGCAGACTTAAGTGCCGCACACTGAAATAATAGTGAACAATTGCAGCAATTTTTGTACTACAGGGACCTCATTGAACATAAAATCACCGCAGAAGTCGGATGTGTCGGCCTAACGGCGCAAGAGCGCAGCTCTGCTGTAAACAGGCACAACGCAGTCACATCCGGAAATAAAATCCGGATGAACGCAGAAGAAGAAGAACATAAAATCAACTATCCTTAATAATCTGGAATAACCTTTTGACAGCCAGTGATCAGGTCTACTGTGAGACAAATTAGAGCTCAATGAGAATGCCACATAAGGATAAATACTACTGTGATAATTTTATGGGTGATAAAAATTAGGCATTAAATTGTAATGTATAATAATTAAAAGTATGTTTAATGCATTAATTTATCACTTTGGTTTTCAATAAATATTTTAAAAACTTCATTTTAAGATAAGATCTTGACTGTTTTCTATATTGAGACCTTATTTCTTTTACTGAAGGTATTTATAGGACATTTTTTGAAAAATGTTCTTTTATTTTGCAGGAGTACAAAGTTCCCTTGCTTAGCGTAGCATCTACTGAATTAGTCGGAGGAATATCAGGAGACTCCGAAGCAAATATCCGAGACCTATTTAACCAGGCTGCTGTAAGGATTTTTAAAACTATCCAAAGTGTTAGTCTTCACATATACTTCAATAATGGTGTGAAGTAATAAGCCTTCACATTTGCTATTGTATTCATGTGAAGTGTTCGGCTTTTACCCATACTACTGGTGTTGTGAGTTAGTGTTAGTGGCCACATTTCTTTCCATGAAAACCTCTGGGGCAGACATTTTTGCAGTTGAGTAAAACACAACACTGCTGGGGGGGGGGGGGGGGGGGGGGGGGATTCTACCACTTGTGATTGGAAACAGAACCACTGTACTGGTAAACAAAATGGTATCGCAAAGGGAGGGTTGGTTGTTGATACTGGAGTCTGAATAAAAATACAACATATGACTAGGAAGCTCGGGGGGATGGAAAAACACACCGGTGAATGTTTCCATCAAAATCTTTATCAACAGACAAGAAAAACAACAGTTAAAAATACAGATTAAACAAAAGAATACTTATCTCAACATCCAATCACCAAAACTGGGGGTGAAAAACCTTGGTAATTCATGGTTAAGCAGAGATGACAGCAGCATTTTTAAACATAAGTGATATGGGTGAATCTGAAGCAGACAGTGGGGATGGCACAAGAGCCAATGGTATAATGGAACATCACAACCTTCTTTAGAAGTGGTGTAAGCTTGATCAAGAAAAATCTATTGAGCTTCATATTGTTCCGCTGTATGAAGAACCAAGATTTTTAAACAATCGACCCAGCCCCTGATAGGTTTCAGGAAGTGGTCAGAGAAGTGGAGGCAGCCATCATTATATTGACTACATCAGCCAGTGGAGACTGATTGGCCAATACAATTGTGAGATTAATGCCATGTACCTAATATACCCCATTATGAAGTACACTAAATTGTCTAGGTAGACAGCTGAATTCCATCCATTGATGTTTTTCCTGCGTTGTCATAAATTTTGTCAGCTTGACAAATTATAACAGCACCAGTTACTGAGCACTATTTTGAAGACAAATATGAAAGAGCAAGTTTTTTTGGTTCATAGACATCATGCCTCCAACATTCTATTGCATTATCATTTAACATATTCACTGAAAATTGGGGAAAAAAATTAATGGTTTCAAAAAGTGTCTGCAGATTTCATTTAATAGCAATGTTAAGCAGAAGATTACATCATTATCATGCTACAAGGTTGCATAAAATAAGTTCACCAAACACCAACCATTCATTGTGAAAAAATTTAAATTTTCATAGTTCTTCTTTTTAAAATTGTGTATTAATTTTCCAGTGTACAACATTTGATGAAATCTGAAATAACACCTTTAATAATGGGAGACTACAAAGTTTTGATTGCTGGTTGTTGAGTTCAGTTGAGTCAAGACTGATATTACAGCACTCAGAAGCACTCAACATTCCCAAACACACTCCATCCCCATCTTCAACAGCTAATGAAGAGTTCTAGTACTACTGGTGCCAGTTGCATTCTGATTATGTATTCATCTGGCCTTTCCTTGGAGTACTGAGTGTCAGTCAGATCCTCTGGTCACTCCCTGTCACACCATTTTCTTCTGACCATGATGATTTATCTGAAATTTCTGGTCGTTAAGATACTTATTAAATAATGGCTGTTATGTGCACAACCAACTCTGATTTATATCTTTATTTGTAAAGTTGTCTGTATTAAATGATAATTAACTGAAGTAAATGTTAAGGTTCTATCTTTGTGCTTTTAATGCCAGTGCTTCCTTCATGCCTACAGGAACTTGCACACTGCGTTCTCTTCATAGATGATGTTGATACTATAGCCAGCAAGAGAGAAATGGCAACCAAAGCCATGGAAAGTAGAATTGTCACGCAGCTTTCCAACAGTATGGATGGTAAGTGTTTTACTTGATTGTAATCTTCAATATTCTCATAAGTATAAATGTCATAAGTGTGTAAGGTATTGAGTTTAGTGAAGGATCACTTTCATTGCACGTTGATATATCTATAAGTGCTCTAGTCTCCTCCCATAGAAAACTCAAGGAGAATCTCCACCACAGTGCATGAACTCCCTGGCATCTGTGAGGATCCAAATGTGTGTATATCATCATCACACGTGCTGTAAAAATTCATTTGTGGGTGGGTTTTCTAATTTTGCAATTTAGCTTGGGCAGTTTCTTGTTCAGCCTGGTCTCTTTGATTGCCTGCTCTTGAGGCATTTCTAACGTACTCAGCGTGCACACCAAGTCCTTCAAGTTTTTTGCCCTTGTCTGAGAAAGCTGTATGACCGATCCACTACCCAAGATCAGGGGGTGTCTACTATACTTTTCTTAGTTGGTTATATCTACACAGTCAACACTGTGAATTGGACCAGGTCTGCATGAACCAGGGACAGTCTAACCTCAGAAGTACTCCACCCCTTTAAGAGTATATAAGTGGTAAATATCCCACTTGTGTTGCTGGAGCCCATAAAGAAAGCAAAGAATAGTAATACTGAAACCTACCATGCATGTCATAAGAGGCAGCTGAGGAGGGTTGATGTGAGACTGGCAACCTCACCCTGTAGAAAACTGCAAAATCCAACCAATCATGAACAAGCATACAGAGGAATTGGAATGAGCTGGTTATTCCATTGGGAGATTAAATGCATAAGAATAAGATGAAGGTAAACGTAGAAATCAGTGAATGTATAGTGATTTACTGGGTATAGAATACTCAGTTTAATGTATTAATTTGTAACATATAATTAGTTGCATAGTTTGGAATCTGTTAAGACATATTCATGTGTGTAATTCTAACCTTTATTATTCTAAAAACAGATCTCAAGTCTAAAAACTTGCCTGTATTGATGATATGTGCTACTTATAAACCAAATTCACTGGATGAAGCATTCAGAAGAACTGGACGTTTTGACATTGAATATGCAATGAGATGTCCCGACAGAGATGCTAGGAAAAGGTATTTGTTTTTTGTTTCATTCATTCATTTATCATTCATATTCTTTTCTGCAATGGCTTATTCATAATTATAAGTGATTTTGGGGTCCATTTAGGGTCTGGGTTGAAGGTGCAGTAATATCTACAGAAGCTACTGTTTTTCTGTTGAATTAAGAACTGACATCACTGCACTCAGGACATTCCCATACATGTTCCTTCCTCTTGTTCAACAGCCAGCGAAGAGTCATACTACTAATCGTTCCCATCGCTATCTGATTGAAAGTTCTCCTGGTCTTCCCTCTCAGTTTTGAGATTCTTCCAGAATCCCTGCCGATCCCCAGCAATCTCATTTTTTCTACATACGGGTTCTCAGTCTATTCCCCCGCCTTCTCCACCTGGTCCCTCAAGTGCACGACCACCTCCCCTTTGTCCATAGGTAATCTACCACAAAGAGGTGCATTCCCTGCCAGCCTATCAGCCTGTTCATTCCCCCCGCACCCCCACATGGCCAGGGCAAAATATCCATACAATTCTCACAATCAGTGACCTCTGAAGCAACATTCAAACATGAAACATTCCTTTCTCTATCTTACTAAGCATACTCTTTGAATGCGTAATGAATACAGTGTGTGTTGCAGTAGTCTCCTAACCAACCGAATGCCGCTGTTACTGCTTCCACCTCCATTCTCATGCTGGAGGTTGTAGTCTCATATGCCAGGTTCTTTTTTAAGACTCGTCCATTAGCCTTTGCAATGAAACCCCAACCACGACGTCTGTTTCTCACCACTGACCCATCCGTGTAGATGACTATGTCACCTTGGTGTGTGTAACGCTGGATCAGTTATTGCACTCCAAACTCAGTGTGGCCCGCAGCCCATTCTCTGCACTCACAACCTAGTGTTACTATTACATTGTGCCAATCTGTCATGTCTTCCGGAACTTCAACCCACTCTTTTTTCATGATCGACGGTCTCCATATCGCACATCTGATGTATAGATATTTCTACCTGTGCCATCCAGGACCTGCCTCGTCTTAGACTGACTCTTGACCATATCTATGGCTTCATTCAGGGGGTGATCCCTATCTTCAGCAACTCTCAGGTACTATTTGGCCTTGAAGGACCCCATGCCTGTCAGTCATTGTTGTTAGCCCCAGGATGTGCCTCATGCATATAATTGGTGTGTCCTTTGTACACCCCAGGATTACCCACGTGACAGCATTCTGCATGCACTCCAACCTGTCAAGCTGACTCTTTGATACTGTCAGCAGCCCCAAACCATACTCAGTGACAGAAATTATTAACTGCTGAAAGAGCCTGTAAAGCATCCTTTGCTCTACCCTGGTTGCTGCCATTGCCCTCAATGCATTAAGTCCCCTACCAACCTTCACCACCAAAGCCTGCACATGATCCTTAAAAGACAAACGCCTGTCAAAGGTGATACCCAAGTACTTCAGTTTACTCTCTACTAAGAGGACATCCATTTAATATAATACCTGGGACCTCTGCCTTGACGATCCGGTTATCCAGGGAGTACCACACAACCTATGCCTTGTCTGGGTTTATAACGGCCCCTGCGTCCCTACACCACTCTGTCACCCTGTTTACTGCCACTTGTAAGTCTTCAGCCAAACTGGCCCTGTCTGTACACCGGCACATCATCTGCAAATGTCAAGTTTCTACCCACACCTGGTGTCTCAATAGCTGCGGTTTTACTGGTGTAGACATTAAAGAGCACTGGGGACAAGGCAGATCCCTGTGGCAACCCAGGTGTAATAGTACAAGGGTCAGAAGTCCAGGAACTCATTCGCAGTGCAACCATACGCTCATAGAGGACTGCTGCAACCCGTTTAACAAGGCAAGGGCAGACCTCAATGTCCAACAGTGTTTATATCAACCGATTATACCTGACCCTGTTATGCACATCCTCCAGGTCAAGAGTCACTGCCACCGTCTCTTCTTTATCCTGGAAGCCCTCGTAGACATCAAATGCAAAAGTTGCCGCATTGGCCCAGGTGTCCTTCTCAGGCCGGTAACTCCCGAGCCCTTTGGGAGGCAGATTACGACTTTCCAAATGTCTCTTCTCCTCCGCTTCATTTTCTCGCCACTGGCTGTTGTCAAAGGTATCGAGCACAAAGCACGTACTTCGTTGCTTTGGCGATAATTCTTTTTATTTTCCATAGTTGGTTTGATATGAAGGCGGGAATTAACCAGTCACCCTAATAGAGCCTGCCTACTAGGGAAGGGGCAAGGGATGTCCCTCAGGAACTGTTTTTCTAATCTATATCTATAAAAAAGGATGTATGTGTGTGGGTAGGGATGTATTTGATGCGTTCGATAATGGTCCATCCGATTGAGATGAAATTTTCGACATGTTTTCTTTTCATTCCCATGCAGCCAACTGTCATAGTTTTTTAGTGTACAATCAGCTATTTACTTACTAAAATTTAATATTTCAATTTTCATTATTATTTATATATAGCGAGGGGACTTAACATAAGAAAAGTTATTTCAAGGGGCTTAACTTTTAATAGCATTAAAATATCTATATATTTAGATTGTTGCATTGTTATCAAAGCTTTATAAAATGTTTGTCTACAGTTACAGGCATATGTGTTATAATATATAATGATAAAATCTTTAAGGTGTTTTCAAAGTTTTCATAAAAATAATGCATCTATTTAAATAGTGAAAATTTTCTAACTCATCTTTTTATTTCTCTTCAACAGCACATTTAATTTTTTTTACACATTCTCATATGTATTTTGCGTTAAACCCACGTTGTAAATAGTTTTATATTGGCTGAACCAGTACCAGTGAGACAACCCAGAGAGGTTCAAACACTAGATTTTCAGTAGGTCAGCATGGCAGAGTGGATAAGAATGCAAGTTCTTAAACATCTGGTGTGCTGATGCTGAGGTAAGGGATTCAACCCCTACACCGGACAGTTGGACTAAAATGTTGACCTATCGTCTTTGACTTGGGGACTTAAATTACAAGTACCTCTGAAGTCAGAGTGGGTTCACCTGATGGTGAGGGACACTGCTAGGGAAAGCTAATCCACGCACAAAATTCAGTCCAGCACTACTAGAAGTGTGTATGGAATACGCTTGAGTTCAAAAGCAAGCGAGCGCAAAACAAAACACAAAAAAACTAGATTTACACAATTTCAGGTGAGTTAACTAGAACACTCATACAGAATAATAGCTACCATTCATGTCGTAAGAGGCAATTAAGGAAGGTTGGTGTGGAACTGTCTACTCCATCCCATAGAATGACCCAGTACTTTCTAAAGAGGCACAGAAAGCACTAGTAGAGTGGTGAGCAGTGAGTTCTAGAATATTAGAACCTAACAAGTAAACATACATGTGATCCAGTATTGTGTACCAACAAATGATAGAATAAATCAACTAGAAAACTTAGTAACAACTTGCAAAGTCAATGGGAAGAGAGCAAGGAGAAGACAAAAAGATAAATAGCTGGATGGCTTGAACACCTGGCATAAATGGGACAAGAACACAGACTTGCTCAAAGACTGGTGATCGTGTGAGATGATAAACGATTACTGCCAACACTTATCATTATGATAGCAGTGGCAAAAAACAATTTAGAATTTGTGTTAGAGTTTGATTAGGCTGAAAATCAGTTCCTCTGATGTTTTTTATTTGTTACACTTCTCAGCATTCTTCAGACCTTGTATCAAAAGGTACAACTTGCAGACGATGTGTCATTGTCTGCCATTGCTGACCTCACTCCCGGTTATGTGGGATCTGATTTGAAAGCACTGATAACCGTCTCAAAAGCATGTGCTGTGGAACGCACTATTTCAGAATACAACATGCACAGACAGAATTTTGTGATAGATTGCGAAAAGACTGATGAAAGTAAGATTGCTGTTTAGATATTTATTTTTCTAAGTGTACGTGTGTGTGTGTCCACGTCTGCCTCTGTCACTCTTTCTCTCTCATGTTTTGTCTGTGTCTGACATTATTATTACTGTTTAAAAGATTATTTGATTTCTTCTCTTGCCTTGTATATTGCACATACATGATAGTATAGTGGCTGGTTCACAAGCCTACCAACATAAGTGGTACAGGTTTCTGTCCCCAGTCATAGCAGGATTTTGTTGTCTTCATTACAGATCTGGAAATGACCCAGTCTCGTGGCTGGTTGATTAGTTTTGAATCCATGAAAACCAAGTTTTAACTCTAAGTCCAATGCATTGGCATCTATCAGAATGATATTGACATAGAGACTGTTCCCCCAATCATTGGCATAGAGACTGTTCCCCCAATCATTGGCATAGAGACTGTTCCCCCAATAATTGGCATAGAGACTGTTCCCCCAATCTAGTACCAAAGTACCATCTCCATGGGGAATGTGTTGCAGAAAGCCCCTTCCCCTCTCCAAAACTCAGAAACCAGAGGGATGTGCAATACCAGCACTGGAACTTCACATCTGCAGAAACATTAGGATGAATCCAGGTCATGATTTAGCCCAGCACATTCAGACTGGCTGAAATTAGGCCTGGTTGGTCATGTTTCTCCCACAGGTTTTAAGTATTTCATTGTCAACTCCAACCCAATGCCCAGAGGGTGACCCAGCCTCAGCGTCCATGCGAGCTTGTGTGGTGCACCTTCTCCTTCTTTTGCCCTGTATATTCCCCACCAGTATGTTTGGTAATTGACCACTGTGTCTGCTATTATGACCAAGCCAGGCTATTTAAGCTTTTTAATGTGTATGATATTCAATAGATATATATAAACTTTTTTGTGTGTATGATATTCAATAGTTATATATTTCCTCCAATCTCCAACTTTACTTGCAATGTGGAGATGTTGAGATCATTTGGTATGTGAGGTCAGTAAGGCCAAATGGATTAGAGGGCATGCTTTTAAACTTCCAGCATGCTGATCCTGAGGCAGTGGGTTCAGTCCCTACACTAGTCAGTTGGACTAAAATGTTAACTTCCCGTCTGTGACTTGGGGACGTACATTACAAGTACCTCAGAAATTGGATCGGGTTCGCCTGAAGACAATTGACACTGGTAATAGGGAAAGCTAATCCATACGCAAAAATCAGTCCAGTCCACTATAAGTAGTAGCACATGTATGGACTATGCTCAAGTTCCAAGCGAGCGAACACAAAAAAATAAAAATTACATGTATGCAAATTTACTTGTAGAATACCAATAGCAACATCATTTAGTACAAACACAGGTTCTAAATGTTGCTGTATGTAGCCGGGGGCGGGGTTGGGGTGAGCGCCCAACCTTGCATAAATACCCCAATGGCTCGTGCATTCATCACCTATGCAGCAAAAGTCCAACTCCTGGCTTTCTCGTGGCGGAACTGTTTTAACTAACAGGAGAAGGGGCGAGTCACTGGCGCCGAGAAATAACCAGAACGCTCTAGATGTGTATGCACATACATGCATGCGTGTGTGTGTACCTACAAACATACAAACATAAACACAGTCTTCTTTAGCAAAGGAAAGATGTTGAAGATGGAGGCAATCAGCCAGGAGGCGCAATACAGAAATCAGGATGCCACACAATAACACATAATGAAATATGTTGACTACTGCTAAATTTATGGTGCTCGCCCTGCTTTGGATCCCCAGGCAGGTGCAGTGCCGGGCCCTATGCCTCAAAAGGGTCCAACCATGGCTACTGAAGGTCCTTCTCAGATGTCCTGTGGAGCCAGGGGACCTGAGAATAGAGCGTCTGGCCATACCAAAGACTAAAATTAATGCACTGGAATGTGGAGGGAGTCGGCAACAACAACAAAATAAAACTAGAAAACATCTTGGACCAAGAAAAGTAAGCGTATGTTGCTTGCAACAAATTCACCTCAACAAAAATATAACCTTCAAAATCAGAGGCTACCAGTGTTACCGATCTGACTGAAAGGACAGGCTAAAGGGTGGGATACTGACCTTTGTAAAAAATAACATCACTGCTTCTCAAATTGAAGTTTACATGGAAGGGGTTGAGTATCAGACACTTAAACTTAAGACAGGCTATACAGACCTTCATCTGATCAATTACTACTGTCCAAGTGACCGCCCACAGGCACTGGACACACTACCATTAAAAGAAAAAAATGATTGTGTGTGGCGACTATGTGGGTCGGACGGCTTGTTAATCAAGATGAATCTACACTCATCCTACCAGTCTTCCAGTCTCTCTCCTCTTTGGTCCATGTTATCATAGCCCCAGCTCTGCGAATGCTACAACTACACCTGACCAGGCTTTTCATTCACCACACCTGGAAATGAACATTATATGAATTGTTGGGAAACAACTTGGTGGCAGTGACCAAGGGCCAGTCTTTCTAACTGTAGAAAATTAGCTTGTAAGTGAAAGCAGCACCCTCTCGAGGTGGAACTACAAGAAAGCAGACTGGGTAATGTACAAGCACTGCACCAGCATACTGGTTAGAAACCTGAACGCTGAGAAAGACATAAATAAAGTAGTTGAAGAGTTTGGGAAATGCATACTACAGGCAGCACAAGAAACAGTACCAAGAGGAGTCCTAAACATTATAAACCCTACTGGAGTAGGTGAACTGGAACAGTTGCATAATGATGTGGAAGTGTGTAGAAAGCAAGCCAGAGGCCAAACCCAGCCAAGAGCACCACAATAAATACCAGCACGCAAAAGCCGAAATTTCAAAGGGCCAAGCTTCATGCTAGATGGAAAAGCTGGCAGGAGAAAACAGAGTCTCTGAACTTTACCGAATCATAACCCTGCAAAACACGTATGGCAAAGTCCTCGAAAAGATAGTAGCACGCAGGCTCCAGCGACATGTGGAAAGTCGTAATCTGCTTCCCCAAGGACTCGGGAGCTACCGGCCTGGGAAGGACACCTGGGCCAATGCTGCAACTTTTGCATTTGATGTCTACAAGGGCTTCCAGGATAAACAAGAGACCGTGGCGGTAGCTCTTGACCTGGAGGATGCGTATAACAGGGTCAGGTATGATCGGTTAATACACACACTGTTTGACATAGAAGTCTGCCCTTGCCTTGTTAGATGGGTTACTGTCAGGGTCTTGTTTGATATGAACAAAGGCTCGTGTTCACTAACAGGCGTGAAAACAATCACTCACACAGAATGAGTGTACAAACTCATGGCGACATAACTCAAACACTTTAATCGCACTTCTCAAACAGCAATCGTATCAGGCATCGCTCAAAGTCAGCGATAATGCCATTTCCAGAAACATACATGAAATATATCAATTCATAAATACAATAGAATATAACACTCACTCAGTCTTTACTCTACTCAACAAAGCATACAGGCTTTCTTCCATCAAGCATCGACTCATACATAGCAACACTCTTTCACTGTCCGTCCAGTCTCGAGGTCCTAGGCTGTCTGAGCTACCAGCAGTGATTCCTTGCGGGCCCTGTTTTACGCTCTCGTGTGCTTCGTGCACCACGCTGACCCCAGGCCATCTACTGCATAGTAACTGTTAGTCAAGTTCACGGTCGTACATGGTCATTGCAGCCAGGCGGGGGAGATGAAGACTCAGAGATTCTGACAGTTACGGCAGTCCTTTATGAACGTATGGTTGCACTGCGCATGAGTTCCTGGACTTCTAATCCCTGTACTATTACATCTGGGTTGTCACAGGGATCTGCCTTGTCCCCAGTGCTCTTTAATGTCTACACCAGCAAAATCGCAGCTATTGAGACACCAAGTGTGGGTAGAATCTTGACATTTGCAGATGATGTGCCGGTGTACAGACAGGGCAGAGACAGGGCCAGTTTGGCGAAAGACTTACAAGTGGCAGTAAACAGGGTGACGGAGTGGTGTAGGGATGTAGGGGCCATTATACACCCAGACAAGGCATCGGTTGTGTGGTACTCCCTGGATAACCGGATTGTCAAGGCAGATGTCCCAGGTATTATGTTGAATGGATGTCCTCTTAGTCGAGAGAGTAAATTGAAGTACTTGGGTATCACCTTTGACAGGTGTTTGTCTTTTAAGGATCATGTGGAGGCTTTGGTGGTGAAGGATGGTAGGGGACTTAATGCATTGAGGGCGATGGCAGCAACCGGGGTAGATCAGAGGATGCTGTACAGGCTCTTTCAGCAGTTAATAATTTCTGTCATTGAGTATGGTTTGGGGCTGCTGACAGTATCAAAGAGCCAGCTTGAAAGGTTGGAGCACATACAGAATGCTGCCATGCGGTTAATCCTGGGGTGCACAAAGGACACACCAATTATATGCATGAGGCATATCCTGGCGCTACCAACAATGACGGACAGGCATAGGGTCCTTCAGGCCAAATGGTACCTGAGAGTGGCCGCAGACAGGGATCACCCGCTGCATGCAGCAATGGATATGGTCAAGGGTCATAGACTAAGACAGGTCCTGGATTGCACAAGCAGAACTTTCTATACGTCAGGTGTGTGATCTAGAAATCATCAATTGTGAAAGAGAGTGGGTTGAAGTTCCGGAAGACATCACGTACTGTCACAATGTCATAATAATACTGAGTCGTGAGTGCAGAGAATGGGCAGCGGGACGTACTGAGTTCGAAGTGCAACAGCTGATCCAGAGCAACACACATCAAGGTGACAGAGTCATCTACACCGATGGGTCACTGGCTTTATTGCAAAGGCTAATGGACGAGTCTTGAAAAAGGAGAGTCTGGCATACGAGACTACAACCTCCAGCATGAGAATGGGGGTGGAGGCAGTAACAGCGACATTCCGGTGGCTAGAGGAGACCCCTGCAACACACGTATTCATTACGGATTCAAAGAGTATGCTTAGTAAGGTGGAGAAAGGAATGTTTCGTGTGGAATGGCTCTCGTCGCTTCAGAGATCACAGATTGTCAGAATTGTATGGATATTTTGCCCCGGCCATGCGGGTGTATGGGGGAATGAACAGGCTGATAGGCTAGCAGGGAATGCACCTCTTGGTGGTAGTTTGCCTATGGACAAGGGGGAGGTGGTCATGCGCTTTGTGGGACCAGGTGGAGAAGGCGGAGGAACAGATTGAGAATCCGTATGTGGAAAGAATGAGATTGCAGGGTATTGGCAGGGGTTCTGGAAGTATCTCAAAACTGAGAGGGAAGACCAGGAGAACTTTTAATCAGATAGCGGTGGGAACGATTAGTAGTATGACTCTTCGCTGGCTGTTGAATGAGGGGACGAAGCACATATGGGAATGTCCTGAGTGCAGTGATGTCAGTTCTTAACTCAACTCAACAGCTCAACTCAACTCTGAAAGAGACACAAGGAAATTGTGGAAGCTAATAAAACAACTTAACAATGAGGGCACAGGGAGAAACTCAAAAATTGTACTACATAAAGACGGAAACATCTTAACAGGAAAGCAAGCAGCTGACCATTTTGCGGACTCATTCGCACAAGATAATAATACCGACATTAGTCCAGGGGAACAATAAGAGATTCGTGAGAAATGGCAACATACAGGACAGAATGAAACAGTACATGAGGTTCTGGAGGTACCTATCACAATCAGCAAACTGGAGCTAGCCGTATCAAAACTGAAAATGAGAAAGTCACCAGGAGCTGATGGTATCTCCAATGAAATGATCAGGAACCTAGGAACAGAGGCCAAAGCAAAGCTGTTGCAGATCTTCAATAACAGCTGGACCCTAGGCAGTGTTCCACAAGCCTGGAGAGAAGAAATCATGATACCCCTCCTAATATCAGGGAAAGATAGTTCCATTGCCTCCAGCTATAGACCAATTAGCCTCACCAGCTGTCTCTGCAAAACAATGGAGCGCATCATCAATCACAGATTGCGGTGGTACATTGAGAGTGAAAACATCCTTGTGCCACAGAAGGCTGGCTTTAGGCAGTGCGACTCTACGGAAGATCAGACAACCTACCTCTCTCAAGAAATTGAGGATGCATTCCAAGAGAAGAAGCTGGTGCTTGCTGCATGGATAGATCTGAAGAAAGCCTTTGACAAAGTCTGGAAAGAAGGTCAGATGAAGAAACTGAGAAACTAAAAGTCAATAGAAAAATGTACAAATGGGTGAAAGCATACTTGCACAACAGAGGAGCCCGAGTACAGATAGACGGACTCAAGAGCAAGAAAGTACTACTGCGCCACGGTGTTCCCCTGGGCGGAGTCTTGTCCCCCACACTTTTTCTAATCTTCATCAATGACCTTGTTGCTAACCTACCATATGGAATTAAAGCAGCAATGTACACTGATGGCCTGGTTTTATGGAGCACAAATGAACATGCATAATTGGCCACCAGATCGCTACAAAGAGCTGTAGATACATTTGTTGCATGGGCAAATAGATGGTGTGTCAGCATAAACACTGACAAGTGCAGAACCACTCTATTTACCCTCTCTCCAAAACAAAAGGCAGGGATCACCCAGATAATGGAATACCCCTTAGAGAAGATAAAGAACCAACATACCTTGGAGTAACATTTGATGGCAGGCTGACATGGAGAAAGCACATCAACAAAGCAGTAGCAAAAGCCAGAAGGAAAATAGCCATCCTGAGAAAACTAAGTGGAACCACATGGGGAGCCAGTGGGAAAATACTTAGCAAAGTTTATCAACAGAGCATACGACCACACCTGGAATACGAGTCAACTGCGTGGTGTTCAGCATCAAAAACCACACTACAAGAGCTGGACAAGGTGCAAAATCAAGCACTTAGAGTCACCACAGGAGGGATGAGATCAACCCCTATAGTGGAGATGGAGAAGATGGGGAGGACACAAGCACTGAGAGAGCGCAGAGATACGAAAACGCTAATACAAGCAGAAAAGTTCCTCAGCTTGCCAGGCCACCCTATGAAGAACAGATTTGAAAACTTAGCTATGGGGCGGTTGAAAAGAAGCAGTTTTATCCACCAGGCCAAACGACTCTGCAGAGAAACCACCGATCTGCCCACAGTTGGTATCCCCCTGAAAACTATTCCAGAGCGAACTCTATGGAAAGATGAACATAGACTATCACTACAAATCCAGACAAAAGTGAGAGGAATATTTGACAAGGAAGAACAGAACAGTGTACAGCGCAGAACAGCCACTCTCAGCTTCCTTGATGAAGAATACCCACAGGACCTCTGAATCCGAGTCTACACAGATGGGTCAGCACAAAATGCTGTTCGAAATGGAGGAGCAGGAGTGTACATAGAATACCCAAATAATACTAGGGACACGGCCAGAGTACCAACAGGAAAGTACTGCCATAACTATGATGCTGAAATTGAGGCAATCAAGATAGCAACAGAGAAATTACTAAATACCAGCCATGGTACACAACCTGTGGTGCTATTGACAGATGCAAAATCAGTACTCGAGGCGCTCCTGTCTGGGAAATTGCCAGTACTAGGGACACTACTTTCTGAGCTTAGCAGTCAGCATAAGATCTCCATTCAGTGCATACCATCCCACTGTGGAATACCTGGAAACGACAGAGCTGATCGATTGGCTAAGAATGGAGCAAAAGAAGAACAGCCTGATGTGCCCGTTACATACCACCAAAAGAAAAGAATGATCAAATCAGTCAGAAAGCCACCATAACCTGCTCAAGATGACTACCACATTATGGACAGACCAGAACAAGTCATTATTCTGCGCCTCAGAACAGGACACAATAGATTACGCAACCACATGTATAAAAATTCAAGATTGGTGAATCAGCCATGTGCACATGTGGATTGGCGTCGCAGAGAGCAGAGCACACACTCCAAGACTGCCCAAATTACAACATGTCTAGGCAGACCTTCTGGCCTAGAGAGGTGCCAGTGGAAGATAAACTCTATGGACCGCTGAGTGAACTAAAAAAGACAGTTAAATTTATACAAGAGACAACATTGCAGTTATAGACATATTTCAAGCGACTGAAAGAAGAAAAAAAAAAAAAGAAACACACAGTAAATCAGAAAATATATGCTACATGGGATCAGTTTGCAAATCAATGGAGACATCTGAGAAAGAAGGTGTTTCTACAGCAGACAAATGAAAACTGAAGATTTGTGTGAATTAATTTTTTTTTTTCCCTCTCCAGGCAGCATGATAAAGAAATACATATCCACACTTGAGAAAATTAGAATTTCAGTTTCAGTTACAAAGTCGGATGTTCAGGTGAGCTTCTTACTGAATGACATCTTTTATTTGATTTAGTGTTTACTTTCATTGTTTGTAGGGAATATGTAATTATTTATCAGTAAAATTAATTGTTATGGCATGTAATCATTCTAAATATTGACATTTAGCTAAGTCATCTAGAAGTAAATATTGATAGGCAGAGACAAAAGATTTAGACAACAGCCATGTACAGCAAAATTCTGGAAATGGTCAAGAAGCTAATAGTAAACGTGTAAGTAAATAAACTTTGTTGACCAAATGGGTTCGCCTGATGGCGAGGGACACTGGTAATCAGGAAAGCTAATCTACGTGCAAAATTCAGTCCAGTGTTACTACAAGTAGCGTATTTGGACTATGCTTGAGCTCAAAGTGAGCAAGCACCCCAAACAAACAAATTGCTGCAATTACAGTTGATGAACACTTGAGCCAGTCAATGGGAGTCCAGACGTCAGACACAAATATTGATCTGTCAGTAAATGAGTCAGGAAAGGATATTGATCTGTTAGTAATTAACCCTTTACAGGGCAGACGCTTGTCCGTTTTGTAGCCCTGAACGGGCAAGATTTTTTCAGGTTCGGTAAAATTTCGGGTCATTTTAGTAAAAACATCACAAATAAGGTGTTAGTCAACCGATTTTAGTTAAATAAACAACACAATGAAGGGAAAAGCATGCAGAATATGTTACTCACGTGATTGTTGTTGGTAATCCATATATGAACACAAATATTTATGAAATACGGCATGTTGTTTGTGATTTTCCGTCATCTATACGGCAATTTACAAACACATTTTCAGAATCATTAAGAATCATTAAAGTAGAAATAAGTAATGATTTGTCAGTAAATAAGCTACAAATAAACATTGATCTTTCAGTAAATGAGCCAGAAATAAACATTTATCAGTCAGTAATTGAACCAGAAATT
Source organism: Cepaea nemoralis (assembly GCA_014155875.1). Taxonomy (NCBI): domain Eukaryota; kingdom Metazoa; phylum Mollusca; class Gastropoda; order Stylommatophora; family Helicidae; genus Cepaea; species Cepaea nemoralis. The sequence goes on from JACEFZ010004489.1 coordinate 200,275, forward strand.
ACTATGCAATGTTATTCTAAACCAGGAAGCACTGACAGAAGTGAAGCCGACGGCCAGACAAGAGGATGTTATTTTGGTTCCTGACATAACTTGGGATGATATTGGAGGCCTGGACAGTATCAGAAAGAAACTAAATCTCTGTATTATGGTGAGCTTTGTATGTGTACATATATGTAAGCTTTCCAAGTAAATGTACTTTAAAAAATTGTTCCTTACATTAATTTCCGAGTTGTTGTTTTGTAGTCTAATTTTCACAGTTCATGTGTCCGAAAATTAATTTAAATGGTAAGGAATGTATAGCTGAAACAGTGAACTTTTACTTTACATTAAAATGTGTATATCTGCAGTTTAATTCATCAGCATGTAAAGTAACGCTAGAGGCATGGCATATTCTATAATAGGAATGTGGATATTGTGCCTTTAGTTAAATTAGATCATGTCATTATGATAAGGTGACCAACTTCCTCACCACCTTGCTTAACAGAAACATCTCTGGCAACCATTTTATGAGGCTGGGTTTACCTTAGAGCCAAAGGTCGGGGACCAAACAATAACCTGAATTTATGGGATCGAGCCCTATCCATTTTTGTTATCAATCAACATCATAAATCAACAAGAGTGAAGAGATAAACACCTACAGTGTGTGTGTTTTATTCTAGGCTTCTCTTGGTAGTACACAATAACTAATGTGAAGTGATCTCATCTGGTCAAATGACCATGTACATGCTTCTTGGACACCGTAGAATGTGAGGACTTGCATGCCAGATGAACACATTCCAAAGGCCATTCTCTATAAGCAGATGGCAAATGATAACAGAAGCATTAGATATCCACAGCTGTGATTCAAAAATATGAACAAGCGAGACGTGAAAATGTTGAGGAAAAGGTTTCTTACCTTAACACATGGAGATGCACTCAGTGAAAGGAGACTACTTTAAGAACCCATAGAAAGGAAAGTTATGTTGTACAGCTGGAAGCTTCTTGCTCATTGGTTGCTGCTGCTAAGTGTATTATTATTGTTATGAAACACAGCACAAAATAAAGACAATGACATCTGTATGCACAATACTTTCTACAGTAGTTTTCAAGTGCATATTCAGTGGCTTGCCAATGCTGGTTCAGGTGTATTTCCCAGTTGGGAAACATTGTTTAGACCTCACATTAGTCTGTCATTTGCTCAGTCTTAATAAGCTTGTGTCATAGACATCTCTGGAACAGAAAGGGGATTTTCACTCCATATAATAATTTAGTGAACTAGTGTGTCAGTTCAAACAACTACAGTATTGTCTATTGCAGGAATGCGTACATTTATACTTACTGCCATACTTTAATGTGAGAAGAGTATCACTTGGTAAATAATTTATAAAATATTTCCAGGAACGGTACAGAAGACCTGAACTGTATCTGGCCAGTAGTATGCCAACAGCATTAGGAGTACTGTTAGTGGGACCACCAGGTTGTGGCAAGACATCTATAGCAAGGGTAAATAAATTTGTTCTGTTTCTCTCTCCTGTGTCACCTCTTAGCCGTGGGATAGGAGCTTGTCTCTTTGTCCCTGTGAGTGTTGCCTGTGGTAGTTGCATGGTTTTACAAATTGGGGAGGGTTGTCACACAAGCTTCTACATGTTTGTTGGATATGCACTCACTCCATATTGTTTCATGATTTCCCACAGCTTGTTTATATCTACTCTAACAAATGCCTTTTCTTGGTCGATAAAGGCTAAGTAGAGGTGTTTAATTAAATTAAATGTTTCTATCAGTTGTCTAAGAGTAAAGATGGCATCTGTCCATGCTTTGTTTTTTCTAAATGCAAGTTGTGTTTCATGTAGCTGGGGTTCTCTGTTAAGTTCTCTTCAAATATATTTGTATCATTTCCATTTATGGAGGTCACCTTAGCCGAATGGATAAGTGCGGTCATTTGGTGTGCTGATGCTGAGCTGGATTCAACCTCTACACCAGTTGGACTAAAATGTTGACTTCTCGTCCTTGACTTGGGGACGTAAATTACAAGTACGCCAGAAGTCAGAGTGAGTTACCCTGATGGCGAGGGACACTGCTAATAGGGAAAGCTAATCCACACGCAAAAATCAGTCCAGTGCACTAGAAGTAGTGTGTATGGATTGCGCTTGAGTTAAAAGCCAGCGAGCGCCCAAAAAAACATTTTCCAGTTATGAAATGATTGGATTGTATTTATGAGTTTATTAATGCTCACATAATCTTGCCAAGCAATTTTTCAAAGTTTCTCACTTGTAGGTTTTTCATTTTACCATAGTTAATGAAACATCTTTCTTAACCATGGTTTTCTCATATTCGTTGGCTTCTTTCTCATTCTTGTATTATAGATTTCAACTGCTGAAAAAGGTTGCCAAATATATTCAGTTTTTATCTTCTTGTATATATTTTACTTGGATGTCTGTGAGCAGTTAACTGGAATGTATTTGTTCATTAGTAATGCGTCATTGGCATTGATATTAGTACCTTCTAACTGCATTGTTGTTGTATGTCACTCATTGCCACAGAGAACAATATTGTCATGAGTCAGGCCCAGAGTGGGTTTGGAGACATCTCTGTGCCTAGAAACATCTCTTACAGTGGGGGACAATATTGACTGTTGATAAAACATAGTAGTTAACATTACAACTAGCATGTGAACTGGGTTTTAGTGATGGAAAGTTGCACAGCAAAAGCCTCACTCTCTCATCCTGATTTATTTGAAATCAGTGCTAGGACATGAGTAAGACAGCTGGAGTCTGCCTGTTGACCAGCTATATAGTGGTTCCTTCATGTAGTCTACCAAATCAGTCTGCATGCTTAGGTAATAAGCATAAACTTACCGAGGGTTTATTACTTCTTAAAGGTTGTGAGGATTTGGTGCAGGATTTTCTCTCTGACTTTCAAGTTTCTGTTAAAGATTAATTATTAATTTGATTTTAAGATCTATAATGATAAGTGGTAATAAAGAAGGTTTTTAAAATTTATAATCAGGGTGAAATGAAAGAAAAAGTTCAGTAGAAGTGATCCCATCAGAAGCACTTGGAAACATCTGCTCCAGATACTGGCCTCTTGGCCTTTAAAAGTTAAATGCATTGGCCTTAGTCATGTTGAGGCTATTTTCAGAGCTTGGCAACCAAGTTTTTTTTTTTTTTAGTGATGCAGGACAGCCCAGTCTAAAGTATGTGGTTCTGACATTTTCTGCGAAGGATAAAAGGCTGGCGTGATCTTGACCATATTACCCAAGTGGCAATGTGTCTAAAAATATGGGATGGCCCCATATACCCAGTATATAAATAAATTCACATGTGTTGTTTGGTGCTCACAGGAGTAGAAGAAAGAAGGAGAAACCAGACATCCCCTCTACTTCTATGAGCATCAAACAATACAATTTATTTATAAACTGTCTTTGTGGCCTCAAAGGATTCACCAGTTGATATTTCTATTTATTGTATATATCCAGTATACCTCATTGCATAAGAAGGGTCCTTTTCTTTTTCACATAGCAGCCATCAGAAGCTGCAAGTGAGACCCATGTTGGTCACATTACCCAAAATATGGTATTCTTCAACCACATCATTTGCAGGCATCAAATACAATTGTACATAATTTTCACAGTATTTGTTATTTCATTATCTTTTGAGGTTTGTCTGCATTTGTCAAGCAAACTACACGACTGGCTGTCTTTTTTTTTTGTTATCAAAGAGTACCTGCTAATGATTATCATTCAATGCCCATGATTGTTATGTAAACAGTAATAATTAAACATTGATTTTGTAATGTACTATTCAGTGTCATGATACAATGACATGAGTGCAGTTGGACAAGGGTTCAGTGTCAGCTCCCAGCGTTGCTACAGGAGGGAAAGGTTTGCCACATATTCCTCCATGCACTCAGGCCTAAAATGTGATGTTCATTGCACTTCGGGAGTCTTTGTGGCGAAGTGGTCAAGCCGTTTAACTCAGGCACTGAAGGGTGTGGGTTCGATTCCGGGCCGTGTCCTTCGGTTCACGAGTTAAAATTTTCAGAAACTCCTGTGGGTCGTTGCTAGAGCTACGGAGTTCGTGCTTTGTGCGACGCTTTCCGCGCTGCGGAAAGAGACCGAGCCATATGGGATAAAACCCGGTGCAATGAAGTCGACCCTGTCGACTTTTAAGTGACTTTTGTTCCTAGCACTTCAGATACACTGCTGCGGGACTTGTATTTTGTGTTGTAATTAACCTGTTGTATAATTTCCCACAGGCAGTTGCAAATGAAGCAGGCATTAATTTCATGTACGTTAAAGGACCAGAAATATTGGACAAGGTTTGTAGTTGATCTTGTATTTGTCAAATGCTTACATACACACAGTGTGTTTGAAATTGATGTTCGCACTTGCATGGGAAATATATTACTAGAATGGAATCATTGCCATGGTAGTTTAGTGGTTAGTGCACTTGCCTACCAACACAGTGGTCCTGGGTTTAGTCTTGAGCAGTGGCAGGAATTCTTTCTTTTACCCTGTCTATTATGACCCAGGCTTTTATAATCATAATCAATCATGTGCCATGCCGGAAAGCGTAGGCGGTCATGACTCGCCATTTCACTCGATCACCAGAGTCGTGGATCAGCTCAGTGTTTCTGTCTCGTCCATGCCATGTGGCCAAGCCATCCAGGTATTTTCCTCTCTGTCTTCCTCTTGATCTGTTCCCTTCGATCTTGTCAGTTGTCACTAAGTTCTCCAATCCATTTCTTCTCATAACATGTCCAAATAATTTTTACTGTCTACATCTAACTTCTCTAATCAATTTACAATTGTCATTTGTCTCCTGTAGTACTTGGTCATTGGTTTTTCTGTCTGTCCATGGTATTCTTTGCATTTTTCTCAGAAACCACATTTTTGCAGCCATTAGATGTTTTTCAGCTTGACTGCTCATTGTCCAAGTTTCACATCCATACAAAAGAACAGGCTCTATGTATCCCTTCAACACTCTTTTTCTCGTTTCAGCTGACATCTTTTTATTGGTCATAATTTTTTTCATCTTGCTACAGGCAACTTTCGCCATGGCGATTCTTGTTCTAATCTCTTCAAGGCATCTCCCATCAGATGTTATTACTGTTCCAAGATAATTGTACCGATTCACTTGTTGAAGAATATTCCCATTTACTTATATATTACAGTGTGGTATTTCGTTCTTCCTAGTAACTACCTTAACCTGTGTCTTTTTACAATTTAATTCCAACCACAGTTGCTCACTGTGTACAACAACCGCATCTACTAATTGTTGCAGATCCTGCGCATTGTCTGTAATCAGTACTGCATATCTAATGTTATTGATGTTTTGTCCTTCAATGCTGATTCCATTTATATCTTCTACATTTCTGAAAATATTTTCACTGTATAGGGAAAAAAGATCTGGAGACATTACACATCCCTGCCTAACACCTCTCTTAATAGGCCGATATTGTCCCACTTCATTATCAATCCTTATGGCAGCTTGTTGTTTGCAATGTATGTTTTTATAAGTCTAATGTCTTTCCCATCAATTTGTAGATCTGCAAGCATATCCACCATATTGACATGTCTAACTCTATCAAAAGCCTTTGTGTAGTCAGTAAAGCAAAGATGAATATCCTTGTTTACTTCTATAGCATGTTCAATAACTGTTCACAACATATACACAGCATTTACTGTACCATTTCCTTCTACAAACCCACATTGCTCTACCCACATTTACTGGTTATCTTTTAGTTTTTTACAAGAAGAGAATTCATTGAATCAGGGGACAGACTACCACACCATAATTATGTTGTGTCTTTGCATATTTGAAGACCAAATTAAGAATTAAGACCAAAGTGTACAAGTTTGTTGTATATTTGGGACAAATGCAGAAACAGTGCTCTAGTTTACTATTATATAGCCAGCACTGCTGGGAGACTCGGAGACTGAACCGAGAAACAGTCTACCTCTACAAATCAAGGTGAAATTTGTTGAATGTTACTCCACATTCACTGTGGTATGAATGTTTGACCTTCTAGTTGGGTGATTTCATTTGTAAAGATCAGTGGAATGCATCATGAAATAAGAGGAATGACAACACACTAAAGTAATCTTCAGTTTACTGCTTTATTTATTTGTTATATTGCACATTACTTGTGGGAAGAAAACGTAATGTATTTTGTTTGTTTATGGATTAAATTATCAACATATAGTGATTTTCTTGGGCATAACTAATAAGCGTGTTTATATTTACTTTATTGTGCTGTTTTGTTCACGAGGGTGACCTTATGGTTATAGCATGATAAGGCCACAGGCCTGGCAAAATTGTTAGGACAGAAAACCTACTCACAGGTAGATAGGACCTTTTACCTTAGGTGGAATCTGTCTAGAGGAAGCAGACCTTACATGAATGCATTTCAAAGTTGGGCAAACTGATCTTTGAGGTGCATAACTAGGTGGGATGCACTCCCCTTAAAGGATGAATCAAGAAGAAAAAGAATACAAATAAGTAAAAGAATACAAATTGGTATTAACCAAAATTACATTATATTTGCAACACTATGTAGCAAGGTAATATGTATTATACTATGAGCTAAACACAAGGTGTTAAATGCCAATGCGCTGCTGCTGTCAACAACTCTTGAACATCAACATGAAACAAGATAATTAGCTCGTAAATCCATTAACAGCACTTTGGCTTTAGAACCTGAGTAATAAACAAGGCCGAACTGCAGACATCTGTGAAATCGACTCAATCGGTGTTTAATATTCCACACAACTCATTGGTTTGGCAAATCACTAAATGAGCATAGCCTACGATGCGTAGTGTTGTGATATTCTGTTGTGATAATTTGGTGTGTCCAGTGTGTGCCGCGTGGTTACACACCCGCTTCACACGCGTGATCCGGGACTGTTTCCGGATCCGGTCAGGGATATGCACTACTGACAAGCTCAAACGAGGGCGAAACTCGAGTATAGTGCTTCCATATTGACGTGGATAGGCCTTAGGTTCATACCAGAATGCGATCAGCATTGCCAGTAGTGGGTTGTGCTCAATATTTAAATCACTAAATATTTTATAATAAGTACCGTGTCTAGAGACTTCCAGGGCGGTCGGTAACCATATTATTGATATTAATATTCATGTTGACTCTTCCTAACCTTTAGAGTGATTAATTTTGACTTATGTTGAAATGTCTTTCAATTCACCTTCTGTCCATCCTCAAGGTCTATTTCCCGCCGGTTCCGAAATCTACTAATTTTCTCAGCAGTTGGTTGATTCATTCTCGGCCTCATGTTCTAAGAGCATGTTGTCTATCTGTTACTATTATTCTAGCCACTTTTCCATGTCCACTAAGGATTCGCCACTTTAAAATGTCCTGATTGTTTTAAACACAGCCTACCATTCCCAAAACTCCAGCCAAGACTGTTGTCTTGTGACGTCAGAGTGACGATCCAACTTGTATCCTAGATTCTGTAAGCTTTTGGGTTCCAGGATTCTCTACATATTTTTGTTGACGTCAATAGCGGGTACCTGCCTTATGGCATTAAACTACACACATGTCAAGTATATTATAAGGAAACGGATGAGTAATTTTAATGTAGAGATTTTCTTGCAATTATAGCAGTGTATGTTTGTTGTGTGTGTGCTGTGAAAGGTTTTGGCCACAACATACACTTTGTCACTTGTGATCATGTTCTAGTTAAGCTTACTGATTCTAATTCTCATTTTTGTTTACTCATTCATTATGTTTTTCAGTATGTTGGAGAGAGTGAGAAAAATGTGAGGGATCTCTTCAAGAAAGCTGCCAGCCTGGCTCCATGTGTCATCTTCTTTGATGAGATTGACTCCATTTGTCCTAAGAGGTCACCAGGAAGTGAGGTAAGCTGTAAATTACAGTAGATAAAGGGGTGCTAGCTATGTAAATAGAAAACTGCACTCGTAATGTCTTGAGCATAGTTGGACACGGGTTAGACATCTGGACTCATCGCTTGCCAAAGTGAGGGAAAGACTGGCCACTTATTCCTCCTTGCTCTTGGCCTACAAAATGTGGGAAAGACTGGCCACTTATTCCCCCTTGCTCTTGGCCTACAAAATGAGGGAAAGACTGGCCACTTATTCCTCCTTGCTCACAGGCCTACAAAATGAGGGAAAGACTGGCCACTTATTCCTCCTTTCTCACAGGCCTACAAAATGAGGGAAAGACTGGCCACTTATTCCTCCTTGCTCACAGGCCTACAAAATGAGGGAAAGACTGGCCACTTATTCCTCCTTGCTCACAGGCCTACAAAATGAGGGAAAGACTGGCCACTTATTCCTCCTTGCTTTTGGTCTACAATATGAGGGAAAGACTGGCCACTTATTCCCCCTTGCTCTTGGCCTACAAAATGAGGGAAAGACTGGCCACTTATTCCTCCTTGCTCTTGGCATACAAAATGAGGGAAAGACTGGCCACTTATTCCTCCTTGCTCTTGGCCTACAAAATGAGGGAAAGGCTGGCCACTTATTCCTCCTTACTCTTGGCCTACAAAATGAGGGAAAGACTGGCCACTTATTCCTCCTTGCTCTTGGCCTACAAAATGTGGGAAAGTCTGGCCACTTATTCCTCCTTGCTCTTGGCCTACAAAATGAGGGAAAGACTGGCCACTTATTCCTCCTTGCTCACAGGCCTACAAAATGAGGGAAAGACTGGCCACTTATTCCTCCTTGCTCTTGGCCTACAAAATGAGGGAAAGACTGGCCACTTATTCCTCCTTGCTCACAGGCCTATAAAATTAGGGAAAGACTGGCCACTTATTCCTCCTTGCTCACAGGCCTACAAAATGAGGGAAAGACTGGCCACTTATTCTTCCTTGCCTTTGTCCTACAAAATGAGGGAAAGACTGGCCACTTATTCCTCCTTGCTTTTGGCCTACAAAATGAGGGAAAGACTGGCCACTTATTCCTCCTTGCTTTTGGCCTACAAAATGAGGGAAAGACTGGCCACTTATTCCTCCTTGCTCTTGGCCTACAAAATGAGGGAAAGACTGGCCACTTATTCCTCCTTGCTCTTGGCCTACAAAATGTGGGAAAGACTGGCCACTTATTCCTCCTTATACCAGTGATTAGCGGGGACTTAAACAGACCATAAATGTCTTTGTTGCTTCTTCTTTTCCACTCTCCACTTTGTGTATCCCTAATGGGCCCAAAATGCGTCTTAAGATTTTGTTCTCTAAGGTTTGTAACAAGGCTTCATCTCCTTTAGTTATACTCCAGGTTTCAGAGCCATACAGCACAACTGGTCTGATCAATGTTTTGTATATAGTGATCTTGGTGTTATGAGGCAGCGCATTTGATTTTAGCATATGTTGTAATGCATAGTATATCTTATTTCCAGAGTTGACTCTAGTTTGTATTTCTTCCCTTATTATGTTGGAGCAGTTGAAGATTGTACCCAGTTATTTGTATGTTTCCATTCTTTTAATGGTCATATTATTGATTTGTATGTGGCCAGAGTTTTTAGCCGTTCCTTCTCTTGAATTACCATATATTCTGTCTTATCTTGGTTGATAACCAGCCCCATTTGTTGAGCTTTTTCCTTTAAGTGAGTCAATATTTCCAATATCTTTTGTTCATTTTCCCCTATAATATCTGTATCATTTGCATAACCAAGCAGCTTGGATATTCCTCCAATAGCACACTCCTCCGTTATCTTCCTTACAACTTTCTCTAGAGCCCGATTGAAAAGGAGCGGCGATAGTGCATCACCCTGTTTCAAGCCAGATGTTATTTGGGAAGAGTCTGATTTCCTACCTTTATATGTTACTATATTTTCCATGCATAGTCTGGTCATGTTGATTAACTTCCAAATTCCTGCATAGCATTCCATAGACTATTCCTATGGACACTATCATAAGCCTTTTTAAAATCCACAAAAATGTTATTTAGATCTCTTTTATATTCCCAATTTTTCGCGGCTATTTGTTGTAAGAATTGTTGATCTGTTTTGTCTAAATCCTACCTGGTTGTCACCTAATATGTCTTCTGAATATGGTTTTAGTCTAATTAGTAATACCGCGGATAGTATCTTATAGCTTGTGGACAGTAGTGATATTCCTCTATAATTTTCACATTGGAACTTGTCTCCTTTCTTATAGATAGGTATCAATAATGACTCTTTCCAGTCATGGTATAATTCTTCTGTCCTCCAGATTTTTATTATTAGTTCGTATAGCTTTAGATGTAATGCATGACCACCTGCCTTTATAAATTCAGCAGCAATTCCATCAGCCCCAGTTGCCTTATTGTTTTTAAAGTCGTGTTATGACAAATAGGATTTCTTCAATTTGTGGTTCACACGTTAGAACCACTTCCTGTGGAAAAGTGTTAATTGAAGCTTCACAGTTTAGTAATTCAACAAAGTATTCTTTCCATGTGTTGCACATTTCCTCATTGGTATTTATCATATTCCTATTTTTGTCTTTTAAACTATATGTGTTGTGTTGGTGCCCTCGTTTCATTGACTTCAGTTCTTTAAAAAATGTTCTGGATTTGTTTTTCTGGTGATTAGTTTCCATATCTTTGATTATATTGCTCATATATTCTTGCTTCTGCTGCCGAACTATTTTTGTAGCCTCTTTACATTCATTTCTATATTGCTCTTCATTTTGGATGTTGTTGATGTCATTTAACCATAACTGTCTGGCATTCTTTTTCCTAATGACTGCTTCTTCACATTTTTGATTGCACCATCTGTTCTTTCTATGCATGGTTAACACACCGAGACTTTCTTCTGCGGTAGTTTGAATTGTATTCTTGATGTTCAACCAAGTTTGGTCAATACTTTCCTCCAACAGATTTTGTAGAATTTCAAATTTACACTTTATTTCATCTGCAAATTTCTCTTTGATTGAAATTTCTTGTAGTTTTTCTCTGTTATATGTTGGATACAACCTTTGTGGTTTAGCATAGAAAGCTCTCTTAAGTTTTATTTTAAATTTTGACCCAACGAGGAAGTGGTCGCTGTGGCACTCAGCTCCTCTATAACTTCTAATTTGTTGTATGTTTGATGCATTTTTGTTGTTAATTAGAATGTGATGTATTTTATTATAGGTTCTCTTGTCACATGATTTCCTAGTTTGTTTATATATATCCTTTCTTTGCAGTCTGGTACTGCTGATCTGCAGTCCTTTGGCTTTCCTTTAGTTTGATGACTCTCCATCCATTATTATTTGAAGTTGTATGTAGGCTTTCCATACTGGCTACTTTTTTATAAATTTGCTATCTACCTATTTTTGCATTGAAGTCTCCCAACACAATCAGGATGTCCTGTTTGGGAGTTTCTTCTATGACATCTTCCAGATCATTATGAAAGTCTTCTTTAATAGCATCTTCTTTCTCTTCAGTAGGTGCATGTACATTAATCATCGTTATATTTTTCCATTTACCTTTTATTCTTAATTTACTGATCCTGTCATTAACAGCTTTAAAATTTAGAATGTTCCCCCATAGCTCTTTTTTGATGACAAATCCTGTTCCTAATTCATGTTTATTTTGGGTGCTTCCTCCGTATAGTACAATCATTCCATTTTGCTCTAAAGCACCCTTTCCTGGCCACCTTATTTCTTGGATTGCGGTTATATCCATTTGATATTCAGCCAGCTCCCGGGTTAGTTCTTTGGCTGCTCCAGCTCGATAGTGTCCGTACATTCCATGTTCCAAATCTCAAAAGTCCTTTAACGTTCCAAGGTCGTTGTCCAAATTTTAGCACAGTACATTGGCTCTGTAGCCAGGCAAGGATTCAAATCTTTATACCATAATCACACATGCATACATATTCTTTTGTGGATGGGTTTTTTACTTTGTAATTTAGCCTTGACAGCAGTTTCTTCAGTCTGCTCTTTTCATTTCTAACTGCTAGAGGATTTTTAAAGTGTGACGGGCATATGGGTCCTCCTAGTTTTTTACCCTTATCTGAGAAGGTTAGATGCCTTATCCACTATCTCAGAATCAGGGAGTATACCATCCTGGAGTGTCTTATTGTATAAGAATTCACACCATGTCTGAGATAGAGATGGAACTCATAACTGTAAGCCAGTACCTCCCTCTTAAACCAAATAAATAACAATCCATCTCCCTTGGTGAAACTTCACTTCAAGAAGTCGAATCACACGCTTATTTGGGAAGCTATGTTGACAAAAATGGGGGAATATAATTTTAACCCCAATGTTAAATCGGTACTATTGTATGGGTCAGAAACATGAAAAACCACTAAAAGAATTACTAATAAACTATAAACATTCACTAATTGGTGCCTGCACAATGGGAATATGATGGTATGACAGAATAACTAATGTAGAACGAACAAATCATAGGACCAGGGAGGACATAGTCGTATGCAGACGATGTTTTAGTGTATCGTCAGGTTAAGGATAGAGATCAGGTTGCTGTGGAACTACAAACCGAACTCAATCGCATAAGCACTTGATGTATTGAAGCTGGGGCAATGGTCAACCCAACAAAGGCAACAGTGACATGCTTCTCTTTGAATAACCATATTGTCAACACCCAACACCAACTGTAAATCTGGGTTCAGGGTCGGTGGAAAGAACGCAGGCATTGAATTACCTGGGCATACGATTTGATCGAAGCCTAGCTTATACTGAGCACGTAGACCAGGTGATAACAAAGGCCAAGCGGGGTTTGGCTGCAATGCAGGTGATTGCGGCAGCAAACTGAGCAGCGCCATCTATGTCTTTTTTACGAGGGCCTGATCCTTTCTGTTTTGGAGTATGCGATGGCGTTCCTGACTATCAGCCATAAGCAGATAGAAAGGATGGAAAGGGTACAGAACGAAGCTATGCACATTTTTCTGGGATGTACAAGAGATACAGCATACAGGGTGATGCACTACCTTCTCGATTTTCCAACCATGAGGAACAATATAAATTTGCCAAGCATGTGCCTATCTCAGAGTCAATGCAAGCACACAACATCCACTGCATAGCAAGATTAAGAAGGTAAAGGGCAGCAGGTTAAAAAGAGGAAAGTCGTGGATGGGTCAAGCCAAAGACATTCTTCAGCAGGTGTGTTCACTTGAGGACTTAGAACCTGGCGAGGAGTGGGTACAAGTGCCAAGAGAGTTCTGTACATCCTTTTCAGTGTGCATCCAACTAGACAGGAAATGCAGACAAGAAAATCCAGCTACTGTGGAGGTGGAAGTACAGGCTCTGATCATCGAGAATTCTTTAGAGGATGATGCTGTCATTTACACAGATGGGTTGGTCGCCCGAGGAGTGAGAAGTTCATGGGCCTTTACGGCCGGAGGGAAAAGTGTCAAGGAAGAGTCTGGCGCTTTTGCTTTGGCCACAAGCAGCCTGACTATGAAAATCATGACGGTAAGTAAAGCAGTAACATGGCTCGAGACACAGACATTCAATCGGGCTTGTGTCCTTAGTGACTCAATGAGTATGCTCAGGAAGATAGAGATGGGGTGGGTCCGGAGAGAGTGGCTGCTGTCTCTGGAGCAGTCTCGGCTGGCAAAGATTAGTTTCATCTTCGTGCCAGGGCATGTGGGTGTACAAGGGAATGAGCAGGCTTGCAGGCAGGGCTACTGTGGAAGGCGGACTAGCCATGGACCAGTGTGACATTCTGAATGCTCTATGAGAAGTAAGTCGTTTACGAGAACCAAGATATGATTGGGAATCTACAACCATGGTCAGGCTGTGAGAACAGCAAGTTAAAAGAGGTGTGGCCAAACAAGAACACTATGCAGGATGCCAAAGAAGAGTAATAAACCAACACAGAACTGGTGTTGTGAGCCGCTACACGCTGCAGGATTTGCTGAGGAGGGGATCCAAGCACTTATGGACTGAATGGTTCGAAGTGCAATGAGGATGATCTGTCAACTTACTAACTAACTACCCAATGTAGAGCTTACAGAAAGAACTAAACAAATTGCAGTGAACCAAGAGGTGAAGAAAAGACGCTGGCGCTGGATAGAACACACATTGAGAAAACTTGAGAACAATATGACTAGACACTCTCTTGCCTGGAACCCACAAGGCAAGCAAATTAGTGGGAGACCTAAAACACACAGAGAAGAGAATTAGAGTCAGAGATAAATAACATGGGAAGCACATGGAGGGAGATAGTAAAAGACAGGATAGCTTAGCATGGGTTGGGTGAAGGTCTGTGCCTATAAAGGGCAGAAGAAGAAGTACCTCTACTCCTCAGCACACACCCCTATTCTGTATTTATTGATAGATAAATGTTTCTACTACAGGAAGGATCAGCAAGCCGTGTCACCCTTCAGCTGTTGCTGGAAATGTCTGGATTCGAGCAAAGAAAGGAAGTTTATATAATAGCAGCAACCAACAATCTGGGTAAGACTTTATTCGTCTCCTTTTTCTTGTTGTTAAATGTAAATAAAATAAAGGACTCATTTAATGCCTTATTGCACAATGGGCATATACGCCTATCTTTCTGGAGATTTCATTCTGCGTGTCTTTACTTCCCAAAAGATTTCTTGGCACCAATTTTAGACTTAGTTCACCTGAGAGCTTTAAAAATCCACCCCAATACAGATTTGAACCCATGACCACAGACCAGTTGGTGAGCATCTAGCCATCACACTATTACAGCTTCCCTGATAATAAATGCATAATGTCATTGTTCTAACACGACACATCTCATATTAGAACTCGGCATGTTGGTATGGTTATCTGTGTAATTACATACGATTTCAAGACCTGAGCCAGTGTGGCATAGTAAATAGTCTTTCCAGTACAAATGTCCGAGGTCTGTCCCCAGTCTGGAGGGGTGTTTTCACACTTGGCTCTGGAATTAACCCAACATCATAAAATGGGTACTAGTGATTTCTCCAGGGAGGGTAGGTGGTGAGGGAGACACCTCAGTGAGCTGGTATACACAGTGTCCCTTTACTGATGTGTAGATGCTGCATCAAATGGCTGTTGGTATAATAGTCACTGTATGCTAATGAGGGAAGTCATGGTAATGCAGTGGCTACCAAGCTTGTCTGCTGGCCCAATGGTCATGTATTCAAATCCATAATGAGATAAGCATTTTTTTAAATTGACCAGTGCCCAGGTCAACCCAGCCTGAAATGGGTATCAGGGAATGCTCTGGGAAGTTATCAGGGGATAACAGATGTGAATGGACACCATGGTATATATAAGAGGATAACAGATGTGAATGGACAACCATGGTATATATAAAAGGATAACAGATGTGAATGGACACCATGGTGTATATATAAGAGGATAACAGGTGTGAATGGACACCATGGTGTATATATAAGAGGATAACAGATGTGAATGGACACCATGGTGTATATATAAGAGGATAACAGATGTGAATGGACAACCATGGTATATATAAAAGGATAACAGATGTGAATGGGCACCATGGTATATATAAAAGGATAACAGATGTGAATGGACACCATGGTGTATATATAAGAGGATAACAGGTGTGAATGGACACCATGGTGTATATATAAGAGGATAACAGATGTGAATGGACACCATGGTGTATATATAAGAGGATAACAGATGTGAATGGACACCATGGTATATATAAAAGGATAACAGATGTGAATGGACACCATGGTATATATAAAAGGATAACAGATGTGAATGGACACCATAGTGTATATATAAGAGGATAACAGATGTGAATGGACACCATAGTGTGTATAAGAGGATAACATGTGAATGGGCACCATAGTGTATATAAGAGGATAACAGATTTGGTATAAATGGGTATCAACGTGGCCAGCATGCAACTGACCACAACATCCAGTTAGTGTGAACTGGTCTGTAAAAGTATTGGTCTAGCACCATCTACCCACAATGTCTCAAAGCACGGAAACAGGTCCGTACATTTTTCTTTCACACCAATGGATTTGTTACGGTGGAGATCAGAGCACCTAAAGACTTTGAGTAGAGTGAAGATAATCCTTTGATAATTGAATGAATGGCATTTTGATTAAATACCCCTGTATTGGTTGCGCAGCTACCTGGTCCCACTCCCAAAGCCAGGTAAGGATCACTCAAGACTTAATGAATACAAAATCATAACCCTGCAAAACACCTTTGGCAACGTCCTCGAAAAGATAGTAGCATGAAGGCTCCACAATTTGCTTCCAAAGTGGCTTGGGAGTTACCAGCCTGGGAAGGACTCCTGGGCCAATGCAGCAACTTTTGCATTTGATGTTTATGAGGGCTTCCAGGATAAACAAGAGACAGTGGTGGTGGCTTTTGACCTGGAGGATGCATATAACAGGGTCAGGTATGATTGATTGATATACACTGTTGGTCTGCCCTTGGATTGTCCAATGGATTGCAGCATTCCTTTATGAGCAAATTGCATTCCACATGGGCTCGTTGACTTCTGACCCCTGTACTATTAAACCTGGGCTGCCATGTATTGGTAGAATCTTGACATTTGCAAATATTGTGCTGGTGTACAGACAGGGAAGAGACGGAAAGTTTGGCTGCAGACTTACAGATGGCTGTACACAGGGTGGCAGAATGGTGCAGGATGCAGGGGCCGTTGTAAACCCAGACAAGGCGTCTGTTGTGTGGTACTCCCTGGATAGCTGAATCGTGAAGGCAGAGGTCCCATGTATTATATTGAATGGATGTCTTCTTAGTAGAGAGTAAATTGAAGTACTTGGGAATCACCTTTGACAGGTGTAAGTCTTTTAAGGATCATGTGGAGGCTACGGTGGTGAAGGCTGGTAAGGGAATTAATGCATTGAGGGCTTTGGCAGCAACCGGGGTAGATCAGAAGATGCTGTACAGGCTCTTTCAGCAGTAAATAATTTCTGTCATTGAGTATGGTTTAGGGCTGCTGACAGTATCAAAGAGCCAGCTTGAAAAGCTAGAGCGCATACAAAATGTGGCCATGTAGATGATCCTGGGGTGCACAAAAGACACCAATTATATGCTTGAGGCACATCCTGGTGCTACCAACAATGGTGGACAGGCATAGGGTCCTTCAAGCCAAATGATACCCAAGAATTGCTATAGATTGGGATCATCCCCTGCATGAAGCCATGGATATGGTCAAGGGTCATAGACTAAGACAAGGCAGGTCTTTGATGGCACAGGCAGAACTTTCTATACGTCAGGTGTGTGATCTAGAGACCATCAATCATGAAAAAGAGTGGGTTAAAGTACCTGAAGACATGGCAGACTGGCACAACCTAATAGTAACACTGGGTCATGAGTGCAGAGAATGGGCAACGAGCCACACAGAGTATGAGCTGCAATGACTGATCCAGAGTAACACACATCAAGGTGACATAGTGATCTACACCAATGCGTCAGTGGTGAGAAACAGATGTGTTTTATGTGCATGAATATGTTCTTATTTCCCTGTTTGTTTGTTCCAATATTTGTTTTATAATTTATTAAGTGCTCTTAAAGTATGTTTGCAGCTTTTGTTGCTTCTGCCACTGCGTGACTGTGGCTTCTTCATTTTGTTTGGTGGTATTGTTAAGTGTTTGTTGTGTTTTCATATTTTCTAAATGTTTAATATATCCATCTGAAAATTTTTGAAGAGGAAACAGAAGTCTATGTGACACATAAAATGGTTGTAAAATAGCCATATATGTTCTTTATTTATGTTTTACTGTCTACAATAGTTGAAATTGATAGAATCTTGGTTACCATTTTACTTTCAGATTGTCTTCATCCAGCATTATTGCGCCCAGGCCGCATGGATAAAGTTATTTATGTAGGACTGCCCAGCCCCGAGGGAAGAGTGGAGATACTGAAAGCCCTCACTAAGGTATAAAACTATACACCTGTCAAGTAGAGAGAATTTCATTGATCGCTGTTGTATTAACTTACCACACTATCAAACTTTCTTCATATTTCTCATTCATAATCTGTTATCCATTTGTACATAATCTGTTGTCCATTGATAAATATTCTGCTGTTCGTGGAAACATAATCAACTGTGTATTGATAAATAATATGTTATCTTCCTGTATGTAGTATGGCGTCCACTCATACATAATCTGTTGTTAATGTGTGCATAATCTGTGATCCAATGATCGATATCCACTGCTCATTTAAATATAAACTCATTGGTACAGAATGCCGTATCCGTTTACTTACAGTATGAAATCCACTCATATAGAATCTGTTATCCTCTTATATTCAGTATGGTGTCCATTTAGACATAATCTGTTGTCCTCTTATATACAGTAGGGTGTCCAATTATACCAAATCTGTTATTCTCTTATATATACTATGGTGTCCATTCATATACAATCTGTTTTGTCATATATGCAATATGGTGTCCTTTCATACTACAGCATACATTATGATATAACTGAGCACACATTAAAGGGGATAATATGTTATTTTTTTAAACCCTTTACAGGGTGGAACGGCCATTTACGTCCGATACCGTAAACG
Source organism: Cepaea nemoralis (assembly GCA_014155875.1). Classification (NCBI taxonomy): domain Eukaryota; kingdom Metazoa; phylum Mollusca; class Gastropoda; order Stylommatophora; family Helicidae; genus Cepaea; species Cepaea nemoralis. The sequence continues at coordinate 218,678 of JACEFZ010004489.1, forward strand.
GGCGAAACTTCCCAAACCGGCCGATACTATTATGCATTGTAAAAACGCGATCTCTCGGCTTTCCGATACTTCCGACGGCTACTTTCGCTTTCGCCGATAGCTTGACAACGTGGCCGCCATTTGTAAAGCGCCTACTATGAATTTGAACGGACTTTTACAGACTTTTTTTGATAGTTTTCGAGGGTTTTTACGCTGTTTTTCAAAACGGATTTCGGCGATTCTTCAAGTGATAGCCGAGATTTCGCTCTGTTCAATTTAAGTGACATTAAAGGGCACGAAGTTGACTATTAATCGGAGCTAGATATCAGTGCAAAGCGTTACTTTGCATTAGCAGTCTGAGTCGGACTTTAAAGAAAGTGATTATGATTCTGAAAATGTGTTTGTAAATTGCCGTATAGGTGACGGAAAATCACAAACAACATGCCGTATTTCATAAATATTTGTGTTCATATATGGATTACCGACAACAATCACGTGAGTAACATATTCTGCATGCTTTTCCTTCATTGTGTTGTTTATTTAACTAAAATCGGTTGACTAACACCTTATTTGTGATGTTTTTACTAACGCGACCCGAAATTTTACCGAACCTGAAAAAATCTTGCCCGTTCAGGGCTAAAAAACGGACAAGCGTCTGCCCTGTAAAGGGTTAAAGCAGTGTATTTTTTTTTTTAAACCATCTTACCAATTTCAGATGTTTGCGCATTTCAGTAAATGTAAAATCTAGATTTCAGTTGCATTAGTTTTCCAAGTCTCAAGTTATGCATGAGAATTTTATTCCAGTGTTACCCAGTGCTGGCATAGTGTAAGGAACACAGCAGTAGTTTGGATATAAATGTTTTCAGAACCGCATCGTTTGTATTCCTCTCATCCCCTTAAATTTGAATTGTTCTCTCCCAGAATGGTACAAGGCCCAAGCTGGCAGATGATATCGACCTTGACTGCCTAGGAAAGGATAGGAGATGCAATGGCTTCTCGTAAATATGCATTTTATTTTAGCATATTTAATTATATTTGTATTAGCATGAAAATTACTTATTTCTGCCCATGTTATATCCCATTAACAGAGTTTGACTTTTGGTTAAGGATATTTTCTTTACACTCTGATACTCCATAAGTGTCCCAGTCTTCTTCCATAGATCACACAAGAAGTATCTTAGTACAGCTCAAGGATCCAAATGTGTGCATCACAAAGTCACACAGGCTTTAAATATTGTTTGTGGGTAGCTCTTCTAATTTTTAACTTTAGCCTGGGCAGCCGTCTACTCTGCCTGCTCCATTTGCAAAGGGATTTGTAACTTGCACACAAAACCGCAAAATTGTTCACCCTTGTTCAAGAAGGCTAGGTGTTCGATCCAATAGCCCATCCTTTTCTTGTATAGTAAAACTCCATACAGTGAATAGTGCAGTGGCTTACTGGTGAAAATAAAACGCAAAGTCGTTGTGGAACAATGATTAGTGCACTGGTTAGCATAACGGTCCCGTCCTCAGTAATGGCAGGAGATTTTGTTTTCTTTTTATGATAGTTCACCTCTGGGCTCAGCCCAGCCTCTAAAAAATGGGTACTGGAACATTTTCTTTACATTCAGACAGAGATAAAGTGAAAACCATTAAATCAATAAACAACATAAGATACACAGACAACATATTTTTGTTGGCTGGAACAGAACAGGATCTCCAAGAATTAGTAAACCAAGTACACAAATTAAGTAATAGAAATGCCTTAGGCATAAATAGAAAGAAATCAAAAACTGATTACCAACACAGATAATACTATAAACAGTAAGTTATTTTGAAAGTTACAGTGAATGGAAAGACAGTTGAACAAGTAAATATTTTTTATTACCTGGGATAATTAGGAGAAGATGATGGCAGGTATGAGGCAGAATTAAAATAGGAATGGCCAAAACAATGTTCAACAACATGTAGTAGCTTTTTACATCTAAACATCTGAGTTGTGAGTTAAAAGTAAGAGTGATCGGGTCTTATATTTACTTTACATTATTGTACTGTGTAGAAACATGTTTAATGAATACATAATGTATTGTTGTATGAGGACAAAATTGAAGCTTTCAGTATGTAGTTATTTAGACAAATAGGTATATCTTGACAGGAGAAGAAAACAAAGTATTACAAGAACAAACAAAACTGGGATTAAATAAAACATTACTGAATAAGATCAAGGTCAGACAATTAAGATACTTCAACCAAATCATCAGCAAGTGAGTTGCACTGTTTCATCTAACCTGTGGCTCGGTACATCTGACTTTGACAAGCATTTACTCTGGTTTGCTTTCTCTAGCTTTTGACTATGCAGTCTACCTACAAGGTAGCAGGTTTGTGTAGCAGCTGCACTACAGTCAGCATAGCGCTTGGGGTCGTTGGAAAATGCACGCCCCTCTATCACTTCAAGGTGGATACACAACACAGGAGATTTCGCCAGATAAAAAAGAAAATGTGCTAGAGATTGCATGTATGCAAGAAGAAGACAGCATTACAGATGATGAGTTCCATATAAGCTAATCTTAGTCCTTGTATCTATTATTGGCATATTATGGATCTCCTATTTTAATTTATTGATTAATTTTCTTCCACAGAGGAGCAGACTTGGAGAACCTAGTACAGGTGGCTAGAGAAACTTGCTTGGAGCACATTATCGAGTCAACTGTTGTAGGCCAGGCATTTGAGTTTGTAGTACAAAAGTCTGACTTTGAAACCGCCTTTAAGAGTGTCCGTGCATCTGTGAGTGCAAAGGTAAAAACTATCCCTGTTCCTCATTTTTCTGTTGAGTATGTCACAAATTTATTTCCCAACAGCATTCAAGACTTTTATCAAAGGAATGCATGAAGGTGGTTTGAAAGAAACAATGTAATGTGGCTTGTGTTTGGTATTTTGTTGGTGTGAAGAGAATCAGTGACTTTTCTCAGTAAATGATCCCATTTGACACTATGAGGTGTATTAAGTATGTGGTGAAGTGAGTACAATTTAAACGACCCTTGTTCACATATCTTGAGACCTATTGGGCATATGGTGCTAGCCCCACATTTACCCTCATAGACTAATTGACGCACGATGGGTGCTGGGACCAGTGTCACATCAGCTGCCTTTACTTTCCAGGACATTTTACTGGTACCCATTTAAGGCTGGACTGACCTGGCAACAAGGTCGGTGAAATAAATCCCTGCTCTCATGGGGATCAGAACACACCATCACTGGGCTGGCAGGCAAACGTGCTAGCCATGTGCTGTGAATCCCAGAGACATTTGTCTTCTTTTCCTTTTATCCTCAAATGGCGTATAGGTCCTCAACCAACTCATCTCTTGCAGGTCTGGCCATGATCTTCCCATGTTAATCATCTCTGTCTTTAGCCATTATGACGTTTGCTATCTCTTGTAGCTCCGACCATGATTGCCCGATGTTATTCGCCTCTGTCTTTAGTTCTCTTCTCAATGTATTTTTAGGTCTCCCACTATTTTGTTTGCCCTGTGGATTCCAGACATTGAAGAGTTATATTATGCTCAGATTTTCTCTCAGTGTGTGACCTATCCAGGGCAAGCATCTTCTCTTCACCGGAATGTTTGTACTTTGTGCTATATTTTTTTATGTCCCGAAGCAGGAACCTGCAGTGAGTTTGTGATGTGATAGGACCATCACATTTTGTAGACCTGAATGCACAGAGAAATAGGTGACCAGTCTTTCCGTCTCTTAGCAGGTGACGAATGCAGGCGGAGAACCCTCGCCCGACTATGCTCATGACATTATCTGTGCAGTCTCCTAGCCATTATACTAATAGTGCAAAATTACAAATTGGGACAGTAACCCCTTTGCCACAGAAAAACTATGGCAGTCTGGATTATTTACGATAACTGTGATGTTTATTGATAACATCCGTCGATATTTGAGAATGTTTGAAGAAGATGAAACCAACATTGGAACCTGTGTTTTGGCGAATTTTGTCTTATTTAACATAACTATCGTTATACATGGGAAGAAAGAAAAGTCCCAGATGATTGGCAACAGGCAATAATAGTACCAATGTGGAAAAAGAAAGGCAATATGAGAGAGTGTGAAACATATAGAGGCATATCACTCCTGAGCCATATAGAGAAAATGTACTCAAAACTATTGGAACAAAGAGCTAGACCCATAGTTGAACAATAGTTAAACAAAGTACAATTCGGTTTTCGGAAAGGTAAAAGTTGCACTGATGCACTATTCACACTTAGATAAATATGTGGGAAAAAGAAACATTCAATATAGTGACCAGCAGAATATTGTGTTTGTAGATCAGGAAAAGGCTTTCGATAGAGTAGACAAATTATGGACTATCCTAGAAGACTACGGAATACATGGGCAATTGCTAGAAAACATCATAGCCATGTACCACTCGAGCCAAAGTGCAGTAAGAACACAAGAAGGTATATCAGATATGTTCACGGTCAATACAGGAGTGAGACAGGGATGTGTGCTCTCTCCTCTGCTATTTAATATTTACATGTACAGAATATCCAAAGAAGCAAGCCTTGACAGAACAGATGCAGAAAATTTAGAACTCTTTACTTCAGATGAAACAATTGATCCACAGGAAATAAATGAACCTCTATTTGCAGATGATAAGTGCCTGTTTTATAGCGATAAGGGCAGACTACAACATCATATTAATAATCTGAGTTCAACCTGCAGCAGATACAATATGAGTATAAACACAGCCGCAGATGACCTGGTCCACTAAGTATACAGATAAATAGCACATCTCTGAAACAAGTTAAAGAATTCAAATATCTTGGAAGTATGATCACAGAAGATGGCAGATTGGACAGAGAAATCTAAATCAGGTGTCAAAAAGCAAGTGCACTAACATATCAACTATCACCCATGCTGAAACATCCAAATATATCCATGTCCGCAAAACGACAGAACAGCATATTTACACCAACCCTATCAGTCTCAAACTTGGACATTATACAAATCACACTTTTGTAAAATCAACACCAGTCAGATGAGATGCCTGAGGAGAGCTGCAACTGAACAATCCGAGACCGAGTAAGAAATACTGTTATCAGACAGACAGTGGGATCAACACCTTGTGCCACATTTATTGAAAGACAGAAGATCAAGTGGTTTGGCCATGTTGTTAGAATGCAACACCATCAACTACCATTACAGGCCCTACATAGAAAATCGTCTGCGACGAGACCAAGAGGACACCCAAGAAGAAAATGGATTGACGCTCCTCTCTCTCTCCCCCCCCCCCCCCCCCCCCCCCCCACGACACTTGATGGCTAAAGTTGAAGATGATGATGATGATGGTTACAGAAATTTGACTCAGTTTGTCACAGGACTTGTGTTGTTTGTGAGTGGTGTTGTCACAGGACAGGTTTGTGACTGGTGTTTGTGGCTGTTGGCTATCTATATATATATATATATACACACATACATTGAACTTACATTTGTTAAGCATAGATTTCTTTTATTTTTTCATTAGGCCAGGAAAAACTATGAGGCATTAAAAAGACGTTTGGATAACATAACAACTAAAAATGACACGGCTGGGATTAATGCAGATTCTAAGTCAAATGTAGGGCCCACAATGCATCTTGGTTGATGCCATCTAACAATAGTTGTTGACTTGCCCTGAATGATGAAATTGAATGTTTTATAATCATCAATAAACATTTTCATGGTTATTTAAGTTGTATGTATTTGATCAGAAGTGTTCATTGTTCATGGACTGTTTCCCGCTTCAATTATGAGCAGATGTTTGTCATTCACACAATTCAAATGGATCATTTTGTTTCATTACTGTGATTTTGTAGAAATGTTAGATGTATATCCTTTACAGGATGTCGCAGTCAACCCCAGCATTCTTTGGCTGTTTGTGATTTCTTGGCAAGTTTATGTTCAGTAGTTTATCATTGATTTCTGAATGACCGGCACTTAAATCATTGTATGAAAACCAGTGCATGGCAGTCTGCTTCCAAATTGCTTGCAGCTGTGTTTCAAACGTGGCATGTGGGAATACGAATTGCATCAGTAATCCCATCACCACAGCACCGGCTGTGGTTTAGTAAAGGAACACATCACTCATATTTGATATGTTTACTGCTAATTTCCGGTAAAGTGAAATATTGTCTTTGTTAAAACTGCATAAATCATTTATGTCAGAGAATGTTGGAATTTGAAGAATGCTATGTATTTAACATGTTGCTGTTTACAGCTCTACCAAATTAAATATTGAATTGAATATATGAATCATTAATACCAGTTTTGTTGTATTTGTGAATGGTTGTACAGCATATTAAATATGTGTTACTGAGATGTGCAGTGGCAAAACATTCTCCACCAACCAAGATTTCCACAGCTGTTGAGCTGATACATGATTCTCTATTTCTGAGCTCGCCCAAGGAATAATCGCATCCTGCACATGACTGTTTGTCCCACTTCTGTATCAGGGTCATCATCATCATCATCATCCGCCTTGCATCTCCCAAGGGGTGCAGGCACTCAAACAACTCAGGCCAAGCCACTAGTAGACTGGTTCATGATTGGTTGGATGTTGCAGCTACAGTTTTCTACTGGATGATACAGCCAGTCTCAACCCAACTCTCCATAGTCACCTCTTACAACAACCATGCTGGGTTACAATGTTGCATGTTGGGTTAGTGTTGCATGCTGGGTTACAGTGTTGCATGCTGGGTTAGTGTTGCATGCTGGGTTACAGTGTTGCATGCTGGGTTACAGTGTTACATGCTGGGTTACAGTGTTACATGCTGGGTCACAGTGTTGCATGCTGGGCTAGTGTTGCATGCTAGGCTACAGTGTTGCATGCTGGGTTACAGTGTTGCATGCTGGGTTACAGTGTTGCATGCTGGGTTAGTGTTGCATGATGGGTTACAGTGTTGCATGCTAGGTTACAGTGTTGCATGCTAGGTTACAGTGTTGCATGCTAGGTTACAGTGTTGCATGCTAGGTTACAGTGTTGCATGCTAGGTTAGTGTTGCATGCTGGGTTAGTGTTGCATGCTGGGTTACAGTGTTGCATGCTAGGTTACAGTGTTGCATGCTGGGTTACAGTGTTGCATGCTGGGTTACAGTGTTGCATGCTGGGTTACAGTGTTGCATGCTGGGTCACAGTGTTGCATGCTGGGTCACAGTGTTGCATGCTGGGTTACAGTGTTGCATGCTGGGTTACAGTGTTGCATGCTGGGCTACAGTGTTGCATGCTGGGTTACAGTGTTGCATGCTGGGTTACAGTGTTGCATGCTGGGTCAGTGTTACATGCTGGGTTACAGTGTTGCATGCTGGGTTACAGTGTTGCATGCTGGGTCAGTGTTGCATGCTGGGTCACAGTGTTGCATGCTGGGTCACAGTGTTGCATGCTGGGTCACAGTGTTGCATGCTGGGTTACAGTGTTGCATGCTGGGTTACAGTGTTGCATGCTAGGTTACAGTGTTACATGCTGGGTTACAGTGTTACATGCTGGGTTACAGTGTTACATGCTGGGTTACAGTGTTGCATGCTAGGTTACAGTGTTGCATGCTGGGTTAGTGTTGCATGCTGGGTTACAGTGTTACATGCTAGGTTACAGTGTTGCATGCTGGGTTACAGTGTTGCATGCTGGGTTACAGTGTTGCATGCTGGGTTACAGTGTTGCATGCTAGGTTACAGTGTTGCATGCTAGGTTACAGTCTTTCTGTGCTTTGCTTCCTTTATGAGCTCCGATAACACATGGGTGTGTATCAGAGTGTTCCCCCAATACAGATGTGTTAGTAGTGAAAGACAAGATATACAACCCTGCGTTTCAATCAATCAGTCAATCATGTGCCATGCCGGAAAGCGTGGGCGGTCATGACTCGCTATTTGACTCGATTACCAGTGTCGTGGATCAGCTCAGTGTTCCTGTCTCGTCCATGCCATGTGGCCAAGCCATCCTGGTATTTTCCTCTCGGTCTTCCTCTTGGTCTGTTCCTTCGATCTTGCCAGTTGTCACTAAGTTCTCCAATCCATTTCTTCTCATAACATGTCCAAAAAATGTTGACTGTCTACGTCTAATTTCTCTAATCAATTTACGATTTTCATTTGTCTCCTGCAGTACTTGGTCATTGGTTTTTCTGTCTGTCCATGGTATTCTTTGCATTTTCCTCAGAAACCACATTTCTGCAGCCATCAGATGTTTTTCAGCTTGACAGCACATTGTCCAAGTTTCACATCCATACAAAAGAACAGGCTCTATGTATCCCCTCAACACTCTTTTTCTCATTTCGGTTGACATCTTTTTATTGGTCAGAATGTTTTTCATCTTGCTAAAGGCTACTTTCGCCATGGCGATTCTTGTTCTAATCTCTTCAAGGCATCTCCCATCAGATGTTATGACTGTTCCGAGATAATTGTACCGATTCACTTGTTGAAGAATATTCCCATTTACTTGTATATTACATTGTGGTACTTCGTTATTCCTAGTGACGACCATAACCTGTGTCTTCTTACAATTTAATTCAAACCCCAGCTGCTCACTGTGTACAACAACTGCGTCTACTAATTGTTGTAGATCTTGTGCATTGTCTGCAATCAATACTGTATCATCTGCAAATCTAATGTTATTGATGTTTCATCCTCCAATGCTGATTCCATTTCTTCTTCTTCTTCTTCGTTCATCCGGAGTTTTTTTCCGGATGTGATTGCATTGTGCCTGTTTACAGCAGAGCTGCGTTCTTGCGCCGTTAGGCCGACACATCCGATTTCTGCGGGCATTTGTTGACCGGGTTAACCTTCCTGGGGTGATTCCATTTATATCTTCTACATTCCTGAAAATATTTTCACTGTATAGGGAAAAAAGATCTGGAGACATTACACATCCCTGCCTAACACCTCTCTTAATAGGTTGATATTGTCCCAATTCATTATCAATCCTTATGGCAGCTTGTTGTTTCCAATATATGTTTTTTATAAGTCTAATGTCTTTCCCATCAATTTGTAGATCTGCAAGCATATCTACCATGTTGACATGTCTAAGCCTTTGTGTAGTCAATAAAGCAAAGGTGTATATCCTTTTTTACTTCTATAGCACGTTCAATAACTGTTTGCAGCATACACACAGCATTTACTGTACCCTTTCTTTCTACAAACCCACATTGTTCTTCCCCTATTTCAAGTTGTATTTTCTTCCTCACTCTTTGCATGATAATTCGTAGCAAAATCTTTGTGATGTGTCTAATTAAACTAATTGGTCTATGTTGATCACATTCCAAGGTTCCTGATTTCTTTGGGATTGCAATAAATACAGAGTTACATAATTCAGAAGGTATATTATATCCAGTATCATACAATGTGTTCAGCGGTCTGGTGGCTTGATCTAGTCCAAATTCTTCTGAAGCTTTAATCATTTCTGTAGTGATGTTATCTGCACCGGGGGCCTTGCCAGCTTTCATATGCTTAAGAACATTTCGAACCTCCATCTTCAAAATTGGCGGCCCTTCATTATTAAATCTAATATCATACTGTTCCTCTCCGTTATCATTATGAAGGTTTTTCACATAATCTGTCCATACATGTAGAATCTGATCTTTTTCTACTATGATTTTGCCATCTTTAGTTTTTAGAAAGCCTGTTGATGTACTTGTTCTTTTATTAGTAAGTTCCTGAATTCTTTTGTGCACTAATTTGGTATTTTGACTGTATTTCAATAGCTACCCTGAACTTGTGCTATGCTGGGTTCACACAACTTGCTTTGGTCATATGATTGATTGATTTATGAACCGACATCACAGCATTTGGGGCATTCCCATAAGCGCTCTGTCCCTATCCTCAGCAGCAAGCGAAGAGTTCCAACACCAATAGTACCAGTAGCAATCTGATTATATGTCCGCCTCGCCTTTTCTCTGAGCGTCGAGCATCGGCCAGATCTCATATGATGAGAAGAGGCATTGGAGAACATCATGACAACTGGAAAGATAAAGAGGAAGAGAGATAGAGGCAGACCAAGAGAAATTATGCTGGATGGACTGAGACAGTCCATGGAGGAATATCATCAGCAGACACCAAAGACTGGACAGACATGAATGTCTATGCCAGCTGGCAGGGCATTTTATGATGATGTTTGATTCACACAGTAAATGTACCTCGATGGTAATCATAGGTGCAAGTCTATCCTTGAGCGTTGGTCAGACAGGTTACAAAACAAACATGCTGAGTCTCTTGGATCAGGAACTTGATTAAGGATTTCTCCTTCACGGTTCATGAAAAACTGTTAATGGTAAAGCACCAGTTCGGAAACTGCAGAAGAGACTGGAGCTATTGCCTGGACAAACAACAAGATATTCTTTGCCATATAAGTGTTGACCAGACAGGATCTCTGAGTGGTTGTGATATCTGCCTCAGGCTCAGGAGTTGCCTACGTCAAATCCCAGCTAAGGGCTGGACATGTTTACAAGAATCATTGATCATCCTGATCTCTTAAGTAGTAAGATCAGACATCTTGCCTTCTCGGATAAGGGTGAAAGTTGTGCTTGTTTTACAAAATTCAGTCTTTTTCATCTTTGCATGTTTTACAAAATTCAATCTTGTTCATCTTCTTCTTCTTCTCTTCCTCCTCCTTTTTCGTCTATTTCTTTTACAACTACTACATTTTTTTTTCTTACACCTTCAAATGTCAGTATGAGTATACCCAAAGAAAGCAGTAGTCAATTTGAGGTTGTGGACATCCACACAGAATGTGAATTAAAATGAAGCTCCCACCCCCAGACACAGAAAAGATGGAGAAAGTGTCAGAGGACCACTCAGGTTAGATTGTCTTATTGCTCAACTAGCCTGTCAGCAGAATAATATTCAACTAAATGGTACCAGCAGTGTGACGTCTCATGTTATATGCATCTGTTGCTCAGATGAGTTGTTTATCTGCTTGCAGACAAGGAGAGTAATTAGTGCTGTAAGGCTGTCAAGTCTTTGTGTATACTTTATTACACTGTTTGCTACACCATGTCACCATAGACACATCTACATCTACACGTGCACATTCATCATCAACCCTTCAACTCAATCTCCCTGACATGGAGTCTGAAGATGGTTACTTATTCTTTTTGATGGTGCAATTATACATCATCTTTCTGCTGGCACATACTATGTCACGCCCACTTGGTTGTATAATTGATTCTTATAAATCTCTCAGCCTCATCATAGGTTAATGTCTATGTCAGGCTGATGTAATCTTCTGTCTTCTTATGCCAATCTATGAGCCTCTTCAATTTCAGGTTTGTTGAAATGTGAGAGGATCCATGTTTTTATTTTGTTTTTCTATTTTTGCACTCACTTGCTTTTGCTTTGAACTCAAGCGTAGTCCATACACACTACTTCTAGTAATGCTGAACTGAATTATGTGTGTGGATTAGCTTTCCCTATTATCAGTGTCCCTCGCCATCAGGCATCAGAGGTACTCTGACTTCAGAGGTACTTGTAATTTACATCCCGAAGTCAAGGACGACAGGTCAACATATTAGTCCACCTGACCAGTGATGGGGTTGAACCCCTTACCTCGGCATCAACTCACCAAATGTTTAGAATAAGCGTTTTTATCCATTCGGCCATGCTGACCTCTGGATCCATTGTATTACAACCGTTTTTGATTTCTGATATAGTTTGTGAACTGCTGCTCTTAGGTCTGCTTGTTCTGTTCTGTTTCTGCTCTTCAGTATTGAAGTAACAGACATTACATCTGTATAGAGATATTTGCTTCTCATTTTTCTATCAGCAGCCTTTCTGCTGCAGTTTTCAAGTCTGTATATGCATAGGTCCAGGTGCTGCTTGGATAATATTCTTCTATGTAGTTGATAGTTGTTTGTCTTCTTTCTTGTTCAGTCTTATTTTTCTCAATATCATTAAAGTTTCCTATCATCTCCGTCAGTCGCTGCTACCTACAAGATATTTAGCTCCGTCATTTTGCTAAATAATTTTGTTAATAACCACAAAAAACTTAGTCGCTTAAAAAAAGGAAAAAAAGAAAGAAGACAGTTAATGAACATTTAAAGATGAGGCATGATTGGTTGGTTTCCTTGTTTTAAATAAAGTAATGGACACTTTTACATTTTTGAGTTGTAGTGTGCATATGTTGCTAGTGCGATATTGTTAAAGGCCATAGGACACTCGACGGATGATGTAAACAATACCACAACATTTTCAGGTATCCAACATTCACCTCCATGTGGATTTGAACCCATGACCACCGAGCAAATAGACAAGCATCCTAGTCACTAGGCTACCAAGTAAACAGAAAAACCAATCCCAGGAGTCCATAAGATAACAAAATGTTTTGCATATCCTTTACAGGACATCACTGTCAACATCAGCATCTTTCAGCTGATTGTTGATTTCTTGGCAAGTTTACGCTCAGTAGTTTGCTATTGCTTTCTGAGCAACTGGCTCCATACTCTCAAAAGTCACTGGTGTGACTCAAACCGCTTCCAGTTCTCGTGCGCTCACATCAACCACGAGAGCATTCGGGGTTATGGAGAAAGCTGCTAATCCCTCGGCCAGGGAGACCGGCCCGTAAGATAATATTTAAAAATAATACACAGGTATTGACTGACACTCATAGATGATGTACTCATATACAAAATTAAAGCAAATCAGGTTCTAGTTCTGGTATTCAAGTATCTAGGTGATATTTTCACAGAATATGAAAGAGAAATATAAACAAGTGGTCAAAAAAGGAGAACACCATGATTTGCCAACTGCAATCCCTCTAGGCATTAGTTTGGATTTTATTGACAATGAAATACTGTATCTAAAACCTGTGGAGGAAACATGAACAACCCAAGTTTAATCTCAGCCAGTCTGTATGTGCTGTGCCAAACCATGACCTGGTTACATCCAACATGCCTCCATGCAGATGTGAGGTTCCAGTACCAGAGTTGTACTCTTGTAAGAGTCTGAGCTTGTAGAGGGGAAGATGTGAGGTTCCAGTACCAGAGTTGTACATCACGTGAGTCTGAGCTTGTAGAGGTGAAGGAGAGTTCTGCGACACGGTCTCCGGGGAGACGGTACTTTGATACAGGGTCGGAACACAATCTCTACACCTGTCTCACTCCGATAGATGAAAGTCGGGACAAAATGTCTACACCTGTCTCATTCCGATAGATTGAAGGTCAGGACAAAATCTTTATACCTGTTTCACTCTGATAGATAAAAAAGTCGGGCAAAATCTCTACACCTGTCTCACATCGATAGATGAAAGCCTTTTTCAAGACACACATGACATGAACGTCAATGCTTCGGACTTCTCCCAGAGGAGTCACCAACCAACTGCCACTGGTCAAGCCTCTTCTTCTTCTTTCACCCTGTATCTCCCCATTGTTGCATAGACCCTCGACCAAACCCTCCTATCCTTAGTTATCCCATGCAACTTCGTCTATGCCCTCCCCATATCATTCACTTCTGTTTCTACTTCTCTTCTCTATATGTATTTAGGACTGCCTCTATTTCTTTTGTTCTGTGGATTAAAAACAAAACAATACTTTCGAGTTATACTATTCTCAGCTTTTCTCAATGTTTGTCCTATCCATCGCTGGTATCTTTTCATCGCCTCTTGGAATATGTCTAGTTCTCTTCATAACCTCCACATGGGTTATTCTGTAACACCATTTTATTCCTTCTATCATTATTAAAGAAGGCAAGCCACAAATGATACATATTTCACATCAATGAACAGGTTTCCATCAGTTCCACACATCAGTGTTATCTAAATTGTAAGAAATGCACATCATCACACTTGCAATGACATGACCAAAAGCTGAGGCTTCACTAGAAGCGACAGCATACAAATTACCACTGGTGCCAGGAGTTGTGGTAGCGCAATGACTAGCGTGTTTGCCTGATGATCATGTCTTCAAACCTCCATCGATGCAGAGACTTTTATCAGTCACCTGGACTCCCAGATCATCCCAGCCTAAAAGGAGGTCAGCAAAGCCGAATGGATTGGAGCACGAGTTCTTAAACATCGTGTGTACTGATGCCGAGGTAAGGGGTTCAACCCCTACACCGGACAGTTGGACTAAAATGTTGACATCCCCTCCCGATGTGTCTCCACCTGGTCGCGGTGGGAGGGCTTGCGTGTCCCAATGACCCCGAAGAGCTATGCCGACGGAAGCACAATTATGTGTCGGACAGGGCTTGGGTTAGGGACCAGACCAAGGGAGACACAACCTGCTGCTCTACAGGTAGACCGAAGATAGCAGTCAAAAGTTTAAATCAGGCGCACGAAGGCAGAAATTCTTGGTTCGGTCACAAGTAATAAGGCTCTTGGCTGAGGGATAAGGCTCAACGCCTCTAAGCCATTAATCCTCGGACGTGAAAGCCGGGCCGATACACACCTACCAAAAAATGGAAGTGAGATCCTGAGCACGATACATGCTTAGTTCAGATACTTGTTTTGAAGACTTTCAGCTGGGGGATATGAGGGTTCTCCGGATGAGAAGACCTGGCCGTTTTTTTTTTTCACTCACTGATGCACGGAGGTATGGTGCTGAGCCAGCAGCACATGTAGCCTACCTCGTGAGCGAGTACTAAAGGCAGAAAAGTGCCCCAGTCGCACGAAATGGTTACGAAAAAGTCTGTACCTATACTCACAGAGAGTGTAGTCAAAGGGGGAAGAACATCTCAATAACACGAAATGGAATGCTTGGCTAGCGAATCCATAGCGTGGACCAAAGTCCGAAGCGAAAGCTTACCTAGCGGATGTTGTCCGCAGACTGACCATTTCTGGTTTGTGCGGGGAGCGGGGAGCGGCGAGTGGCTAACGAAATGCCCAATATGCGGAAGTAAGGAATTAAAGCAGCCATGAGCAGTATATGGTGATTCCTCTGGTGAGCCCAGTCTCAGAGCAATATGTGCCGGCCCTGCAATTATGGAAGCCTGCTTGGATAGTGGGGAATGCCCATGGTCTGCCCCTGCCTTCCTTTGAGGGTTGACCGCGTTGTCTTTAACCGTTCTACCTTGACCTGCTGAGCTGTGGGCGACATCACAACAGTAAGAGTCTAACGTGCCTCGAAACCCGAGGAAGGCTAACCTCATTAGAAAAAAACGCCCTCCGAAGTCGTCTGTGCCGGCCTAAGGGCAGAAAATAAAAACTGGCACTACGCAATTACGTCCGAGTGAAATTTATTTCGTGCTAGGAACAGCTCTGACTACCTTGTCTTCCAAATGCCCATCGTGTCCGGTACCATGTAGCACTTCAGAATGAGATATAGAATTTATAAGTAAGAAAGAACCCCAAGAGTTAATCTCAAAGAAACAGACGGTAAAAGTCGCCAAGTGACGTAACTATGTGAAAAACGTCACTGCGTGATACATTAGCAACCAACCAGTTAGGTCTGCGGCTGGCAACAAGGAAGGCGGTATAAAATTCTCAGAGGCGAAATATTAACGTAAAAGATAGGGGATCGTCCGGGATCATCTCTGCCAGCAATGTAAATTGAATATGAATATATTTACTCAGCTCGCTGTCCAACAAAACAGACCAGCAGAATAATCAGAGCAACTTCAATAAATATTAAACAACTTGAGGCAGCCGACATTTCTTGCAATGCAATACTTATTTATATGGAATATCTTGTGACGTCATGAAACAATCAACATCGCCGCTCCCATGTTGATAGGAGGGTCGGCGATGGATGAATAGGCAAACACACAATGTTGAACATTTTTATATTAAATTAATCGATTGCTAAGATAATGCTTCACCGCTTAGTGTTATTTATATTGGATCCTTGCCGCTTATCATAATATCAACTACGTACAAACTCCTGTCTGTTGACACTTGCTAACCTTGAGCCATTCCTTCGACTTTTGACTTAAATACTTATGGCCAATCGTCCGTGGAGTGTGCCTTGATCATTATATCTTTGATAAGTGATGGTTCCCTTTCACCATTTTCTACTTCTAAATGATTTATGTTAATAATTCGCCTCTGAGAATTTTATACCGCCTTCCTTGTTGCTAGCCGCAGACCTAACTTGTTGGTTGCTAGTGTATCACGCGGTGACGTTTTTCACATAGTTACGTCACTTGGCGACTTTTACCGCGTGTTTCTTTGAGATTAACTCTTGGGGTTCTTTCTCACTTATAAATTCTATATCTCATTCTGAAGTGCTACATGTCATCCGGAAAAGCTCTGACTAGCTAGTTTCCGAATGTCCGTTGTGCCCGGAACAGCTCTGATGGGCAGAGCGACAAGCACATGTCCGAATCGAAAACTCGCTGAGTGGATACCGCCTGCAGACCGGTCAGGTTTGTGCGGGAAAGGCCCGTGGTGAACGAAATGCCTAATATATTGAAGTGAGGAATTAAAGCAGCCATGAGCAGGACGTGACGATTCCCTCGGTGAACCCAGCAGCAGGGCGCTATGTGTCGGATCTGCAACTATGGAAGCCACCCTGGATGGCGGAAAATGCCATGGACTGTCCTTGCCTTCCCTTGAGAGCTGATCGTGAAGCATTCGACCGTTCCAACTTGACCAGCTGGGATGTGGACGGCACCACAAAAGTGAGAGTCCTACAGGAATGCTAACCTGCCAAAAATAACGCTAAAAGTCGGATGTGTTGGCCTAAGGGTTTCGGCCCAAGGGTGCCTAACCAGACACACCACAATCACATCTGAAAAAAACACTCCAGATGACCGCTAAGAAGTATCGTTGACATCTCGTCCTTGACTTGGGGACGTAAATTACAAGTACCTCTGATGTCGGAGTGGGTTGCCTGATGGCGAAGGACACTGTTAAAAAGGAAATCTAATCCACGCGCAAAATTCAGTCCAGCACTACTAGAAGTAGTGCGTATGGACTACGCTTGGGTTCAAAGCAAGCGTGCGCGCGCGAGCACACACACACACACACACACACACACACACAACCTAAAATAGGTACAAGGAAATTTTCTGGAATTTAAAGGTGGATGTCATAATATTGATCACTTCACCTATTGAGTGCCGATGTATCGAAGAATATAGGACTACCACCATAAACCCAATACACCTCATGACGTGGAAAATACCATTTTATTTTAACGTCTCATAGCACCATTACCAGAACTGGATTTACGGTGCCACAATAAATACAGTCATGCAGTTATTGTGTCAGTTTTAAGCACAATTTACCACTATATGTCTACAACAAACCCAGTGGGCATTGGGTTAGAGTTTTGACGATGAGTATCCAAAACCCATGGAGGAAATATTACCGTCTCATCCAGCCTGTATGTGATGCTCTGAATTATAACCTGGTTATATCCTAACCAGGCCGACTCTGTGGCGAAGGAGTTACGAACGCAATTCTTAATCCCGGATACTGCATTCAAAACACAGCTACGGACGATTTGGAAGCAGACCGCCTTGTGTTGGTTTCCACACAATGGTATAAGTGCCGGTCATTCAGAAAGCAATAGCAAACTACTGAACATAACCTTCCCCAGGAATCAGAAACAACTAAAAATGATGGAGTTTATTGCTACATCCTGTAAAGGGTATGCAACTAATATACCTCTCCGCAAATGAGAAGTGCCAGTACCAGCTGTGTACACTCTACTGGTTTCTGAGCTCGAAGAGGGGAAGGAGAACTCTGTCACAGTCTCTGTAGAGATGGTACTTTCATACCGGGTCAAGAGAACAGTCTCTACACTAACCTCACTTCGATAGATGCCAGCACTGTTCAGGGCTCATACATCCTAAATGCCAAGGCATCAGATCGAAGGGTTAAAATGCATAGTCTTCCACAGGATTCATGCCTAGTAAATCAACCAGCCCCGTCCACGTCGAGGCAGATCTATCAACAGAGCCAGGGGAAGACAAAGAAGTGGTTAGATACCATAAAGCAAAGGATATGCCACACACACTAAACGCAGACTAGGCTACACATGTCACTAACTGTCAAAGACTTATGCCTCTAACCACCTTCATACATTAACTGTAAATGTGGACCAGAAGACATCGTCCATACTGGAATAGAGCATCACCCCCCCCCCCCCCCCCCCCACCCTCTTTTCCCCCTCATCACAATGACGTAACACGCATCGGAAACACGTCTCGGATCAAGTCATTGCTCTGCTCTAGTTTCGATTATGCCATTTGGCCAAGTCCATTTCCAATTCCAATTTCTGGTACGAGTACCCCCTTTCAGCCTTGGAATTTTCGACTTGGCTATGTAGGGTGTTTATGGTGTAGCTTGAAGTTTGACTTTCGTACTTTGGGCTGCTTGTTGTCAGCTTCCCGGCTTCTGATGGGTTGATTGCGTTCGTTACTTTCTTGATGAGGTATTCCATGTCTGGACAGAGTCCGCGCACTTGTTGAGGCCTGGAGTAATTGGGTACACAACCCGTCATATGGTGTTGTTTCCTTCAGGGAGTTTTACCAGTTGTCGTCTCTCCTGGTGTTCCTTCTATTTCCCCGTCGTGAGTTGCCTTCGAATCTTCTCGGCGTTCGCCAGTCGGGTCTTGGTGGTGAGAGATATCGTTATTCCTCTATTGCTTCTTCGTCTGTTTGTGCTCTTGTAATTGTATCCTCTGGTTCTGGTGTGGCTTTCTGGATGTTGAGCAGTTCATTTATCTTATCAAGAGTGATTTCTGTGTTTCGTTTCACATCTTGTACGTTAGATAGCTGTTCATAAGTCTCAGCCTTTATGGCAGCCATTCGAGCGACATCCTGTTCTATCTTCTGCTGCACTTGCTTCATTTCGTCGAGGATGCGCTGAACGGCCGTTATCTGTTTTTCTTGCTTCTTGTGTTTTTCCTCCTCCCTGCTTGATAGCCTTTCTTCTGTCTCGGTCTTCATAGCAGCCATTCGAGCGACATCCTGCTCAATCTTCTGCTGAACTTGCTTCGTTTCGTCCAGGATGCGCTGAGCGGCTGCGATTTGAGTCTCTTGTTTCTTGTCTTGTTCTTCCTCCATGCTGTTGAACTTTGATCGCAGGTCCTTCAGTTGGCCTTCAAGTTGCGCTTTGTCGCTTTTTGTGAGTCGATTGGTGGCCTCGTACTGCCTCCTAGATTCTTTATAGGGCAGGTTAGTCTTGATGGCAATCTTCATGGCTTCCTTGCTGTCTTGGTGGCAGGGGCAGCCGAGGTACCTGGCAGCCGTGGTTGCCGAGGCAGTTGGCGCACTTTCTGTTCTTGTTAGGCCTCCTGAAGTCCTTGTCGATCTTTGCATGCTGGCACTGACTGTATGGATGAGGTCCAGAGCAGTATCTGCATACTTCAACCTCACTCTTGCAGGTGGCACGGGTGTGCCAAAACTTCTGGCACTTGGAGCACTGCAGCACTCTCGGTATGTAGTGCTCTGGAGCTTGGTCTCTCTTGTCCCATCTGATGTACTGAGGGATAAATCGGTCCTCTGATGTTACGACGACGACAGTAGAGGGGATGTTGTTCTTTCCGATGATCATCTCAGCACTGGTGATCTTGAGTTTGTGGTTTTCCCTTGTCAGCAACTCCCTGATCTGGTCGTTGGTGAGATGGGTCTTGACTCGTTTGATGACCCATCGTTTCATCATGTTGTGCCGGCTGGCTTCCAATAAGATGCCGTGGTGAAGCTTGATGTCGGTTTTCTCCTCTTGTGTTATCTAATATCTTCTTCATAAGTGCTGTGGTCTTTGGGTTGTTGTTGAGGGAGACCACTACTCCCTCATGTGTCTTGCGCAGCTGGTTGATGGTGTGTCTTCCCAGCTCGTTTTCCAACAGACTGATTATCTTGTCTATTGGTAGCGCCGACAGTTTGGCTTCTCCTACGCTTGGTTGCTTGAGTAGAATTTTGCCGGTGAAGTCTACAGTAGTGTTTGATGTTTTCTCCTGTGTGGAGGTCTCTGGTAATTTGGTCTGCATCTCCATAGTGTTGCTAACTTCACGTCTGCTACTGGTCACAGTTGTGATTTCTGCGACGGGAACGGTTTCTGCTGGTGTAGATGCCGGACTGCTATTTGAAGATATGGGCTCAGCAGTCATAGCGGCCTTCCTCGCCTCTGCCTTCTTTTTACCGGCTGCATAAAGCGCATGTCTTTGCGCGGAACTTTTAACGCGAGGCATCCTCTGCGTTATCCGATAAGGTGACTTGATCTCGATAGCGCGTCGAGTCAGAATGATGCCATTTGGCCTAACCACCCAGTTATTTATATAGGTGGACAGTCAAACCTTCAGCAAATATAAATTTAACACCTTCAAGCATGGAAATAAATGACACAAACAATATTCGGAGATTTTAATAGCCGCTCATCTCATACAGTAGAACGGGCGCGTTGTTGTAACAGCTGTAAACAATATAAATAATATAAAATCACACAGTAATGCAGCTTTACAGAACAGAATTACGAAACATACAGGACGTTGCGGAGACTAGCCTGCATCAGCAAACAAATACATACACAAAATGTAGTCACGGAGAAGACCCTCCAGTGACTACATTAAGGCACAATTCTCTTAGCTGTAATTTAAAAATATATGATACGAACGACTCATGATGTAATGTTCTTTTGGTGATATGTACAATTAAGTTAACATTTATGTTCATTTGACCTAGCTCCGCGGGCCACAACATGACTCCCGGCGGGCCGCATGCGAACCCGCGTGCCTCGTGTTAGCCATCCCTGGTTTAGACAGTTCTTGTCTTAGAGACGTTAATTTCACCTATTAACGGTGGTCATAGATAATTGTCAAATTCCTGCTTAGGGCAAGAAGTATGGCTCGTATCTTGACAAGTGTGATACTAATTATGCTTATCAAATAACACGAGGCTAACAACCGATAATATAATCCGCGCTATTTATTCGCGCACTGCACACATCAGAAACAATACAAGCTTCGCGCAATCACAATTCACAATAACCAATAGATCATAAATGCAAGCAATCAATACATCAATATAATAATACATCAATGCACTCCACTCACAAGTCACACAGACAGGCGTTCCATCTCCAACGGTCATACAGGCTAGCTCTCAAGACATGCATAAAACACTCAAGCCGCTTCCACACGTCAGTCTCTTACGGCCACCAAGCCTTGTCTGGCTGGACTTTCAGCACACACCACAGTTGTGCTCGAGTCAGCCCGCGTGACCCCTCAATGTTCACGCTGTGTTCCCGCTGACCGCCGACTGCTTAGTATCGCTCAGCGTTGATTGCCTGGGGTTGTTGAAGACGCCGCGTTATAGCTGTAGTGCTTATACTAGATCAGCGTTGCATTGTCGGGCGTTGGTGCAGACAACGCGTTATACCTCTGGGTGATACTCTGACATTCTCTCCCCCCCCCACCCCCCCCCCCCCCCCTTATTCTCATGAAAGGTTTTCCTTTCATGTACTCCATATAGCTGTTCTTTATCTTGTCAGAATCGAACTTTGCACTTCATCTGACGTAACTCTTTAATTTGTCTTAATATGTACAGGTGATTAGTAAACAATATGCATACAAATCCCATGCCTACCCATCGAGCGTACTGGTCAAGTACAATCAATTCCATGGTTTTTACCTCGCTGAGACACAGCCAGTCCGGTAGTTACGGCTAACTTGCCCTTACCTCTCCACCAAAAAGAAAAATTACAAATAATCAGGTGAGTCTGTGAGTATCTACCTATAAGATAACTCCGACATTGAACATTGTCACGAATTGGCAGCCTTTACTTCCCAGAACAAAGTTCGGTTCACCTTGTAGAGAAGTTACAGAAGAACAAATGCAATTCTCTATAATAAAGGAGGAGAAATGGAAGACAGAACAATCAGGCCTGCACATTCAGAGGCATAAAATGTTGTAGCAAAAGGGAATCCATTCAACTGTGAAGTGTCAGAACAGATGGCTGCTGGCTACTAAAACAGGATGGTGGGAATGGCAATAAACCCAGAATGAAATCACACAGACAGTCCAGTGTAAAGGTGTTACATGTCAAACTGATAATTACCCCCCACTGGAGGGCAGACTGAAACTGAGCTGGGCCTGGCAACTCAAATCGCCCAGGTGTGAACAACATTGACCCAGGGAGAGATAATAGCCCCAGGGCTATAAACAAGCCCAGTCCACTCTGACTGGCAGACTCAGGAATGTGTAAAAAACAGATCTGATAAGGCAATTAACACTGGGCCTGTAGACTCTGGACCAGACAGAGAGGAGCAAGGTGTGATGGCCAGGTTGCAGTGATAAGGGCAATTACTGTCAGGAGGAGATAAGGAGAATTTATGACGGGAATGCCAAGGAGATAATAGCGTCTGCTGGACTCAGCTTAAATAAGGGTCCCTAGCCTGTTTTATGTTAGATTAAGTCTGACTTCAGAACAGGTAGGAACTATATCAATGTTCTGTAGTCATATGCATGATTATTATGTTAGATTTCACTACAAAAGTTATTTCTTAGTACTATACTTTCAGTCTATATCTGATCTAGGTTATTTCAAGAACTATCATTGTCATAGGGTTACTTGAGTGTTCTTTCTGAGTTCTGTGTTCAATATCATTGTGCTTTAAGTGTTACTCTTCTGAGAAGTAGAAACTTATGGAAGGCAGGTCTTGTCTAGATATACTTGAGGTGTCGTAGCAGATGCTTGCCATCTCTTTCTAAACTAGACTAGTCTCTTTTTGGTGTGTGCATTTGTTGTACAGAATATAGTCAACTGACTATTTATTTAATTCTTACAACAGCAGTAACTAACTAGTGCATTATGCTATGATGTTAAAGTATCATAATATGTCTAGTTTAATCAATATGTTTATGTGTATTGGATGTTTGATATATTGATTTGTCATATGCAAACTTACCAATATGAAGTGTTATGCTATTGTCTGCGCATTGGCACATTGGCCAATGATTGTGTTGGAAGCAGAGGTGTAATGGTACAGACATTACCCACAATTGGTAGTATGGGGTATATGGTGCTAAACTTTCTCAGTGTATTGTGGGCGTGGGTCCACGGTAATGCATGGGAACCTGGCACAGCTACTGGTCACGGCTTGCAAGCCCGGATGATCAGGCAGTGTTATAATACCCTTACCGACCCTGTGAGCTGCTAAACTAACTTTGGACGGAGCGGCTGTATGACACAGAATTTCGGTATTAGCGACATGGACATGGGGCGGCAGAAATGTAATCATTACAGGCGTGTGAGACAATTGAAAAGCCCGTCCCAGACTAAAGACAGTAGGGAGAAGGAGGATGGTGAACGCAGTCGAGCTGAAAGATAAACTTGGCCAGACTGGTCATTGTATATGTTTGTGTTATGATATGTTTTAATTAGGATTGCGCTGATGTAGAACTGATATAACACATTCTTGACTTTCTTTCAAGCTCTCACAAGGAGCCCTATGTTATAGATCTCAAGACTAGAGACTACTGACTAGGAGTGTCAAGACTGACAGGATCGTCAGAATACCGGCAAGCTGTTTTCTTTTGTGTGGGTCTACTGGAGAGTGGGGATCTGGACCACAGATCCAGATAGATGGAGTAACAAGTAAAGTTACGTAATGTTTGTCATCAATATCAATATGCATATGATTTCATCATCCTCATATTGACAATCATCCTATGTCTGTTGTTATGATTAGCAAATAAATGTTGTAGTATTGTAACTCATAGTTCTGTCATTATATTTTTTCCAATTGTGCATACGTATTGTTGTGTACATTGGTGGGGGTTCACTTACACACCAAGGAAAGGAGCAGTCAGGGAGAAAACCTGTACTGAGATATTCGTCTATACTAATATATTTAGACTTAAAACATCTATCTTAAGCTAACCTTCTCTTTCCTATACCTTGGCGAATATTCAGCACAGTTCATTTCATTTTGTAACGAGCCACTTGGAGCTGTACGTTGGATATTCATGGGCTTAATCTGTAGTTCAGCCATATAGATTTTGTCCCTAGTCAGTTTCTGACTATTTAGGGTTGCTCGCCAGTGAATAATATTTTCATCTAGCCGGTGGGGCATCCCGACTTATGACAGACATCTACCCTTATCTAATAGAATATCCAATGAAGGTCTTCAGTTTTGGTAAGTTTTCCCATATACACATGACGTCACATTGACGTGATACCTATTAGGCAAACATGGTAGTTTCAATACATATTTACACATCACCAACAATATTTAGTTATGTCCCTTGGTTATGGAACAAAAGTTAGGGACAGTAATTTTATCATGCTTTCAACAAAATAAATTACAGGTAACATTTTCTTTCTTAGTGTCATAATTTGATCCTCCTTGACAAAAGTGCACAAAAGGTCACTCTTGTGAAAAAGTAAATCAAGCTACGATGCTGAGATTATATCTAACAAAACTCGACATATACAATTTCGTATATGGAAATGTTTTATACCCAAATTTTCATACAATTGTCATAAATTTATAAACATTTTATTATGGTATACTAACTTTCAAATTAATATGGACATCTAACGGAAGTGTAGAGCTGTGTTGTTGCACATTCAAGGTCTCTCGTTTTAGATGTACTTTAAATATACGGAGCACCCAGATCTTGTCATAAGCTGTTGGATAGCTTCTTCCGTCTTATCCTCGGATTAGGTTGTCAAGGTCATCATTCGTACTTGTTAAAACGTCGTGGACCATCTTTGTAGCTGTACTCCGGATTACTTGGCGCTGTTCAAGCTCAGTAAGTCTTTTGGGTCCTGTAGTACTGTCCTGTGACACTTATGGTGTCTATTTCTTATAATACTACATATTTACAATAGTAATGGCATTCTTTCACATTTCTCACAATTATACGACCCATTCATTCACATAATAATAATAATATGTACACAATATATTTACAATGGGAGATTAAATCTTCCCTATCACACTGTTCTTCACAGCGTAACTGACATGAAGTCACAATTGGCTGTGGTGTTGAGCACTATTTACGTTGCAGTTTATACACCATCTGCAATGTGCTCCGGTGTTACTTGGCTATTGGGTGAGTCATATGGACATCTCGATAGAAGATCGGCCAGAGAGTTATCTGAGCCTCGTATATGTCTGATTTCGAAGCTATAGTCCTGTAGAAGAAGGGACCATCTGGCCACTCTGTGGTTACTTGGGGTACCACTGGTGATGAATGTCAAAGGGCTATTGTCTGTTTCAATAATGAAGTGTTTACCTAAAAGAAATCTCGAAAGTTTACGTACCGAGAACACAAGAGCGAGGGCTTCAAGTTCCGGCGTGCTGTAATTTCGTTCACTGGTGTTCAATTTCCGGGAGACGTAGTATACCGGGTACAATATTTGGTCGTGCTCTTGAAGCAGTACCCCTCCAATGGCTACGGAGCTCGCATCGCATCTTAGCCTGAAAATAGTGCTAAGATCAGGTAATTTTAGAAAATGGTTCACTGGAAAAATAAGATAGTATTTTCGCAAATGCAGGCCTTAAACATTCGCTATTTACAATAACTTTTGGATGTTTGTTTGTTAGTACATCAGTGAAACATTTGGTCAATTCAGCAAAATGCGGGATAAATTGTCTATAGTAATTCAAAAGACCTAACACACTTCGCAACTCTTTTTTGGTTGTCGGAAGCGACAATTTCAAAATTCTAGACATGATGTTATCGTCAGTTGATATGAAGCCATTTGAGATCTTATAGCCCCAAAATGTAATTTCTTGAAAGGCTATATCAACTTTGGATGGTTTTATTGTCAGTCCATGTTGTCTAATCCTGTCGAATGTCTGCTGTAATGCTGTTATGTGGTATGTCATGTTCTTTGTATGTATGCAAATGTCGTCCATGTACCAAATGATGTTGGAAATGCCTGTCAAAAGTCGTCTTGTCATTCTGACAAAGGTTGCTGGAGCATTAACTAGCCCGAATGGTAACTTGCACCATTCGTATAGTCCCCAGGGTGTGGCAAATGCTGTCAGATATATGCTGTCAGCATGTACAGGTATTTGCCAGTAACCTTTTGTCATGTCCAGTTTAGTAAAGTAACGTGAGTGAGTCAGTTCAGTTAGTATGTCTTCACAGTTGCTCATTGGTTCTAAATCCAACTGTGTAATGCTGTTGAGTTTCTTATAGTCAACACAGAGTCTTATTGTGTTGTCCTTTTTCTTCACAATGACAATGGGTGAACAAAAATGTGATTGTGAACGTCGGATGATATGGTTTGCTTCTAAGTCAATAATTTCTTGGTGTAATTTGTCTTTGTAGTGTATAGGAATGGAATATGGTCTGCATTTTATTGGGATGTCAGACGTCAAAATAATATGATGATGCACTAAGTCTGTCTCTCCTGGGTTGTTAGAAAAAATTGTACTGTAGTCTTGTAATACTTGTCTGCAACTGTCAGTCTGTGTCTGCGTCAGTTTGGGATTTACCTTTATGTCCTGTAGGTTGGTTGTCGTGTCCAGTACTGGTGTTGGTATCTCGTCAGAATCGTTGTCGTCTGTCTGGTCCACAATTGTTGTGCTTGCTGTAGTCTCTACTTGTTCGTCGTCTCTGTGGTAATATGGTTTAAGCATGTTAATATGAAAAATCTTGTGTTTGTCCCTAACTGCAATTTCGTAATCTACTGTCAAAATTTGTCGTAACACTTTAAACGGTCCTTGCCAAGAGTCTGTGAGAAGATGTATGTCACTTGGCAATAAGTGAAGAACGTCCTGCCCTGGCGTCAGAGTAATGGTTATTTCCTCTGTTAGCGTATTGTCGGTAGATAGCACCAGATTTTTGTAGTGCTTCTTTTGCTAACACACATGATTTCATGATTCTATCGCGCAATGATATTACATGTTCATACGATGAAATGGGTGTAAATATGGTTTTACTTTCAGTCAGCATAGACTGGTACAATGCTAATGGGCCGGGTGGTTTGGCACCATACACTATTTCAAATGGTGAGAATGCAGTGCTGGAATGTGGCACTTCCCTATATGCAAATAAAATAGCAGGTAGATACGTGTCCCAGTCTTCGGGATGTTCTTGGGTTACTTTTGAGAGCATATGTTTAAGATCGCCGTTGATCTTTTCTATGATACCTGTGGAGTGTGGGTGGTACGGGCTGTTAAAGCATTGCTTCACCCCAACATCTTAGTAAATGCTTGTGTAGCTGCGGCAATAAACTGGCTACCCCGATCTGAAAGGATGGTATCAGGGAATCCTACCCTTGCAAAAATATGGAAGAATACTTCCATGATGTCTTTGGAAGTTATATTCTTCATCGGAATGGCTTCTGGCCACCGACTACATAAATCAATTATTGTAACAATATATTTGTTTCCTCTTGATGTTATGTGGTTAAGAGGACCAACTATATCGACCGAGATCTTTTCAAACGGTCTACTTGCCAAATCAGTGATTTGCAGTTCTGCTTGCGGGTGTTTCCCCTTTTCAACAAGCTTTTGGCAGATGTCACATGATCTGCAATACAATTTGGTATCACTGCAAAATTTAGGCCAATAGAATTGAGTAAGTAACCTTGCTCGTGTTTTAGCATACGCCATATGCCCTGCAAAGGGTATGTCATGCGCTAGCTGTAATGCTTGGTTGTGGTTTTCTGAAAGTAGCACCGTTTGTTCTGTAGTGCTAGAACCTTTGGTATAGTACCATGTCAGAATTCCGTTTTTCAGAGCAAAATACCATTTTGCGTTCTTTGCTACTCGTGGCTTTTGGCCTATTAATTTAAAATACTTTTGCAACGATCGATCAGCTTTTTGAGCTGTTATAAATTTCTCCCTGGTTGTTTCCGGAGATGTTACAACTGGGCTTATTAGCTGTAAAGCCTCTGTCTGATCGATTCGATCCTGCCTTTGAGCAGTAGATCTGGTTACTGCATTTGTAATATCAAGGTTATCATGTACATTACAACTTGGTGTTACATTTACACAACTACATTCCTGTGATGACATTGCCGAATTGGCATACATACATTCATTTACAGGTGGTAATACATCATGAATGGTGATTTGTGATGGTGGTGGGATGGTATTATCAATGTTAAAAGTGACGGTGGATATAATACCGTCATGTGGCATATCATTTACCTCTGGAAGGTTACCAATGATGACATCGCAACAAGGATTGGTCAATGCAGCGCATTTGACCTTTCCGGTGAGGAATGTTGTACTTATGTATGCCCACGCGAACCCGCGGGCCTCGTGTTAGCCATACCTGGTTTAGACAGTTCTTGTCTTAGAGACGTTAATTTCACCTATTAACGGTGGTCATAGATAATAGGGAAAGCTAACTCACACGCAAAAATAAGTCAAGTGCACCCCTAGTAGTGGCAACTACTAGTTATAGTAGCAACTGGGGGTAAAGCGTGCAGGCACATACATTCCGCTAAATAAGAACAGTAGAAAAAAAAAGTTAGGAAGAAATACAACCTGAAATAGGAGAAGAACAATGTGGGTTTGTAGAAGACAAGAGTACAGTAAATACTGCGTATATGCTGCGAACAGTAATTGAACGTTCTTTAGAAGTAAACAAAGATATACATCTTTGAATTACTGACTACACAAAGGTTTTTCGATAGAGTACAAGCAGGCAGTAA
>JACEFZ010004490.1:0-12965 GCA_014155875.1 Cepaea nemoralis
AGTGCTGGAGGTCCCGGGCTGAAGCCCCGGTGAGGGCCGGGATGCTTTCACGTGGACTTCTAGTAACAAACATGTCCCCTAGTTTCTAATTAGTGAGATCGGACGCCCGTGTGTATTGTTGCGCACGTAAAAAAATCCAATGGCAGCTGGAAATCTAAAAAGAGTAGCCTAAGGGCTCTGCCCTTGCAAAATTTCGAGTTTTCAGGATCCTCGCCGGTGCTACGGGGTTCGTGTACTGAGCTAAATTTTTCCGGACTCCGACTTGAGTTAGGAGTAGAACGAAGCACTTATGGATTACACCCTGGTGCCGTGATGTTTATCCGTCGAATAAACTAAATTAAACTAAACTAACTATAAGAAGAGATTACTAAATCATGTTTATGTCTAGTTTTTACCAGCACTGTTTATTTCTGTTTATGGCACAGTTTGTTAGCATTAGCGATCCGCCACAATCTCATGTTTCATCACACTCTTAGGAAAAAGTTTGCAAGAAACTAGAAGATAATCAACTGTGAATCAATGACAAGAAGATACATTTTAATCTGAATCACGCATTTCTCTGACAGTTCATGAAAAAGATGTAATCCTGTTGTGTGCATTTCTCATAATTAAACAATTTTTATTGGCTTAGGAATGTAGTTTTTCAGAATCAAAAACGTTCATCAAACCGAGAGGAATGCATATTTCACTTCGCCTGCGGACTCGTTCAATGACAACAAGGACCGTGTCACTTCATGCAGCATAAAAACAGGAATTAAGGTTGTTCAGCTCAGGTTGTTTTCATCACAAGGAGATATAGCGTTCTTCTTTTATTTGTAATTGTATGTGGTTAAGTCATCATCATCATCATAATTATCATCATCTTCCACTTTTACGGTCAAGCGTCGTAGGGAGAAATAATTATCAATTTAGCGCCCGATGCGTGGCAATGGATAGCGTCATTCCGTGTGATTGTACAATGTCTTTGATACCGTCAATCCATGTTCTTCTCGGACATCCTTTTGCTCTCATATCATATTCTTTAATGTAACGTCAGTGTTAGTAGCTATGGTGGTGTGTTCTAGCGATTTGGAAGAACGGATTGATTTTTCGCCTTTCAATGCGATGATTTTAAACAACGTGCATTTCCCTGTCCTTCATCATCAAGCATCAGATATTTTGCAGAATGTCGCATTCATCAGGACCCGCCCTAAAGTGTCTCCATCTCTGACCATTTCTCCCGCCTCATACATCCTCATGTCCAGGGTGTCTGCAATGTCACGTGCTTTTCTGTGTGCTGGTCGGCCCCTGTCCTTTTCTTCCAGATACTGTGTTTCTTAAGTTCACTAAAGCACTTTAGTTTCCCAGTCATGTGGATGCTTATGAGCTTGTCCATTGTTTGGAATTCCCTATTTCAGCAGTTCTGTAAACATCTCTTTCAAAACAATAGATTCCCTTAAGACCGAAGCTCTGTCAGGCGGACAGTTAGAGCACTGGTTTGCAGATCCGGCATCTTCTAAAGCTTGTATTGTTCCAGGTGTATTGGTGTTGACTTTCCTTTGGCGTAAACTTGGTAGGCTGAGAAAGGGATCATGCTGCATGGGCAACACATGGTCTCTACAATTCAGCCCAGACCTTGCGCTATGGGGAGGTTATTATGCCTTCATTTTTTTTTTTTTTTTTGAAGCATGATAACTGCAAGGTATCACACTCGACAGACGGTGCAGAGAGCAGAACGCGCTCATCTATGATCACTCAGATAGCCCCGAAGTGCTCATCTATACAGATGGATCTGTTGTAAAGCAGCAGAGAAGTGCGTGGGCATTTACAGCCCGTTCAGCGGGCCGAACCGTTCAAGAATCCAGTGGTGCCCACTCTATGACCACGAGCACCATGACGATGGAGGTGATGGCAGTTACACAGGCTTTCGTATGACTGGAATCACAGCATTATACCAGCGTGTGTGTACTATGTGATTCAATGAGCATGATTCAGAAGGTCGAAGCTGGATCTGTACGTAGACAGTGGACTGAGTCGCTGCGGAAGTCTGTTGTCCGCAAAGTCACCTTCATCTTCGTCCCGGGACATGCGGGAGTCGAGGGAAATGAACGAGCTGATAAATTGGCTGGCTCTGCACCCCCTGTAGATGGCCAGCCCATGGATCGTGCCGATGTTATTAACGCCCTTAAAGATACGGCGAGAACAGAGGATTTTGACGCCAGTGATTCCACATCGCTTTCCAGGATGAAAGACCTGGGAGTAAGAATCGGCACAGCCAGACGCGAGAGGTCCATCGGGAAAACAAAGCGCCTCGTCAACCAACACAGAACTGGCACTATTAGCCACCGGACGCTGATGCATATGCTGGGGGGAGGATCTGAGGACCTATGGACATGTCCGGAGTGCAACGAAGATACCCCAACTGATAACTAACTAACTAACTAACTGCAAGGTGCCAGTACATTCCCTTAATCATAGTCAATGAAAATTTTTCGAATATTGGTTTCCTTGAGGATGACGTATTTCACACTCAAACAATATCAGTGACTATGTATTTTGGTATTTTAACCAAAGTGTTATTCGTCTATTCACTTCGTATAATATATATCTCTGCAATATGCACCTGACGAGATTCAGTGAAATATGCATGACAATAAATTGTGCAATATATTGTTTATGGCGTTTGAGTTTAAACATCCCTTTACTTTGAGACTACGTAAATTGAGTCAGCATGGCCTCGGGGCTTCGAGCGCTTGGATTTCAACTTCCAGTGTGCTGATGGCTGAGTGGGGGGAACCCTTCCCTTCAACGGACTGTTGAACGTCGACGTTACTTATAGTTCAGAAAGCAATGGCAAACTACTGAATGTAAACTTGTATAGACAATCAACACGAGGCAGATGTTGTTGGCGGCGCGCTAAAAAGAACATGTACAACAATGTTGTTCAGTTACTTGGGTTACAGCATGAGAATGGAGGTGGAAGCAATAACAGCGGCATTCCGTTGATTAGAGTAGATTATTTCAACAGACATTGTATTCATTACGGATTCAAAGAGTATGCTTAGTAAGGTGGAGAAAGGAATGTTTCGTGTGGAATGGCTATTGTCGGTTCAGAGGTCACAGACTGTGAGAATTGAATGGATATTTTGCCCTGGCCATGCGTGGTTGGGGAAAGAATGAACAGGCTGATAGGCTGGCAGAGAATGCACCTCTTGGTGGTAGATTGCCTATAGACAAGGAGGGGGGGGGGTGGTCATGCGTTTGTGGGACCAGGTGGAGAAGGTGAGGGAACAGACTGAGAACCCGCATGCGGAAAGAATGAGATTGCGGGGGATCGGTAGGGGTTCTGGAAGAATTTCAAAACTAAGAGGGAAGACCAGGAGAACTTTAAATCAGATAGCGGTGGGAACGATTAATAGTATGACACTTCGCTGGCTGTTGAACGAGGGAACGGAGCGCATATGGGAACGTCCTGAGTGCAGTGATGTCGGTTCTTAGCTCAACTCAACTGTGTAAAGCGATATTATTAAAACACTTGCTGACTTCAGCAGATTATCTCTGTGAAAATTATGCAGCTGTTACTTTGAAGAAAAAAAAACAGATTTTCTTTTTCATTTTTATGTGAGTGTCTAAAACAAATTAATTTAAATCGTGTAAATGACAGGGGCAAGAGAATTATAGGAACAAGTAGGTCAAAATATGTGAACATAGTAAATGTGATACAATATGTTAAAGCAATAACGAGAACAGGGCGAATTAAATTAACACAGAGTGAGACAAACGAAGATAAAATAAGATGAATTGCATGTTAGAAAATGAGATTATTCAGGAAAATTTAGCAGGAAACACAAAGAAAATCAATTGTGAATCCAGGAACAGAAGATATATTTAAATCTGTCACGCACTTCGCTGCCACTTCAAGAATAAACTGGGGACAGTCATGTCTATTAGCCGGGCGTGAATTGACCAGTTCACTCACTGAGTGTCGATTGTTCTATACAGATATGGGTTAGCACCAGATAACCTATTGTTAGGGCTTATTCAGATATGACAGCTACCGTATGACAGTAGAGAACACTATCTGCTTTCTGTGAGCGCTGAATGCTGGTCGGCACTCACTGCACCACATTGTGCCAGCGGCTTCGAGCGGAGGAGTGCAACTGAGAGGGTACAAGTTTTACACACGTGCGAGAAAACTAAACCTAAAGATTCAATAACATGGCAGGGAAGATCAGGCCCTACACCTTGGTCGGCAACTGGTCCTGGATGCAAGCTCGGACAGGCGGACAGTCAGAGCATTGCTTTGCTGATCCAGCATCGTCTGCTGCTTGTCTTGTTCCAGATGTGTTGATGTTATCATTTCTCTGGAGTAAACTAAGCAGACCGAGAGAGGGATCATGCTGCATGGGCAACACATGATTTCTAAACTCAGCCCAGGCTTTGTGCTGTGGAGAGTTATAACTCCATTTTACAAACTATCAACTATCAAGACGACAATATACCAGGTGAGATACCATATATCAATAAGCAGGGCGTTTAAGAGTGCCTTTTATGAGCTTTAAGAGGTGTGGTTTATGTGATTTTATAGAAGAATATTGGCAATTAATTGGACATCCACAATGAGCAATCTGGACATTTTGAGGGAAGCCAAGTCGCAAAGACAACTTATGACAGACATCAGCAAAGGCTGTCGTCATATTGTTGTTCACATTATGAGATGACAATAAACTGGAACCTGTTGTGACAACCGGACGGATTTGTGGAAAACAGAGATAGAGGAAGACATCGTGAGACCATTTTTTGACAGTCTTGTGTCATGGCACAGAATGGAGTCAACACACGAATTGATCCATGCCGTCGAAGATCGCAATTTGTGGAGGGGCATGATCGCTCACGCCAGCCGGCAAGGCATTGGATGATGATGTTCTTATTTAATTATTATTTTTAACCCCCTTATGCTTATTAACTGTTTCTTAACTAGACAAAGACAAATAACAAATACTAGGGCTTGTTTCCTTAGCGACTCAATGAACATGATCAAGAGGATAGAGGAGGGGTCGATCCGAAGAGAATGGTTGCTGCCTCTGAAGCGGTCTCGGCTGGCAAAGATTAGTTTCATCTTCGTGCCAGGTCATGCGGGAATACAAGGAAATGAGCGGGCTGACAAGCTCGCAGGTGAGGCTACTGTAGAGGGCGGACGCGCCATGGACCAGGCTGACATTCTGAATGCTCTACGAGAAGTGAGACTTTTGCGAGAACCAAGTGATGACTGTGAATCTACAACAATGGCCAGACTGCGGGAGCAGCAAATTAAAAGAGGGGTGGCCAAACAAGAACACTACGCAGGAAGCCAAAGAAGATTGATAAACCAACACAGAACTGGCGTCGTTAGCCGCTACACGCTGCTGGATTTGCTGAGGAGGAGATCCGAGCACTTATGGACTGAATGGTTCGATGTGTAACGAGGATGATCTGTCGACTAACTAACTAACTAACTAACTAACTAGACAAATGCAGTTTCAAAGCAATGTCAATCTGTGTCCTGTGGAATTACGTAATTTGCTATAATTAAATAGAGTAGATATACAAGGACGCTAATAATGTCGTGAACTGCAGGATCTGCAGTATTCAGGATCTGCAGTATTCAGGATCTGCAGTGTTCAGTAGAGTAGATGTGGACAGTGTTCACCTTGTGAGCAACTAGGGTTTGAATGAAATTGTAAGAACAATAAGATTATGATCATATTCAGGAAGAAAGAAGTAAACACTCCTGAGAACACCGTGGACGGATAGAAAGATTAATGAAGACGTCTTCAAGAAGTTAACTCACAAAGCTTACTGCTTACTCTCATCAGAAGAAGACATTCCTCATTTTTAGGCATGTCACGAGCAGGAGAAAGTTGGAGTATGTCGTCACAACGGGAAGGTTTGAGGGAAAAGATACATGGAGTGACTAAGAATGAAGATTCTGAATAATTTGACATCATGGCATGGAGGACGTCGGTAACATAAATTACTTGGAGCACAAGAGACAGGAAGCTGCGGACAGACATGTTCACCAACGCCAAAGGGCATGCACTATAAACATGCTATATTGGAGCAGGTATAGGCCTAACATCTGATAGAAAATGTCTGATAGAGATTATAACAATAATCGCCATGGCAAAAGCAACGTTTTGCTAGATGGTTGTTAATGTGCTCCCAGGTGTTAATTGCAATGAGAACATACGTGTTGAATTGCTAAAAGAACAAGTACTATTGTGCGCATGTGAAACATGGGCAATAAGCAACCAAGTTGTGAAGCATCTAACGTACAATCATGTGTGAAACATGGGCAATAAGCAACCAAGTTGTGAAGCATCTAACGTACAATCATGTGTGAAACATGGGCAATAAGCAACCAAGTTGTGAAGCATCTAACGTACAATCATGTGTGAAACATGGGCAATAAGCAACCAAGTTGTGAAGCATCTAACGTACAATCATGTGTGAAACATGGGCAATAAGCAACCAAGTTGTGAAGCATCTAACGTACAATCATGTGTGAAACATGGGCAATAAGCAACCAAGTTGTGAAGCATCTAACGTACAATCATGTGTGAAACATGGGCAATAAGCAACCAAGTTGTGAAGCATCTAACGTACAATCATGTGTGAAACATGGGCAATAAGCAACCAAGTTGTGAAGCATCTAACGTACAATCATGTGTGAAACATGGGCAATAAGCGGCCAAGTTGTGAAGCATCTAACATACAATCATGTGTGAAACATGGGCAATAAGCGGCCAAGTTGTGAAGCATCTAACGTACAATCATGTGTGAAACATGGGCAATAAGCGGCCAAGTTGTGAAGCATCTAACGTACAATCATGTGTGAAACATGGGCAATAAGCAACCAAGTTGTGAAGCATCTAACGTACAATCATGTGTGAAACATGGGCAATAAGCAACCAAGTTGTGAAGCATCTAACGTACAATCATGTGTGAAACATGGGCAATAAGCAACCAAGTTGTGAAGCATCTAACGTACAATCATGTGTGAAACATGGGCAATAAGCAACCAAGTTGTGAAGCATCTAACGTACAATCATGTGTGAAACATGGGCAATAAGCAACCAAGTTGTGAAGCATCTAACATACAATCATGTGTGAAACATGCTATGGATCTGTGATGTGGTAGGACCATTACATTTCGTGCATGCCTGAATTCACGGAGGAATAGATGGTCGGACTCGTCCTTTGTCGCGGACAGTGAAAGCTCATGACACCATCAACGTTTCCCCGTTTCAGCTACGCTAACACGCCCTCTGAGAAGCATCTAATGGCAGTGAAAATGGGATTTTACTGACTAAAATGCACAGACTACCATGGACAAGCAGATAGAAAAAAACGAATAGAGCCGTCCTTTAAATAAAGATGCAGGCAATAAATTGATTAGATCAATCAGATGTCGACAGACAAGAATTTTGGTTGCGTTATGAGGAGAAATGAAATAGAAATTAGCGACAACTGACAACATTGATAGGAGCATAGCAAGAAAAGGGGAAGACATACATACCTGGGTGGCTCGGCCATATGGTTTGATGGGGACAAGAACACCGTCCTGATCCAAGACTGTGATGACCGTGTAAGATCGCAAATCATGACCGCCTACCCTTATTGGCATAGCAATGTTGGTGATGTTGATGCCTCTAGTAGTCGCTTTATAATTATATTTTAATAGCCATGTAGTGGGTTCATTTGCACACGCCGGTCAGTTTGGACTTAAACTTTCCGTGCTTGACTTGAAGACGTAGATTGTTACAAGAATCTTGGACGTCTCATGACGGGGGGACACTGGTAACAGGGACAGCTAACAAGTACGCAACAAATCAGTTCGGTGCAGTCTCTACTAATATTAAGTGCGTGGAATACGCTTGAGATCAAAGCGCGAGAATGACAACTCTTTCACTAAAACGTGTGGATTTACCCAGAGTCGGGTGAAATATGCTCTCAACAAATTGCCTGTTAAAGGTTCATGCAAGTAAAACACACGAGACAAGTACCTGCGTGAAAGAGACCGATTTGACTGAAAGATTTACTGTAATCCTAACCACTTTAGTCTCTTAGCCAAGGGACAATTCGTAGAAGTGTCAGCTGCTCAAATCTCCCAGTTCACGTGACAAATATGTCCCCCAGCGCGCATTTTACTAAGGAGACCTAGCAGTAGATTAGACTTTACAAATGCCAGACTGAAAACGTAGTTAATGGAAGTGTTAGGTACTCGCAATGTCTGCTTACAGTAACCTTTAGTGTTAACGATTGGATTGGAATGACAATACTCGGACGCTTCCTTGTATTTTGGGATTTTCTTTCGAACTTGAATACATTTTAACGACTGTTCTTAACTGGTAGTTCCTTGACGATTCTTTAATTGTTCGAGAACTATGTAAATGGCATGTCGTTCATGAAATGAATTCCCATCTTAATTTAGCTACATGTCAGGAGGTCCACTTTTTCGTTGCTGATCCCCGAATATGGAAGGGTGTATGCCCTTAGCCACATCACGCGGAGCTCCCCTATTGCTTGCAATCTCTTAAGTTCATTTAATATCTTGTATACAGGGCTGATCTCTTCATGTCATTCCCTTGTCTCGTGTTTTGTGTATGCGTGTATATGTATGTGTGCCGTATTTCCCATATTGCATTTAGTTTTTCTATACGAGGGTCCGGTACTTTCTGTTTTTGAGTATGCGATGGCGATCCCGACTCTCAGCCATAAGAAAATGGAGATGGGTGGGAATGATACAAAACGAAGCTATGCGTACAATACTTGGATGTACAAGAAATAAGCATGCAGGGCGATGATATACCTTCTTGATTTTCCAACCATGAGGGACAGCATACACATTTGCCGAGCACGGGCTTACATCAACGCAGTAAACGCAAACACCCAACATTCACTGCATATTGAAATTAAGAAGGTAAAGGGCAGCAGCTTAAAAAGAGGAAAGTCATAGATAGGTATAGCCGAAGACATCCTTTAATAGGTGTGTTCTCTTGAGGACCTTGAACCTGGCGTGGAGTGGGTACAAGTGCCAACGGAGTTTTGTATATCCTTTTCAGTTTGCATCCAACTAGACAGAAAATGCATACGAGAAAATCCGGTTGCTGTGGAGGCGGAAGTACAGGCTTTGATCTTCGAGAATTCTTTAGCGGATGATGCTGTCATTTACACAGATGGATAGGTTGTTCGACCCGAGAGAAGTTTATGGGCCTTTACGGCCCAGGCTGGATGTAGAATTGTGAAAAAAAAATGTTGGTGGTTTTGCGTTGACCACAAGTAGTCTGACTATGGAAGTCATGGCAGTAAGTAAAGCAATTAATTACCTGGCTCGAGACACAAACCTTCACTCGGGCATATTTCCTTAGCAACTCAATGAGTATGTTCAGAAAGATAGAGATTGGATGGGTCCGAAGACATAGGTTGTTGTCACTGGAGCGGTCATGGCTGGCAAACATTAGTTTCATTTCCGTGCCAGGGCGTGCGTGTGTACACGGAAATGAGCAGGTTGATAGGCTTGCAAATGCGGCTACTGTTGAGGACTGACGAACCATGGATCAGGCTGATATACTGAATGCTCTATGAGAAGTAAGTCATTGGCGAGAACCAAGTGATGACTGTGTATGTGTATCTGCATCCATGGTGTGGCCTAATAAGAACACTATGCCGCAAGTCAAAGAAGATTTATAAACCAACACAGAACTGGCGTCGTGAGCTGCTATACGCTGTGGGATTTACTGAGGAGGGGATCTGAGCACTTATGGACTGAATTATTCGATGTGCTGTGAGGATGATCTGTCGACTAACTAACTAACTAACTAACTAACTAACTAACTAACTAACTAACTAACTAACTAACTAACTAACTAATTAACTAACTAACTAACTAAATACCTAACTACCTACCTATCTAACTAACTGACAAATTAACTAAGTAACTAACTAAACTAACTAACTAACTAACTAACTAAACTAGCTAACTAACTAACTAACTGACTGACTGACTGACTGACTGACTGACTGACTGACTGACTAACGCATTTATTGCTTGGTCTTTTACGTTTCATGTTATGCTATTAACTGTTTTCCTCTGAATGTATCCCACCCAGCGCTAGCTTCTCTTCGCCTAATGGTTCAGTGGAATTTGCTGTCAACCCCTACATAAGCTTTACATTTGTGATTCTGAAACAGTATGGCAGTCCTTCCATCACGCGGAAGCTGCGATAAGGTAGCGGCTAACGTTTGCCTGCCAGTCCTGTGGTCTTGGGTCCAAATCCACATCTAGGCTGCATTTAAAGATTGACCTGGATACTCAGATCGACCCGGCCTAAAATGTCTACCAGGAAATGTCTTGGGAACTATGGCAGGGGTGATACTTAACACATCACTTATTGGAGAGCTGATTGTTCTATACAAGTATGGTTCTAGCACTATATTTCCAATATGAATTAAGGCATGTGAAAGATCCCAATATGACTTAAGGCATGTGAAAGATCCCAATATGACTTAAGACGTATGGAAGGGTCTTTTACTTAGTCACTTTTACTTGTTGTGCACAGACACCTTTCGTAAATGTTTTAATAATACTTCACTTACAGTGTACTAAATAATGATAAACATACGATGATGAAATACACGTTCATGTGTGGACTACGCTTGAGTTCAAACCTGCTTACGCCAACAACACAAAAACAAGGAAAAACAAACAAATGCATGTATTTGTTAGACTGACAATGTGTGAGCAATTAGACAGTCACCTCGAAGCTCTGGTATTGCAGACCTACAGAACAGTTATCAAATCATCACAATCGGCTATCATTATTCCATTCCAGACACGTCTACGTGAGATCATGTCTCACCCTCAGAATGTCTCCTAGTGTGACGACTGATCACACTAATTCGGTGTTGGTTCCTCGGTTTACGTTTCGCCCTTAAAGAAGCAATACAGTTTCGCAAATGTCTGCTGGAGACACAGAAACAAGTATGTCGCAATAGGTTGGTTCCTTAGTTTATATGTGTCCTTCAAAGAAGCAACCAAGCTACTCAAATTTCCAGTTGAAAATCATAAACAAATGTATGTCGTCATTGTCAAAGACTCAACCGCATCCCCTCCGCCAGGGAGAGCGGTCAATCCTGGAGGGACCAGGAGGAGATACGGTGCCCGAGGCAAGAGCAGGGGAGATGAGGGAATCGTGGAAGGTTAGCCACTCCCTCAGAATACACGCAGGCGGTGTTCAGAGAGTTAGCACTCTAATCACGATACCACCGCACCTCATGAAGCCAGAGCACAGTTGAGTAGACACTCAACAGGCCACGTTTTGCCAGCAGCGTGCGATGTGAGGTAACACGCACGAAGGAGAAGGTCACCCCCGCGGGGTGTGTAACCACGGGAGAGATGTCCGGCAGACGGGAGACTGGACTTGGGGCGTTCACATCGTTTAGAGTAACGTTAGGAGTTGTGTGTTCACTAGTAGATAGAGTTAGCATAGGGTTAGCAGTTTGTGTTAGATAATTCTGTGGCTATATATTGTGTATTGCATTAGCGACTGTTTACCGCTTGTAAGCGAGCCAACGGCAATAAAATGGACCATGCATTTTGCCTCCCACACGACTTGCAAGTTGTCTTGTACGAGTGTGTGAGAAGTACCCGATGATGCCTGTCAGTTAAGTTGTTGACAGGCCAGGGTAATTGTGGTTGTCAGAAGTGAAGCTTGAATGTAATATTCAAGCTACTCCACTCGTCCACGAGGCTCAGACTAAGGTTTAATTTGTGTAGTGACGGTGATTTGTGCAGACGAGAGAAATTTTGCAGGCTAGAAATGTGCCTATCGTGACGTATTAAACTGTTTAATTGTGTTTATGAAATATTTATTTAGTCAAAGTATGTATTCATCAAAGCTGTAAGTATTAATATTCTTGTTTTCTGATATGTATTTATATATTTACCTTTTATTGAGAAATGAGTACCAAAAATGATTCACGGCGGAGCGATACAAAGCCAGCCGACAATATCGATTTTCATCGCGCTGTGCT
The DNA here is from genome assembly GCA_014155875.1 of Cepaea nemoralis. Lineage (NCBI taxonomy): Eukaryota > Metazoa > Mollusca > Gastropoda > Stylommatophora > Helicidae > Cepaea > Cepaea nemoralis. Next base: position 12,055 of record JACEFZ010004490.1, read on the forward strand.
GTGACGTCAGATGATTGACAAACAGTCGTCTGGGCTCATTAGCATACAGCAATCGAGTGTGTAGAGAATTGCTAAACGGCTGCCCGCCTGAATCGGTACGGTATATCATTTATTATTTATTTATTTCAACTACTAAAGGAATATATTTATTTATTTAAACATTATGATGTTATTTTTATTTCTTTAAAACCAGATATGCATATTTTTGGTCATATTTTCTCGGTGTTTACCGTCACGGTGGAACTATTTTTGGCCTGGCAGATGATACTTGCCTGCACAACACGTACAGAAATTAAATAGATTAGTAACATAAGGCAATAACTGATAGAGCAAAGACAGGACATTGACATTTAATTTATTTAATACATATTCTAGTTGTTCGTAAATCTGTCTGTCATTGTCTAAGTCATTGTCCATAGGGGTCTGGGTTAACATATCGTGTAATAGGCCTGATTACTACGGCCCTGCATATCAAAGGGCGAACTACACCTGATTACGGCCCTGTGTACCAAATATAGTTTGCTGGTAACGACACGTGTCTCCACCCTAAAGTACCAAGGTGACCTGTGGCAACGGAGTTCCGTTCCCCGATCCTCGGGAACGTTAAAGCTGAGTACACTTATATATTTTGGCATGCAATTTGATTAATAGTGCAATCTCTTTTCAGCTGTAACGCATTGATATATTTGTGTACTCTGTTTTTCTGCAAGATAAATCTGGGCAGGGGATAAACAGAAAGCACAACTGATAGTGATCAGATAAGAACAAACATAACATATCAAAGATAAATAACTGATAAAAGTCATCATTGCCTGTCACTGCGAGCCGAATACTAAATTAAGATGGCAACTTTATCAGACTTCATAAAAGCAGGTAAAGATCTAGAATTAACAGGAAAGAGCTTGGGAAAA
>JACEFZ010004491.1:5000-15612 GCA_014155875.1 Cepaea nemoralis
GTGCGTGTGTGCGTGCGTGTGAGCGAGCGTAGGTAGGTAGGTAGGTAGGTAGGTAGGTGGGTAGGTTAACTTATGTTAGTGAGTTTGTGGTTGTGTATGAGTATACGTGTATATGAGGGAGTGTGTATTTGTGTGTTTCTGAGGGGTGCATATCTGTGAGTTTGCGTAAATGATGTAAGCATGTATGCAGGTATGTATGTGTGTGTTTATAAATGTGCTTGTTTATTTGTGTCTGCCTGCCAGCCTGCCTGTCTCATAACAGGGTAATATGCATTGTTTATATTTATAATTTTAATTTGATAATTTTTATTTCCCCTACGTGAATGTAACATACACAATTGATATAATAATGATGTGATTGGAAGGGAAGGGCCGAATGTAAGACGAGCCTGCGTGCCCAGTTTGTGACCCTTTGACAATAAAGTTCGTTCGTTGGTTCTCTCGGATATGAAACGACTACCACTACAAGTTCTGATGCGTGGCTTGCAGGAGGCTGAAGAGGCAAATTGTTGTTCCTGATAGATGGTTCCATGCTGTGTTGAAAAGGGAGTATGTGTTCATAATTATCAACCTCCTGTGTGAAGGGAGATGTATTATTGAGAAGTCGATGTGCATGTTATGACATGTAGGGGCTTGGTATGGTGACATTTTTCTGTGCGGCTTGAATTTCAGGTCCAGTAGTTATAAGTGGTCTACGCATTCCTGTAATGGTTGTGTGTTGCGCCTTGTCTGGGTATTTGATATTCTTGGCGGGCAAGCTGGTGCCCAAAGCACATATGTATTTGATATTTATAAAGATGCCTTTTCGGTTCACTTGCCTGTGACTTATATTATTGTTTTGTCTTTTCTCTATTGTGTTTTAGAGATGCCTTAAACAGTCATTTTTGTCTTTCCTAGTCTACCCTGGTGTAAAGTTAATCTACATTATGTTTACCCTTTCCTAGTCTACCCTGGTGTAGATTTACCCTACATTATGTTTACCCTTTCCTAGTCTACCCTGGGTGTAGACGTATCCTACAGTAGTATGTATTCTTTCCTCTTCTATCCTAGAGTGTAGACGTACCTTGTAGTCCTGTGTGGCGATTATCTCGTACTTTCAGCATATTGTTTCATTGTTCGCCCAGCCCACTTAGTTGGCCACAGAATCACAATTTATTGTGTATATTTTGTGTTTTTGTTTTCGCGCTCCCTTACCTTTAAACTCGAGCGTAGCCCATACACGCTATTTCTAGTAGCATTGGGCTGAATTTTGCGTGTGGTTTAGCTTTTCCTATTGCCAGTACCCCTTGCCATCAGGAACACCCACCCAGACTTGTACTTTACACTTGCACTTTAAGTTCCCAAGTCAAGGACGAGAAGTCAACGTGTTAGTCCAACAGACCAGTCTAGGGAGTTAACCCCCTGCCTCAGCATCAGCACACCAGATGTTTGAAAACGAGCGTTTTTATCCATTCGGTCATGCTGGCCTTGCTTATGTATATAAAGGAATTGACTTACACGAGAGCCCCTACACGGAAATGGCGGATTAGTCTTGGAGGGGTAGTTCTCACGTCACATGAACGGACACGAAGACAACTGGGCTTACATAATTATCAGAAACAGTTTCATGTCTACGCAGTACTTTATATGGAAACCAGATCTTCGTCTCCTTCCCTTTATTTAAAGTGAAGCATATATACCCACCAGGTGTTGTCAGATGTTTATTTTCTTTTTGCGCTCGCTCGTTTTTGAATTCTCGTTTTTGAATTCAAGAGTAGCCCATTAAGTGCTAGTACTTTTAATTTTCGATTTAAATTCTTCACAACTTTCTGCGAATGGCTTCGTACTGCTTTCTGGAGAATCTTAGTTCTTCCTAGATGGCCGCGTTCACTTTTCATCCTTTTCTTGTTTCATGATTGGTTGGATTGTGCAACTAGATTTCTATTGTCAGTCTCGCGCCAATCTTCCTTTATCGCCCCTTACGACATAAACAGCCGTTTACAGTGTTACTATTGTTGGTCACAGAGATAGCCCTTCAAGTAAAATATGCTTGTGCATGTCATATACGTGTTCTGTCTGTGGCGAAGGAGTGGTGAACGTGAAATCAGCTGCAGGAGATTTTGAAGCAGACTGCCTTGTGTTGATTTATAACATTGGAAAGAGCGTGGGTCTTTAAGAAAGCCCTTGCAAGATACTGAACATAGAATAGCCTAGACAGACTTAATAAATGCTGGGTTTGATCTCGACGTCCTGTATAGGATGTACACCTATGTTTTGTTTTTTTAAACCACAATTTTCCTTAATAAATATTGTTGAGCCATTAGGTGGTGGGCACTGCAGTGATAGCAACCATAGTGTTCAATTCAGTTCAGTAAATTCAGTATTTACGAAAATGAAATTTAAAAAAAAAACATTCGACCTCGTTCAACCTGCTTCTTCGGCGTTTGCTATAACTGAGATCCGTTTTAATTTCTTCTGAATTTTGATCTTCTTTCTATTTTTGCTCTTATTCAACTTAGTCATAAAACATGACAGGTTACAAGTTTTTTTTTTTTTTTTTTTTTTCGCTGTGTTCGTTGGGTACCATTCGATCTAATGGGGTTCATGTTGACTATCATTTTCTTATTTGCGTTGAGTTTGTCCTAATGAGATCCTGCAAATCTCACTACCCCCCCCCGTCCCCCCCCCCCCCCCCCCCCAGTCGTTCGTTGCACTCTATACCAAAAATTAAATCAGTCAATCCCCCACAAGGACTGAACTTTATTAGTCCTCACCACAATAGTGTTTTGTTAAGTGACTTACGTAACTTTACACGGCACAAGTGATGAGTGAAAGATAGACTAGATGTCAATTGTATTGAAGCAGTTTAAAGTCTTCGTTATGAAACTCACTGTATAACAAATCTGACCCCGCATGGATCGGAGATTCCCATTCTGAAAGGATGTAGGTCTGGTTTGGCCATCTCTTCGGGGGCTGGAAATTATCTCTCAGACTTGATCCAAAAACTATGACCACCTCGGTGTCGTTTGTCACAGGTCCGTCTGATATCGAACATTGTTTGACCTGACACGATTTCATCTTGTAACCGTCTTTAGAAACCCAGAAAGGGCGTCTGACATACACGACTTTGAAGACCTTGCCAGGTATAGGTTTCACATTCGGAGGGCCACATTGTATGTACCGGGACTTCTTGCATACTACGACAAGAGACGTGTCAAAGGTCATCGTCGTTGTCGAGGAGAATACATCCATCTTTTTCATGCTGGTGACCGTTCGTTCTTCTGTGTTGTTGTTGTTAGTGTTGTTGTTGTTGTTGTTATTATTGTTGGTGTTGTTGTTGGTGGTGGTGGTGCTGTTGTTGTTGTTGTTGTTGTTGTTGTTGTTGTTGTTGTTGTTGTTGTTGTTGTTGTTGTTGTTGTTGTTGTTGTTGTTGTTGTTGTTGGATGGCCAGTTAAATGCCAAACGTTCCATATGTGAGTACGTAAAGTTCATAAATTGTGACGTCATGACGCTGATGTCCGCAAAGTAAACGACGGATACTCCCAGCATGCAGACGGCAAAAAGAGTGCTGAAGACGGCTTTCCGTGAATTCGATATGGCGAGGCTTGTGCTTGGAAGGATAAATAGAGTAATAATGTGTTATTGTTCAAATGTAATAGATACAAATCAACGCACGTGTTCCATCTCCACCTAATTTTCCTCTTCCCCTTCCTTTCTCCGTCTTCTTCTTCCACTTCATTCTCCTCTTCTTCTTTCTCCTCCTCCTTCCCCTCTTCCTGTTTCTTTCCCTCTTCTTTCTTCTCCTTCCTCCTTCTACATCGCGACATCCTCCACCCCTCCTCCACCTTCTTCCTCCTCCTCATCCACCTCCTCCCCCTACTTCTCCTCCTCTCCCAGTACATATGTCAAGTCACATGCTACCACCAAATGTAATTATGACGTTACAATTGCTTGAGGTGTCCAAATAGTTAATGTCGCCCAAATTCATTCCTATTGTCCTAGTGTATAGGACAATCCTGCCTATTGTCTTAATGTACAGGACAATCCTGCCTATTGTCTCAGTGTGTAAGACAATCCTGCCTATTGTCTCAGTGTGTAAGACAACCCTGCCTATTGTTTTAATGTACAGGACAATCCTGCCTATTGTTTTAATGTACAGGACAATCCTGCCTATTGTCTTAGTGTACAGGACAATCCTGCCTATTGTCTTAATGTACAGGACAATCCTGCCTATTGTCTTAATGTACAGGACAATCCTGCCTATTGTCTTAATGTACAGGACAATCCTGCCTATTGTCTTAATGTACAGGACAATCCTGCCTATTGTCTTAATGTACAGGACAATCCTGCCTATTGTCTTAATGTACAGGACAATCCTGCCTATTGTCTTAGTGTACAGGACAATCCTGCCTATTGTCTTAATGTACAGGACAATCCTGCCTATTGTCTTAATGTACAGGACAATCCTGCCTATTGTCTCAGTGTGTAAGACAATCCTGCCTATTGTTTTAGTGTGCAGGACAATCCTGCCTATTGTTTTAGTGTGCAGGACAATCCTGCCTATTGTTTTAGTGTGCAGGACAATCCTGCCTATTGTTTTAGTGTACAGGACAATCCTGCCTATTGTCTTAATGTACAGGACAATCCTGCCTATTGTTTTAGTGTACAGGACAATCCTGCCTATTGTCTTAATGTACAGGACAATCCTGCCTCTTGTCTTAATGTACAGGACAATCCTGCCTATTGTCTTAATGTACAGGACAATCCTGCCTATTGTCTTAGTGTATAGGACAATCCTGCCTACTGTCTTAGTGTACAGGACAATCCTGCCTATTGTCTTAATGTACAGGACAATCCTGCCTATTGTCTTAATGTACAGGACAATCCTGCCTATTGTCTTAATGTACAGGACAATCCTGCCTATTGTCTTAATGTACAGGACAATCCTGCCTATTGTCTTAATGTACAGGACAATCCTGCCTATTGTCTTAATGTACAGGACAATCCTGCCTATTGTCTTAGTGTACAGGACAATCCTGCCTATTGTCTTAATGTACAGGACAATCCTGCCTATTGTCTTAATGTACAGGACAATCCTGCCTATTGTCTCAGTGTGTAAGACAATCCTGCCTATTGTTTTAGTGTGCAGGACAATCCTGCCTATTGTTTTAGTGTGCAGGACAATCCTGCCTATTGTTTTAGTGTGCAGGACAATCCTGCCTATTGTTTTAGTGTACAGGACAATCCTGCCTATTGTCTTAATGTACAGGACAATCCTGCCTATTGTTTTAGTGTACAGGACAATCCTGCCTATTGTCTTAATGTACAGGACAATCCTGCCTCTTGTCTTAATGTACAGGACAATCCTGCCTATTGTCTTAATGTACAGGACAATCCTGCCTATTGTCTTAATGTACAGGACAATCCTGCCTATTGTCTTAGTGTATAGGACAATCCTGCCTATTGTCCGAGTGTATAGGACAGTCCTGCCTATTGTCCGAGTGTATAGGACAATCCTGCCTATTGTCCTAGTGTATAGAACAGTCCTGCCTATTGTCCTAGTGTATTCGACACTCCTGCCTATTATCCTAGTGTACAGTGTATAGGACAGTCCTGCCTATTGTCCTAGTGTATAGAACAGTCCTGCCTATTGTCCTAGTGTATAGAACAGTCCTGCCTATTGTCCTAGTGTATAGAACAGTCCTGCCTATTGTCCTAGTGTATAGGACAGTCCTGCCTATTGTCCTAGTGTATTCGACACTCCTGCCTATTATCCTAGTGTACAGTGTATAGGACAGTCCTGCCTATTGTCCGAGTGTATAGGACAGTCCTGCATTAAGTAGAGGATCCTACGCCACGTATTTACTTATACCGGATATTGTGCAACACCCATCCTGTATAGACCAGTCTGCACTGGATGGTGGGTGTGGTCAACATCACCTCTACTCCAAGGACATTTCCTAGTAAGGACATGCATTTTTTTAAAAGTACGACGGGGTTTCACATGGATACCATACAAGTGTGATAGCAATTACAATAACCATGCTATTGTCTTGTTACCCGTCAATATTGTTGTTATGTTAAGAATGTTAAGCACGTCGCATCAGGGTGCATACTGATATCGTGACGTCATAAGGATTGTTTAAAGTTGGCCGTCCCACTTTTTGATATGCACCAAAGAATAGCAGCATTCGGTTATCCGTTTATTATTATTATTTTTTTTAAAATATCAGTGAAGGAGTGAAACCTATAGAAATTCATCGGCGAATGAAGGTGCAGTATGGTGATGCATACCTGTCAGTCTAGCAAGTGTATGAGTGGAGTAGGAAGTTTCAAAACAGCGTGTCTTCTGTGACCGACTGTTCACGACCAGGTCAGGCACACCCAGTAGAGACTCCAAAGTCGATTTTTCTACAGGAATGCACGCATTTTATCGGCGCTGGAGAACTTGCATTGGACGCAGTGGTGACTACACCTAAATATGATACATTTGATCTCTACCTTTTTTTCCAGAATATTTTCACCACATACACAACAATTTTACGTTTTCAGCTGAAGCCCCTTCGTGTTTTAGACAAAGTCTACCTAGGAGCCCCAGTGTACGCACAAGATCTACATCAATAGGGTCCCGAACCCTAGACCATGGGCCGCTAGGCTTGTATGTTAACTACTGAGCCACAACGGCCTCAACGTCGCGGATAAGTGTCTCGTTCATGGTGGGGTGTTTATATTTACAATATACGCTGTTTCCTGCACATACATACGGGTACTGCGTGGTCTCGAGGTACGGTGTCCGCCTCGAGAGCTGGAGGTCCCGGGTTCAAGCCCCGGTCAGGACCGGGGCTTTTTCGCGTGGACTTCTAGTAATACAATTTCCTCTGGTCTCTGGGTAGTGAGATTGGACGCCCGTGTGTATTGTTGCGCACGTAAAACATCCCTTGGCAGTTGGAAATCGAAAAAGAGTAGCCTAACGGCGCTGCCCGGGCAAAATTTCGAGTTAAAAATCTACCCAAAGTATTTCAGTATCCTCGCCGGTGCTATGGAGTTCGTGTACTGAGGTGAGTTTCTCCAAACTCAGGTTTGAGTTAGGAGAAGAACGGAGCACTTATGGGTCACACCCGTGTGCCGTGATGTTGATCCATCGACCATAAAATAAACTAATAATAAACATTCATAGACTTGCATATGCGTCGTCTCTGTGTCTCCCCCCCCCCCCTCTCTCTCTCTCTCTCTCTCTCTCTCTCTCTCTCTCTCTCTGGCACACACATATTTATAACTGTTTTCTATTGTCACATACATACTCACACACGTGCGCTCGCAAGACGGATAGCGGAAATTAGTGCTTTCAAAACGGGTGTAGCATAATGTCTTCAGACGTTCGCATCCCCAGTCCATTTACATTTCTCAATACTTAGAAGTTAACCACAGTAAGCCGTATTGATACCCTAACTAAAAATAGAATCGTAGATTCTAGATCGAGAGAGGGTGGATGAATGGTGGGGTCTCAATTTGATTGGGTAACCCTTGGGCTGGTAACGCTCCTTAATACATAATTAGCCCGCCAGTCGAAGCCTTGATTCCATCCCGTAAGGACATGTTCAAGATGCAGTGGTAAAATTTGCCCAAAAGCATTCTTTAAGATGTGGTCCTCTGCACATCAGGTACCTAAATCATTTAATATGTTATGTGTAAACCTGATGAAGTGAGAGAGAGACGAATGGCCGAGTATTTTCTTGAGAAAATGTAAAAAGAAGACAGGACTTCGGTACAGTGACTCTAAAACTGCCGCTCAAAACCTGTCATGTCTACCGCAGTGAAACATTCTTACCATGTCTATTGTCTGTCTGATTTGATGATTTGCATATGCTTATGACTGTAAACCACGCTCAATGCATATGGCAAAACCTTTGTGCGCTCTGAACATTCGTTGAGTGCCTATCATGACCATTCTTAACCAAACTGTACCTTGCTCTTGAGAGTTACCTTTGGCAGCTTTGTTTCAGAATGTGTGATGCTATATACTGCATGTAATTTCTCCCTTATAATGGCTGAGAATGTTTGAATGAATGAGATGGTAATTATATAATTAACTTCTCATATTTGTAAAACTAAAGACACTTATTAAATCCATGTTTGCAGGACTGCATTGCACTGTAGAAATGAACCTAGTGTCTGTCAGCTGAATACATGGGAAGGCTCATGCTATTTGTCAGGGAAAATTCATGTTTTCTTTCATTATGTGTATTCCACATATGAAAGCATTTCTAGTGCATGATTTCTGCCATACAATGCCTATTTCTTGATGCTTAATCACACTGTCTGTTCTCATGGTACACCGGTCCCTGTGATCTACTTATTGTGAGAATTTACAAGATAATTGTGTGAAGCTGCCTCTGATTAGGAGTATGTGCCTATGACTTCACGGTTTTGGGGATGAACCTGGAGAAAGGATATCACCCCAAACCCCCAAATAAAATTGCACTTCATCATCAGTGAGAGGCGGGTGTTCGAATATCACACTCCCCCTGCCCCTCCCATTCCTCTCTGAATCTGTGATAGTACTGTATAACTATGACTATGTTAAACAGATGTAAAACACATGTTGTGCCTTTGTTTATTAACAGAGAATGAGGAAGATGGAGGAGGCCCTTTTCAATTACCAGGACAACTCCAGGGAAGTCCTGAGCTCTAGCTTCAACTCCAGCTGAAAAGTCAGACTCCAAAAAGACCAAAATGAACAACAGGTTGCAAGGATTGAGCCTGAATCCACTAATTCTGGCCTATACAGATGGCACTGAAGAAAAGTCTTTCTTAAAAGCCTAAGACAGGGATACTCTCCAATTTTGTAAAAGCTTCAGGCTATATCTTCAAGATAAATTCAGGAAGAAACCTTAAGAGGAGAGATCACCTGGTCTTCAGCATGTCACTACTGGCTAAGAGTGGACATTAAAGGTGCACTTGGAGCTGACCCTATCACAGCTTAATTAATAATGGCTGAAAGCTGAAGGAGCAGAAGTTCATTTATAGAGCAAATTCTCAAAATGGATTGGTGTTAAGTTGGTGTGGTGATTCAGTTCCATCAGAAATCTTAGGAGTGATAGACTGTGAAGAAAGACAGCTGGGACATATTGTTTCTTTTTTGATCTTCCTCCACTGGAAAAGTAAAAGAACAGTCTTAGGTGTCAACTTCATGAACAGTCAAAATTAGGTGAGATAGACAGAAAGAAGAATGCTAGGACATATTGTTTCTTTTTAGATCTTCCTCTACTGGAAAAGTAAAAGAACAGTCCTAAGTGTCAACTTCATGAACTCACCAGTGAAAAGATAGAGCTTTAAAATTTCTTTCAAGATTGTGACAGCAGGGAATAGCCTGAATTGGAAAACCATCATGGGGAGAACTGTAACCTGAGCTGTCCAACACCATCATAGGTGCTAAAAGGATTAAACAGACCAGTGGAGCAGAACGTCCCTATGCTTGCCCCAATTTATGACTGATCTTGTGTTTCCCTCATTAACAGTCGAAGAAAGGATTTAAGTCTAAAGTGTGGTGTAGGATAACTTATGGAGTAGAGAAGTGAAGGAGGAGGGTTATTTAGATTAATGTCTCGGTGGGATTTGGGTGTTGTATTTAGGTTCATAATTATGTCAATATATTACATATTAACTAAGAATTTGAAGTGTGATGATTGACTATATGAAGCCTGAGTCTTCACCTGTCCAGAAACATTAATAAATGATTAGTAGTAAGAAAACAGTTTTGAGATATATGTCTCTGTGGTTGTCTTGTCCAACTGGTGTCAAGCATCTTCATGGTGACTGTTACTCTACTGTTGTGGTTGGTTACAGAGATTGTGAAAGTTCTGTGTGGTTGTTGTCAAGTATCTTTCATGATGTATGACTTGTCTAATCTGTTGGTGTGATCATTCTTTGTGAATGTTTGTCCAACTGTTGTCAAGATCTTCTCATGTTGTCCTGTTCAACCAGTGTAAAATACAGTTGTTGTTGTTATGTTCAATACAATGGTACAATTGTCAATGTGATCATTTGTCCAAGTGTCTTGTGTCACTTGAAATAAATAAGTAAGGAGATCAAACATGAGGTTGGCGACCAGAGCACAGTCAGCTGGAAGATGAGAGAACTGCTTTCATTGGTTGCTGTGGCTAACTGCCAAGATCTCTAAATATGGCCTAGAAGAGAAATCATCTATAAATAATTCTGTGTAGAACTTAACTTAGGTCTAATTTCTCACAGTGGGGGTACTCGATGAGCCAAAATTCTGAATGGCTTCTCTACAAGGGTTATGCGAGAATAAATATCAATACCTCTAGACACTACTTGCTGTTACTAACCTGTATCTTTTATAGAGAGATATACTTTATAGAACTTCACTCATTGGAACTTCTGTACTTCTCTATAAACCCACAATAAAACCTCACATGTTGGGGGCTCGTCCGCGATTGAACCCTGGGAATAACCTGCAAAAGGGGATCACATATTGTGGACTAATATAGGCAATTAGAACTCTGGGAACACCCCTCAAGGTAATCACATATTGAGTGCTCTATGCACTAATTGAACCCTGGGAATACCTTTAATGGGATTCACATAACGAGGTCTGACGACTCGGGATGTA
>JACEFZ010004492.1:0-12436 GCA_014155875.1 Cepaea nemoralis
AAGTACTATTTCCCCCCCTAGATATTTTATAAAAATATAATTATATATATATTATATATATATATATGGGCGTCATGTCTTAGTCAGATATGACTGAGCTACCGTATGACAGTAGACGGTACTACCTGCTTTCTGTCAGCGCCGAATGTTGGGCGGCGCTTACCAAACCCGACACCCCACATTGTGCCAACGGCTTCGGGCGGAAGAGCGCAATTGGGAGAGGTACTAGCCTTATCCTGGTGCGAGGAAATGCAACCCAAAGACAAAATAAGTCATGGCAGGGCAGACCAGGTCCTAAGCCTTGGTTGGCAGCTGGTCTAGGATCGAAGCTCCGACAGGCGGACAGTTAGAGCATTGCTTTGCTGATCCGGCAGCTTCTGCAGCTTGTCTTGTTCCAGATGTATAGGGTGTTAACTTTCCTCTGGAGTGAACTAGGCAGGCCGAGAGAGGGATCATGCTGCATGGGCAACACATGGTTTCATTATTTTAGCCCAGGCTTTGTGCTATGGAGAGAACTCCATCCTGGTCTTACACCTTTTTTTGGAAGGGAAGAGGGCAGGCAGAAAAAAAGGCAACATGGTGTGGGCTTTGCAGTGAAGAATTCGCTACTGGGAATGATTGATATCCCAGCTGGAGGTAATGAAAGATTATTATCACTGCGCGTTGGCAACCTCCTGTGGATTTGCCACCATTCTCACTGCATATGCACCGACACTCGCTTCCTCTGATGATGTGAAGGATATGTTCTATGAGCAGCTAGTCTCTGCGATCAAGACAGTTCCAAAATCCGACTACATTTATATGCTCAGTGATTCAATGCTCTTGTGGGCAAGGACTCGAGTTCGTGGCCAGTGTGCCTTGGAAAATACAACATCGGTCGCATGAATGATAATGGGCAAAGGCTGCTGGAACATTGCACTAGAAATGACCTATGTATTACAAACTCCTTTTTTAAAACAAAAGAGATGCATAAGATCACATGGAAACATCCGAAGATCCGGCCATTGGCATCAGCTGGACTTCATTATCACACGGAGACAACATCTGAACCATACATCATTAACTCGAAGTTACCACAGTGCTGACTGTGATACAGATCATTCTTTGGTTGTTGCAAGGGTTAGACTGAGACCAAAGAGAATCTACACAGCTAAACACAAGTCTAGCCCAGGATTAATATTATTAACACTCACGATCCTGGAAAGTGCTTTGAATTTTCAACAGCAACTTGAAGACGCTTTCAATGATACATCAGAAAATTGTATAGTAATGATAAATGGAGTAAACTTAAGGAAACTATTTATAAAACAGCGGTAGGGGTTTACGGCACTGTGGATCATAAGAGGCAGGACTGGTTTGCGGCAAACAGCCAGATACTGCAGCCCTTGATTGATAAAAAGAAGATAGCTCTCTTAAGAAACAAGGAAAGAACAACGCGTAACACTCTGAGTGAGCTGAAGCAAGCGAGGAAGGATGTACAAAAGGCTGCCAGGCAGTGTGCGAATGACTATTGGATCAAGTTATGTGAGTCCATTCAAATCGCAAGTGATAAGGGAAACATCAGAAGCATGTATGAAGGGATAAAGAAAGCCTGTGGTCCAATGATCAAAAGAAGTGCACCGCTGAAAACCTTGACTGGAGAAATCATCACTGATAAGAAACAGCAGATGGATAGATGGGTCGAGCACTATTTAGAGCTTTACTCAAGTGAGACCAAGCTAGCGGATGATGCCCTCAACGCCATAGAGGCCCTGCCAACTCTTGACCACCTGGACACACTTCCCACTATAACAGAAGTTAAGTGTGCTATAAATGAGCTTGCATCTGGCAAGGCTCCAGGTAAGGATGGGATTCCAATAGAGGTGATCAGGAGTGGGCAAGACACCCTCGCTCTACAGATCCACCAGCTAATAGAGCTATGCTGGCGAGAAGGACAAGTCCCACAGGATTTCAAAGATTCAAACATCATAACGCTGTACAAGAACAAGGGAGATCGGAGCGACTGCAACAACTATAGGGGTATCTCACTTCTGTGTATTGTTGGGAAAGTATTTGCCAGAATTGTCCTGCGCAGACTTCAAGTCCTGGGAGATCAAGTCTACCCCGAATCACAGTGCGGCTTCCGTCAGAACCGGTCTACCATTGATATGATATTCTCATTGCGACAGATGCAAGAAAAATGCCGGGAACAAAATCAGCCACTGTTTATTGCCTTCATCGACCTCACAAAGGCATTCGATTTGGTCAGTCGTGAGGGTCTGTTCAAAGCACTAAAGAAGATTGGCTGTCCACCAACTCTTCTGTCCATTGTGGAATCGTTCCACACAGGCATGAAGGGTATAATCAAGTTTGATGGCTCAACTTCAGAAGAGTTTGAAATCAAGAGTGGAGTTAAGCAAGGTTGTGTACTATCCCCCACCCTCTTTGGGATATACTTTTCACTTCTACTGAAATATGCCTTTCGTGATCAGGATGACGGTATATACATTCACTCACGCTCAGATGGTGGCCTCTATAATGCTCAGAGATTGAAGGCCAAGACCAAAATTAGCAGGGTACTAATCAGAGAGTTGCTTTTTGCGGATGATGCTGCGATTACGACCCACTCTGAGGAAGAATTACAACATCTACTATCTGCATTCTCCAATGCTTGTTCTGAATTTGGTTTAACAATTAACAAAAAGAAGACACAGATTATGTCACAAGGTGCACATGGTGTACCATCAATCTTTATTGACGACGCCGAACTGGAGATAGTAGACCATTTTACATATCTAGGATCAGAGGTAAATAGCAAATTATCCCTCGATCAGGAAATCAACATCAGGATTGGCAAGGCAGCAACAACAATGAACATGTTAGCAAAAAGAGTCTGGGAGAACAGGAAGCTTACTGCCAAAACAAAAGTCCTCGTCTACCAAGCCTGTGTCCTTAGTACTCTTCTTTATGGCAGTGAAACCTGGACAACTTACTCACGCCAAGAGAAACGTTTAAACAGCTTTCATATGCGGTGTCTGCGAAGAATACTTGGTATTAAGTGGCAAGACAAAATCACAAATACTGAAGTATTGGAAAGATCAGGTTGTGTGACGGTGTATTCCATGCTCAGTCTTCGTAGACTTAGATGGATAGGACACGTTAGGAGGATGGATGATGGTAGAATACCAAAGGACATCTTTTTTGGTGAATTACAGACGGGTAGGAGATCTCAGGGTCGGCCTCTACTACGATACAAAGATGTGTGTAAGCGGGACATGATTGATACAGGCATTGATAATGCACATTGGGAGCACGTCGCCGCTGAACGTGTTGCATGGAGGGCAACTATCAGAAATGGAATAAAGACAAAGGAGAAAATGATTGCAGATAAAGCACACACAGAGCGTGAGAGACGTAAGATGGTGCAAAATGGTGGAAATGACCATGTTTTCACATGCACCTACTGTGGGCAAACATTTGCAGCAAGAATTGGCCTTACCAGCCACACTCGCCACCGCCATGGATCGTAGTTATTGCCATATGACAGTTATTAAGCCTTTTGAAGCATAATGTACCATAATGTATATACATATATGGTACATTATGCTTCAAAAAGCTTAATAACTGTCATATGGCAATAACTACGATCCATGGCGGGTGGCGAGTGTGGCTGGTAAGGCCAATTCTTGCTGCAAATGTTTGCCCACAGTAGGTGCATGTGAAAACATGGTCATTTCCACCATTTTGCACCATCTTACGTCTCTCACGCTCTGTGTGTGCTTTATCTGCAATCATTTTCTCCTTTGTCTTTATTTCATTTCTGATAGTTGAACTCCATGTATATATGATATATATATATATCATTGGCACCTTTCCGTCTTGACAGACGATAGTTTGTGCTTTAAAAAGGCATAATAACTTTTACCTAAGGCTGTATCGCATGTGACTGATAAGGACAATTTGCGCTGCAAATGTCCGTTCACAGTGGGTGCATGTGAACACGTTCCATAGCACAACGCCTGGGCTAAAATATAGAGATCATGTGTTGCCCATGCAGCATGATCCATCTCTCGGCCTGCCTAGTTCACTCCAGAGGAAAGGTAACACCCCTACATCTGGAACAAGACAAGCTGCAGAAGCTGCCGGATCAGCAAAGCAATGCTCTAACTGTCCGCCTGTCGGAGCTACGATCCTAGACCAGCTGCCAACCAAGGCTTAGGGCCTGGTCTGCCCTGCCATGACATCTTGTCTTTAGCTTGCATTTCCTCGCACCAGGGTAAGGCTTGTACCCTCCCAATTGCGCTCTTCCGCCCGAAGCCGTTGGCACAATGTGGGGTGTCGGGTTTGGTAAGCGCCGACCAACGATCGAGGCTAACAGAAATGATGTTGGATGGACTGGTGCGGTGGTGTCGAGCGAATATCATCAGCAAAATTACCGTTTAAAAGGCTTTAAAAAAATGTCGCTTAAAAGTCGACAAGGTCGACTTCATTGCACCGGGTTTATCCCATATGGCTCGGTCTCTTCCCGCAGCGCGGAAAGCGTCGCACAAAGCACGAACGCCGTAGCTTTTTTAGTGACGACCCACAGGAGTCTCTGAATCATTGATTGATTGATTGATCTAGGAACCGACATCACAGCATTCGGGACATTCCCATAAGCGCTCCGTCTCCCATCCTCAGCAACCAGCGAAGAGTTCCAACACTAATAGTTCCAGTAGCAATCTGATTATATGTCCGTCTCGCCTTTCCTCTGAGCATCGAGCGTCGGCCAGATCACCTCGTCACTCCTCGCTGTCTCATTCTAACCAGACTATGGTGATCCATTTGCTCCTCCGAGGTGTACACGTGCTCCCACAAGGCCGCAACCACGTCTGCCTTGTCATGCATCAATACTCCACCAAGTTTTGCCGAGCCAGCCAATCTATCCGCCTGTTCATTCCCCAGCACACCGGCATGCCCAGGAGAAAAGATCCAGGTGATGCTTGCTACCCGTGACCTCCGAAGCGAAGCAAGCCACTCTGCACGAAGCTTGCCTGTTCTCACCCTTCTCAGCATGAAGTGGAAATTCAGCAACTAATTCATGAAAATTCTCGCCCGGGTGATGTGATTATCTACACGGATGGGTCAGTGTTGAGAGGTAGGAGAAGTGCCTGGGGGTTCTTGGCAAAAACTAATGGTCGGCGTTTGGTGCAGGAGAGCCTGGCGTATGATAACACTACATCTAGCTTAAGAATGGAGGTGGAGGCGGTCAGTGCAGCTTTCCGCTGGATAGAAAACACGATACATACACACATTGTGATTGTAACTGACTCAGAAAGCATGCTGAGAAGGGTGAGAACAGGTAGGCTTCGTGCAGAGTGGCTTGCTTCGCTTCGGAGGTCACGGGTAGTAAGCATCACCTGGATCTTTTCTCCTGGGCATGCCGGTGTGCTGGGGAATGAACAGGCGGACAGATTGGCTGGCTCGGCAAAATTTGGTGGAGTATTGATGCAGGACAAGGCAGACGTGGTTGCGGCCTTGTGGGAGCACGTGTACACCTCGGAGGAGCAGATGGAGCACCATGGTCTGGTAAGAATGAGACAACGTGGTGTGACGAGGGGTTCTGGCCGACGCTCGGCGCTCGGAGGAAAGGCGAGACGGACATATAATCAGATTGCTACTGGAACTATTAGTGTTGGAACTCTTCGCTGGCTGCTGAGGATGGAGACGGAGCGCTTATGGGAATGTCCCGAATGCTGTGATGTCGGTTCCTAGATCAATCAATCAATCAATCAATCAATCAGCATGCTTTCTGAGTCAGTTACAATCACAATATATGAATCATTTAGCTCGTAAACCGAAGGGCGCGGCCCGGAATCGAACCCACAACCTTCGAAGCACGAGTCAAACGGCTTGATCACTTCGCCACAGAGACTCCCACAGAGACAAAAAAATAAAGTAACGTAAACAAAACGATACAAAGGATCTCTTCATTGAGTAAAATCTTCTAACAATACAAAATAAAATTGATTACAAAAAAGGCAATCAAAAGTGAGCTAATTTTGTCAATATGCCGAATAACTGTCTTTGTACATACTTATCTTGTCGCTTTCGCTTAATTAATTTATGAAAATTGAAAAAAAAAAAATTACCACATTTCGCCGGTGGGGAATCGAACCACTGTCTCCTGCGTTACAGGCGGAGATACCTACCGCTAGGCCACTGAGAACACGACGAAAATTTAACAAAAATATGTCATGTAGTTAGTCCCGATGACATCACATAGACTTGCCTTTGAACCATTGCCTTTGACCCATTACCTTTGACCCATTGAGGCTCTGTAAGATATACCAAATCACTACATTTACTGCGGAACTATTTGGGACCGCAATTCGGAAGAGTGCCCTATTGTTCTGACTATATGGCTGTGAATAATGTGGCTTTTAGTATATTAAATCAGCATACAGTTTTTATTCTTTTGTTTGCTTACAGTTTGTCTATATCTGCAATGTAGTCTCTTGTATGAATTTCACTGTCTTGTTTAGCTAAAAAGTATATGAGCTGCTGTATGAATATTTCAATCTGCATCAGTGTTCCATATTTGTTTGATACTTCATTAGTATTACTAAGAATCTTCCTGACAATGTAGTCATCCCTACATGATCTCGTTCTGTTTTTCAAGTGATGCCATTATCCATTGGTTTTGACTAGAACATAGTGCACATAAATTTTGGGACCTGTAGTTTAGTGCTTCATATCTGATCTTAGAGGATTTCCACTAGATTGTTTGTATGCCACCTCAACTATGTGATCATTTGTTCATTTGCTCTATACCTCCACCTAGTGACATTAGTATGAAATTAATGAATTTAAAAAGACACATCTATCTATCTATCATTTTGAAAACAAAAATCCCAAATTCGGTCTCGTTCAACCTGCCTCCTCAGCGTTGGTTAGAGTTGAGATCTGTAGTTGTGTGGACTGTTAGTCCTGATTCGAATTGGTTTTATTGGTTCCGCTCTGGTTGTCGGATAAGGTTGGTTTATGTGCTGCCTGGTAATTTCCTTATTGTTTTATGTTGGTCCTGATGAAGACCGGTCTTTAGTCGGACCGACTAGGTTCCGCAGTCTTTCCTTTGTTGGTATCTTTCTCTATTAGACCTATGTGCTGGTTGTTTCTTGTGTTGTCCTCATCTGGACTGGTCCCGGTAAGGTCCAATCCTCATAAGGACTCGATGTAGGCAAAAGCTTAAGTGCAGTCTCAAGTTGTCCTCCCGGTCAGCTGCCCGTTTTCCTACGTTCGCTGTCATCATCATCGGTGAAAAAGACACAACTAATAACTAAACTTAAATATGACATTGGCTCACATAACAAGTCTAGTTTATTGTGTCAGCTCTAAACAAAAATAGTAAACAGATGTTGAAAAGAAAGGAAATTTTGAAAAAAATTGCTTCAATTTATAGTCACATTTTGATTCTCATTCTATTTATCTAGTTAATATCCTTATTATCCTATATCATTAAGTATTGTTTATATAATTGAATTATAACTTAGCTTAGTTTTCGTGAACAGTGATGCAGGATACTTATGTGATGGCACTAGCTCATCACAAACCCATGGCAGGAAATTCCTTTGGGACATTTTTGTTTGAAACCTTTTTTAACATGTATTGTTAATGATTTTGTGAGCCTTTGAAGAAAATTAATCTCACTGACTAGCCTTCTGACCTTTAATAATGGGTTGAAATGGTGACTATAGTGATTTGTGTATGCATGATATTATCTTGTTTTCCAGGGCCTTCTTGTGTTGAGAAATGAATCTACTATATTAAATCTTATGCATGACTTCCTTGGTAAAGTAAGCAATGGGCCCATTTCCACTTCTTGAGGTATCTTGGGTATATGGTGCTAGTCTCATATTTGTATAGACCAATCAGCACTTACTGGGCGATGTGGTCAGTATGACATGGGCCGCCTTGACTTCCCTGAACATTTCCTGGGAGACCAGGTCAGTTTATGACTGAGGTAGTGTGGTCATATTTGAGGATATCATTTCACAAATGCATATTTTTGTTTGAGTGCTCACTCACTTTGAACTCAAACTGAGTCCATACACACTACTTCTAGTAGTGCTGGACTGAATTTTACGCATGGATTAGCATTCCCTATTAACAGTATTCCTCACCATCAGGCAAACCCACACTGACTTCAAAGTTAAATGTATATTAATTTCTGTCGTTTTTGTTAACACAACAATGGCTTGGCCATGTGAATAACGAATGCTTCAGCTGTTTGAAGAATTAATTGGCTTGCTTTGTATTATGTTGTGTGAATGACTGAAAAATATGAAAGTAACTTTTGTAGATGTGTCATTGCATGATGTAGAGACTGAGAAAAGAGATTGGAAACAGTGCCAAAAACTAGGTTGTAATGACCTGGTCACAATATATCTACTACTTAAAATACTGGAGAGCAAAATCCATGGGAAGGAGGGTGTTTAAGAAACAACATCATCACACAGGCAAGCAAGGACATTATGGTCCAGACTTACGCTCAGTAAAAGAGTATTTTTGCAATCAGACAGTGGAAAATTCATATATGTTGCTATCATCAGTCTTTAGACTGACTAACATGAAGAAGAACATCGTGAATAATTACTGGTTCTAATCTGGACCATGTATTTTAGAGCAGATTCATTTAATGAAGTATGCTTGTTTGTTTGGAGTACATGGGTTAAAAAAAAACTAAACTATTCAGGAGGCAGCCCCTTTTTTTTCAGGAGTCAGCACGTTTGCATGTGCATATATGGGCTGATATATTTTTAGAGATAAACAGCATTCCTTGGTCATGTGATCAGAAGAGAGGCATTGAGGAATATCGTGACAGATGGAAAGATCAGCAGGAAAAGAAGCAAAGGCAGACCAAGAGAAATGATGTTGGATGTACTGAGAAGGTGGCATGGTGGAATATAAGCAGGGTTAAACCAGAGCACCAAGGACCAAGATCTGTGGAAAGACATGAATGCCTACATCAACTGGCAAAGCATGAAGATGATGATAGTGGTATTGTTAGAACTGGATTTGAACATTCAGGAACCATGTAAAATGTCTAGAGGCAATGTTGATAGGACGTCCTGTATTTGTCCACCCCTAGTTGAGTATATACAGTAATGTAATGATAATTTATGAGGGTCCGTTTTGGAAATCTGGTACAGTGTAGTCCCCAGTACTGAGTGGCAGGGTTGATTTATTGTTGACTGCAGTGACTCTTTGGGTTGGCCCAGGCTAATGAAATGGATACCAAAGTTCTAGGAAGGTTAAGGCAGTCAGCTTGATACAGGCTATATTACCATTGATGTATCATTCAGTCACTGGAAATGTGGGCCTTTTCCATACATGCCTTTGTGGCATGTAAACCAGGTTAATGTTTGGTCTACTTTAAGGTATAATGTCATGGTCAGTGGTGACTGACGGTATCTAATAAAAATATTTTCTAGGCTGTACAGATACATCCTGAAATTGATGCAGTGGCAGACAACAGTAATGGAATAGAATGTTACATTATTGATTGTTTATGATCCATAATTCGAGTGGCTTAAGTATAAAATTATGTATTATAAGCAAGGGGTAGGCAAAAACTAAAAATCATTCACAAGCCAGTCGCTTTTTCTTGGCAGCCAGTGATTTTTAACACATTATTTGGAAACTGAATTGAAAAATTCAGATGGCAGCTAAACCATGTGCCCTGTATTTGTCTACGCTGATTATTATTAATATTTAATAAGTATACTTTTCAATTTGTACATATAATTGTGATGTTTCTCAGGATAACTATCATGAAATAAATTGTTTCCATGGATCACATTTGTTATTCTTCTTCTTATAGTCAGTCCATGCCATGTGGCTTTGGTGATCATGTCTCTAGTGCTTACAATCATTTATGATAATGACATTCCCCCATGCCAAGATGTCGTACTGTCCAGTATCTTCTCTGTTGGTCTTCCCCTGCCTCTCTACCGCTCCAGCCTTCCCGTTGTGATGACATACTCCAGCTAGCTTTCCTCTTCTGATGGAAGTAACCACTTTTCTTTGTAAGTTAACTTCTTCCAATAATACATTGCTCTTCCTATCTGTCCATACTGTTCTCATTATTCTTCTTTAATTTAACATCAGATCCGAAACTTCCACAATTTAACTACCTTAATACATCTTCCATCTGCTGTTATTAAAGTACCCAAATTCTGAAATACATTGACTTGTTTCAGAATAATTTCATTCACTTTGACGGTGGATTTGACTTTACACTTTTTCTTTGTTATAACCGTTACTTGTTTTCTAGTTGTACAAAGTCCATTGTTTTGACTTTCTGTTGCTATTATTTCTATAATTTCTTATAGTTGCATTTAATTTTTATTGACTAAAACCATGGTATGAGCATAACGCAGATTGTTTACCCACCAACCGATATTTCTGGCATGTCTTGTATAGGTCTCATTATTCTTTCACTGTTCAAATTGAACTGATTAGGTGATATTATACAACCTTGCCTAACACTTTGTTCATTGTGTTGAAAAGTTTCCAATTGGTTGTGAGTTCTTAAGGCAGCTCTTTGTTGCTAGTACATGTTCCTTATTATTCTTAAATCTTTACCATCAGTGTTTAACATTTCCAACATTGTTATCTTTTCATTATGTTTCACCTTTTCATTAGCTTTAGTATAGTCAATAAAGCACACACATGATCTGTGTTCATTGCAATCATTCTTTCTGTTACTGTTCTCAAGATGCATATCGTGTTTTTGTGCCTTTACCTTCCACAAATCCACAATTTTATTATTTACTTATTCTTACTGAGTGCTTATTTGTTGTCCCCCACATCACATCTGGCAGCCATTATATGTCGGGCTGTTTAATGAATATTAAAATTCTCTGTAGCTCTGTACAATCTATTACAGAAGTTATTGACTCAGGTTTGTGAGCCAAGGCCTTGTTAACCGAAGTAGAAAAGAAGATGAAAATGTATACTTTGCATAATCATGAAAGCAAACTAGAAAATATAAGGACAACATATCAGTATACTGAAAGATACATAATACACGTGAGCAATCTGGGCATTGCAGATGGAAACCTCATTAAGGATACAGAACAATGCTAACAGATTTGCAGCTGAGAAATTTATTGATCTGTATGTGACTGAAAGATGATCTCTGTTCTGCATATTGCAAGAATATTTTTGTATTATATTTGGTATATTATTCAGAGGACTAGGGAAGAAAATTAACATTATATGGAAAATAGAATATGTAAATAAAATAGGCACTGAGATTTTTATGCTCGACAGGACCCTGTAGAAGTTGTGCTAATTTGCACTTAATGCATATTTTTATTGTCACATATGCATGCATTGTATATGTGCTTATTTGGTAGTGGATTTTCTTTAGGTGCAAGGTCTGAAGCAGACGTCAGCTATCGTGCCTCTCCAATTCTCTATCATTTGAAATTTTTGATGAAGTTGGTGTTTTTTGGTTGTTTTTGTTTCGTTTGCTCGCTTTAACTCGAGCGCAAACCTACATATCCTACTTCTGGGTGGTTGTGAATTATTATCAGTGTCCCTCATCATCAGGAAAACCAACCTGACTTCTGAGGTACTTGTAATTTACATACCCACATCAAGGATAAGAAGTCAACATTTTAGTTCAACTAAACTGTTTAGGGGTTGAACCTCCAGTCAAAGCACCGGAAGGTTAAGAACAAGTACTCTTATACTTTCGGCCTTGCTTACCTCTGATGAAGTTGGTGTCGCTAAAATTATTATTTGTTGTAATGCTGTACTTTAAAAAAAAACCAAAAAAAAAAAAAAAACCACACAGAGAGAGAGAGAGAGAGAGAGAGAAAGAGAGAGAGAGAGAGAGGGGGGGGGGGGGGGAGAAAGAGAGAGAGAGAATTTTCCAGCATGAAGCCAACTTCTCTATTCAACCTCTTTGATTGATATGTCCCATAAAGTTTATTTTACTTTAACTGTGGGTTTTGATAAGTGATCTTGTAACACCTGCAGCTTTCAGAACCACAGCGTTTATTTTATTTCCTGTCCACAATATTGTCAGCATAGTTTTCAAAAATTGTATCTCCACTGCCTTCAGTTTCTTTATTTCATTACTCATTGCCCAGCAATTGTATCCAATAAGAATAGTTTTTGTCAGCATAGTTTTCAAAAATTGTATCTCCACTGCCTTCAGTTTCTTTATTTCATTACTCATTGCCAAGCAATTGTATCCAATAAGAAGAGGCCACACACAATTTTTTTAATTAAGCAAATTTGTGTACTTGCCATGATACTAATGTATTTTAATAATTTTAAGCAGCATGAAGAAACTCTCCCCCGATGGTGTTTCCACCTTGTCGTGGTGGGGGAGCTTGAGTTTCTCAATGACCCTGAGAGCTAGAGAAAAAATTTTTGCCCCGAAAAATCCACAATCGGTTGA
>JACEFZ010004493.1:0-32500 GCA_014155875.1 Cepaea nemoralis
TTAAATTTTCCCCCAAACGATTTGACCGGGGGAAAAGGCCCCGGGGCATTGCGGCGTTTTCGTTGTATGAGCTCGGAAATTCCACATCATTACAAACTCCAAATCATAATTTTGGGCTATGAATCAAAAACCACCAAAACAATGCTGGCTTGGATTCTGACGTCCTGTAAAGGACTCGCAACCAGCTGTCTTGATTCGTATACTGCCATGGGTTTATTACACCAGATATTTTTATTAAGAAAACTGAACGCGGCTTCATCATGTGGGATTATGAAATGGAGTGAGCAAGACAGGAAGCGAAATGCATTCACTCTTTATACAGTCACCAGCTCATCTTATTTTCCCCAGGACTGCTGGTGTGGTGGGAAACGAGCAGGCGGACAGTTTGGCTGGGTATGCACCGCTTGGTGGGGTATTGATGCATGATAAGACAGATGTGATCGGGCACTTTGGGATCATGTGTATAGTGCAGAAGAACATATAGATCAGTGCTTTCTCAACCTTTTTTTTTTGGTCCCATGCAACCCTTCACCATATGTACAGAATGTCACCCCCCCCCCCTTTCCTATTTAATCCCTATAAATCTCCCCCCTCCCCCGGCCCCACACAGTATACGTAAGCATGGAAGCTACATTTAATAACACATACTAGAACAAGTCTAGACGTCTACATAAAACCTAATTTGCGGGGGGATTTATTGGGAGGGAATGCAAAGGGGATTGGGGGGGGGGGGGTGGATTGACATTCTGAACAAATGGTCAAGGGGTGCAAGGGCCAAAAAAGGTTGAGAACCACTGCTCTAGACGTTATCTTTCCACGTGTATCATTGTCTGTCTACCTTTAGTCTACCTAGCGCACCCAAATGGCGATTTGCTAGGCATATATGAGTTAATGACACGAGGATGAAATTAAGGGAACAAAATAGGAAGCTAAAAGCATTAACTCATAATACACTCTCTAGTTCATCTTAGATTTGAACGGTAAATACAAGAATAATAGGTAATTTTCTTAAAGATTTTACTTTCATTTGTTTATCACAGCACACACTTTAAAACAAAAACCTGAACCTGGTTTCAACATAAGGGGAACAACAACATACACATAGCGATTTGCTAATCATATATTAGTTGCAAGTCCTTTACAGAACGTCTCACTCCACCGTGGCGAAGGTCTTACCGACGCGATTCGTAATCCCGTATACCCGCGCTCGAAACACATCTGCACGAGATTTGGCAGCAGACCGTGTTGTGCTGGTTTTTTACGCTATGGTATGGGTGCCGGTCGTTCAGAAAGCAGTGGCAAGCTACTGAAAGTAAACTTGCCAAGACATAAACAATAGCAAAAAATGCTGGTGTTGACTGCAAACGTCCTATAAAGGATATGCAACTAACTTTAACAATACTTGCAAGCCAGAACAAAAGCTCTGGTAAAAATGACAAAAAACGAAGTTAATCATGGGTGAGTGGCGTGCAATGCACAAAAAAACAAAGACAACCAACATATTTATTTACTTTAAAAAAGTTATCAAAGAAGGCGACGTTAGCAAAATGATAGTTAGATCAGACCTTGTGTGCACATATCCGAATCTCACAAACTAAGCAGCAAAAGACGATTAGTGAGATTTGTGAAACTGATATTTGGCTTTCAAGATATCATCAATGTTTGGTTTGGGATAGCTGCATCCAATCAAGAGAATTGCTTTCAAATGTTCATCAATCAATCTAGTTCGATATGTTAACTTCACATACTTCATTTTTGAAAGTGTGCTCACAGACATACGTTGTTCCAAACACTGGTGCCATACCAGCGGCAAATTTCTTCAGTTTCGGAAACTCAACATCAGATAAGCAGCGGTAAAATTCAACAAGTGTTCCTTCTCTGTGCTTCTCTTTCAACAAGTCATTTGTTTGCAAATCAATGAGCTCCAACTGTAATTCAACTGGCACATCATCAAGGTTACCATTTAGCGGATTCTATAACAGAAAAATGTCACTCTCAGTTCTGTCAAGATCTGAAAATCTCTCAAGAAATATTTTTTTCTAGTCACGAATAATTTCGGAAATCGAGGTTGACATCTTCGGCGATTGTAACGCAAAACTCTTTGAAACTGTGAAAATGAGAAAAGTTTTCTCCTTCAAGTTGTGCTTCAAACACTGACAGCTTTCTCCGAAACCCTTTGATGATTCTGTAGAGACCACAGACGAGGTTTGTCTTTCCCTGGAGTTTCAAATTCAGTTTATTCATGTGGGATGGGATGTCTACCAAACATGACAACTTTGTGACAGCCAGGTAGGATCTGACAGCTGGGGATCAGCTCTATCTTTTTCAGTGAGGAAAACATTAATTTCGTTTTGGAGCTTGTAAAAACGAAACAGGACTTTACCGCAGCTGAGCCACCTCACTGATGTGTGATTAGACAAGTCACAGAATTCAGAATCAATTTCTTAAAGAAAATCCTGGAACTGACGGTGACACTGAGTGCATGTCACCGAATGAAGTTCACAGCATAAAACGACTGGTTTCAGTACACAAGAAATAGCTAAGTCTTTCCCACAGATTGCTTGTTGATGTATGATGCAGTGTATGAACAGAGCGCACGGAATTTGCAAATCTTCCAACTGAGTCCCGATCTTCCCCATCCGACCTTTCCTCACTCCAGCCATATATGTTCCTCCATCAACTGTAACACCTCGAAGCTGATTCCACTGAAGGTTATAGTCTTGCAAAAATTGTGCACTTGCATGACAATGTCTTTTCCAGTTGTTGTTCCATGCATGCTGCAAACGGATGCCAACTCTTCTGTTATCTGAAAGTCCAAATTGATACCACGTATGAGCACGAGAAGTTGTGACGTACTCAAGAAATCAGTAGACCAATCCAGAGCCCAAAGAATACATCGAAAAGTTCCTAGTTTTCTCGCGTATCTGTAGCACTATATTCTTTCCAAGTTCTATTGTTCTTCACACAACTGAACTTGCCGAAAGGCTGATAATTCAAACCAAATCGGCTTTCTCAGGACACAAGTCATTTGCTACTTTCAGCATGTACTGTTTGATGAAGTTGCCATCAGTAAACCGGGTTTCCTCGTTCTGCCATCTGATGCACTATTTTGTAAATTGTACAAGTGACAGATTCGTTTTCAGAAGACGTTCTCGTGAAGAAATCTCTTTGTGTTTCTAAACCACGTTTCTTGGACTCATATTTCTCAGAGCGTAGCTTTCCAGAAAACTGTGGATATGTTGATAGAAGTTTTGTTTCGCAGTGACGCCGAAGATTGTACTCTTTCAAAACTGCAACACTTTCACTGCATATCACTCAATTGGTTTTCTGGTCCTTTGTTTCCACAAAGAAGTACTTTACTTGCCATTCTTAATTGAAAACGCGACACTCGGCGTCCACGTTTCTTTTCTTAGTAGCCATAATGAAGGGTGAAGTACACGGGATCTTAAAATGAAAAAGACCTTGAATTAGAAACATAATTAAAATCATTTTGAAACACAGGAAAAGCAGAGGACTAGGGGTCACTGGTGAAGCTACGGCTCACCAAAAGTACATATAAAGTTTATAGGTACCATTGATAATAGAATATATCACATAATAAGGTTCGCAAAATATATAAATAGGACTGGCCTAAATAGAGCAGAGTTTTTCAACAATGGTTCTGCGAGTGACAGCCAGGGGTTCCACCGAAACAGACCAAAATCGCCAAATTTCAACATTTCTGCCCATCTGGTTTATTACGTAAAGTAGTACAGACTCTTGGATCATCGCACAGAGTTACCTGAGAAACGTAAACATTTGCGTAAGGATCTGCTCCACCAGAAAGGTTGAAAAACACTGGCCTAGAGACCAGCTCGATTAACACCTTGACCGGGGAATTCTTCTGAGCTGCGGATAGTATTTTCGTAATAACACTGAGGCTTCTATGGCATTTGTATGCTATGTTTGCTACTGTATTGTCTCTATTCACACTTGTAGTTCACTCACCTATCATTGTCAAACAAAGAAAAAAAAGTAAATATTTCTGGAGCATCGGACCTCTGTTGACAGCCGGACGCATCTGGGGAAGAGAAAGATGCGCGCACGTGTGTGTGTGTGTGTGTGTGTGTGTGTGTGTGTGTGCGTGCGTGCATGCATGCGTGTTGCCATGGAAACCATGGTAACGTCATAGCGTAGGTGGCGCTACCACGAACCAGGAAAGGACTTGGGATGGCGCGAAATAAGCAAACATTACAATAAACAATAAAATCTAGATACAATAATGTATAATTGAAAATAGTACACTTGAGACACATAGCCGCCAGGAGGTCTCCGCACGTGTGAAGATCTCCTATTATTCTAAACATAATATTTACATTTAAATTGTATCACAACCTCTCGTGTTCCATACGTCATATCAAGCAAGTTCGAGTACCGTCGGCGGGCCGGATGAAATGACGTCGCGGGCCGGATCCGGCCCGCGGGCCGTAGTTTGGTGACCCCTGTACTAGACGATCTTTACGTTCAGTGATTTGTTGTTGCTTTCTGGGCAACCTATGCCATACCATCTAAATCAACGCAAGGCGGTATAATTCTAAATCGTCTGCAGCTGATTCCGAACTCTCAACCCGGTTAGTCGGGCAACTGTGGGGCGCATTCACTGCCACCAAGCCACGGTTACCAACTAAGCATAAGTGTAGAGTTAATGACACCAGGATGAAATGGAGGATCGGGGGGAAATTGCTTCTCTCTTGCCGCTTTAAAAAATGTATTTCTTTTAAATAGTTTCAGATGAACGCAAGCCGGTATTTGGCGTGCTTGGATGACTCACAGCGAGCGAGATTGCCTTACGTATTCAGTCGATAATTATTTCCCATTAATGCGGTTGAGTTTATTTTCGCTCCTTCTCCCTCACGTCGCTAACACTTTCTCTTTGGAAAATGCCAGGTATTTTGGTTTGAACTTCAGGTTTAAATATTTCATTACACGTTTTATAAAAAAGGGGCATTGGTTTTGATGCGGTGGACTACTGTAATATCTGTCATTCGGAAAGAAATTACTAGTTTATTTTTACTGGAAGAAGATGTTCAATTAACTTATTTCTCGGGAAGGTTTTACTGTTTGTATTCCATGCGGAGTGTATGCTCGGCATTTGGACTTTTCTTTAAATATCGAACAGTTAGTGTTACTGGATCCTTGCAGTCGTGGCAGACGATAGTTTGTCATTTTGTGATTTAAAAAAAAAAGAAAGCCATAATAACTTAAAACCATGGCAGGGACCAGAGATGTAGTTATACTGCAATGCAGTCTCTGTAGTGGCTTCACCGCGTTTGTATATTGTGTTGTGTGTGTTTTTTTTTTGCTGATGAAGGCTAGTCGCCGCATTGTCCTTTATTTTCCGTAATTGTGTTCTGTAAAGCTGCATTACTTCGTGTTATTTTGTATTGTTATTTATTTTAACGTTGATTTATTTTAACGCTTGCTATTTATTTTAACGCTTGTTATCGCGACGATCTTGCACTAACCCATCTAGCCTTTTATAGTTTAATTTCCGCCGACGATGTGGTGAAGGCGCTACGAATGCAATTCGCAATCTCGCATACCTCGTTCAAAACACAGCTGCGGACGATTTTGAAGCAGATCGCTTTACGTTGGTTTTCATACAGTGGTATGAATACCGGTCGTTCAGAAAGCAATGGCAAACTACGGAACGTAAACATACCAAGATATCACAAAAAGCAAAAATAATAGGGTTTATTGCGAGGTAATGTAGAGGGGGAAAAATCTTTAATTAAAATGGGAAATAAAGAAGGAAATTATGAACACATAAAGTTGGGAGTAAGACAGGGATGTGTTTTGTCACCGGATCTCTTCTCCCTCTATAGCGAAGTAATAATGAGAGAGAGAGAGAGAGAGAGAGAGAGAGAGAGAGAGAGAGAGAGAGAGAGAGAGAGATAGATAGATAGAGAGAGAGAGGAGAGAGAGAGAGAGAGAGAGAGAGAGAGAGAGAGAGAGAGAGAGAGAGAGAGAGAGAGAGAGAGAGAGAGAGAGAGAGAGATCAAAGAAAAGCCAGGAATAATATTTGGAGGTTATGATATAAATAATATACGCTATGCAGATGACACAGTATTGATAACGGATAATGCAACAGATCTACAACAATTGTTGGACATTGTAGTAACAGAGAGTGCATAGAAAGGAATCTCTTTGAATATCAAGAAAACAGTAACAATGGTAATATCAAAGAAACAGGTGACACCCAAATGTGAAATAGAGATAGAAGGGAAAATTCTTCACCAAGTTCATCCATCATGTGCCATGCCGATAAGCATGGGAGGTCATGTTTTGCCATCTCACTCGATCACCAGAGTCGTGGATCAGCTCCGTGTTTCTGTCTCGACCATGTCACGTGACCAAACCATCCAGGTATTTAATTTACCAAGAACTTCACCAAGTGGATAGTTTTAAATATCTAGGGACATTTATAACATCAGATGGAAGATGCACAACAGAGATCAAGAGCAGAATAGGGCAAGCATAGGCTGCATTTCAGTAAATGAAGAATATCTTATGCAATAAGTCGCTATCATCGAATGTAAGAAAGAGAGTGCTGAAGAGCTATATAGAACCTGTTTTGCTGTATTGCTGTGAATCTTGGAATATAAATGAACAAATTAGGAAGCAACAGAGATGTTGTTCCTTAGACGAATGTTGCGAATTCCTTGGACTGCCAAAGTAACTAACAACGGATGCCTTAAAGAGGCTAACGAAACTAGAACATTATATAAAACAATAAGAAAGAGACTAACAGCTTTTTTGGGGGGCATGTGATGAGAGGAGAGGCGCTGGAGAACATCGTGACAACTGGAAAGATCGAGGGGAAGCGAGGCAGAGGCAGACCACGAGAAATGATGCTGGATGGATTGCGACGGTGGCATGGAGGAATATCAACGGCAGAGTTAATCCAGAAAACCAAAGACCGATATCTGTGGAGAGTCATGAACGCCTACGCCAGTCGGCACGGCACTTGATGATGAATGTAGAGGATATGCAACTAATTTACATACATTTCAATTTCTTTTGATATATTGGGACTCTTTCTTCTGCTTTGTCTACCTGGCAACTTACAAATGTCTATGACTGCACACTTTGAACTGGATTTTCACCTTGTAATTAGGCACTGAAGTGCAAAAGATAGGTCAAAAAACAATTGTGCCAGGAAGTGAAATTTGTCTGTCCGTCAACGGGCGTAAACATCACAACATCGAAGTACAACACCGCTCACAAGAATATTTTCAGTATCACATACAAAAGTAGAATAATAATAATATAGCGCCATGTGCAAACATCTTGACTTTATTGCCTACATTTATCTAAAATATGCGGTTTGTCTACATCCGCGGGCAACGTGAAACAGTATACCAGTTGTCTGAAGTCGTTTCCGGCATTTCTGGTTGAATTGTGTGACATTAAAAATAGTATGTGACGTCAGTGAGTGATGCAAGCGCCACCGTGTAGTAAGCACAACAGAAGGTTTCTGATCATCAGAAACAGTCACCCTTCCAGGAATGTCACAGACTCTTATCTTCTTTCAGGGCCGTGCAGTGCAATGATACAGAGAGGCGACAGCATCAGGGAAAACCATAAGGGAGCGACATAAGCAACTAAATCAAAATACAATTTGACCCAGTCAATAAGTAAACATGTTTAAGGGGCGGCATTTCGAAAAGAAATTTTAAGGGACGGTATTTCGAAGACTTGCATCATACTGAGAAAATCTACCGCACGGCCCTATCTTCTTTATACTCTTAGAGGAAAGGGGGAGGGGGGTGCATATAGGTCATGACTCCTTGGTGTCCTTCTCCTGTAGGTGCATCCGAACACTGTTAATCAGACGTGATGCACCTCAATGATATTATTTTCCCCCAAATTGGCCGGAATGTGTGCCAACCCGACTTCCACCCTGCCACCGGGAAGGTAAATGTCATTCACCTTACATAGCATGATCAGCTTATTTTTTTTTTTACTTGATTTATTTGGTTGTTTCGGGATTTGAGAGTTAAAGATTGAGCACAACCCACAACTGGCAACGCTGATCGTATTCCGGTACGAACCCAAGGCCTTGTCCGAGTCAATTTGGAAGCACTGTACTCGAGTTTCGTTCTTGTTTGAGCTCGTCGGTAGTGCATATCCTTGACCGGACCCGGAAACAAACCCCGGATCACTAGCATATGACGCGGGTGTGTAATCACTAGTCACCCATCCTTATTTTTTTAATGTTATTATCGACTTGGCCGTGGGAAAGCCAACCTCTTTCTCCGACCATACTGTCTCTGTCAAAACCTCCGCATCCGCGTTTAATCACGCCACAATGGACAGCTTTCTCGAGGATTTGTATTCTCCCGACAGCATAAGGTTTCTAATCGCCTCAACCACCCACCCTTCCAGGAATATTTACGATCCTCATCCCTATGTTTCCCCAGGACAGACGCTTGCTCTCAAAATGTTACTTTACTGTGTTTACTGGTGTTGTACAATAGACTCCTAACTTGTTCAACCTCGAAAACTGTTACGACCAGTCTAGGCATGCTGTCTTTCTAACAGCCATTGTTGTTGAGAGACACCATAGGAATGACAATTCATGCGGCATGGGAACTAATGAAGTATCGAACATCTTGCTGGCGGGCTGTTTTTTTGTTTTTTTGTTTTTTGGAGCTAATCCACACCATTGCTACTACTGCTATAAAAAAAAAAAAAAAGAGGAATGCACCGTACTGATTGTTTTGCACAACGATTAGCTTTCCTCATTACTTCCCCATCAGGCGAAGCTACACCGACTTCTGAGGGACTTGTAATTTACGGCCCCAAGTCAAGGATAAGGAGTCCACATTGTAGCCCAACTGGCCGGTATAGAGAACGAACTGTCCACTGTTGTCACTAAAGAAAGTTAAAGCTTGCGTGCGTTAAGCACAATTTTCTGCCACATCGACTAACTGGCGGGCGGTGGCGATAGCAAAGAGCATGCCAAAGAATGATAACGATAATAAAAATGGAACCCCGGTATTGCTAACTTCTGTAAAACTTTCGTTTGCATGTACAGGGTTTAAACCTCCTCGATGTGGGACATTTTTCAAATTGTGCTGACCACATTGAGTCGACCAGGCCTTTTACAATGGCTAACTGGCACCAATATTATCATCATAATAATCATTATCACAGTCATAATCATGATCATCATCATCATCAACATCATCATCATCACTGTCATCATCATCATCATCATCAACATAATCATCGTTAGTGTCATCATCATCATCATCATCATCATCATCATCATCATCATCATCATCATCATAACTATCAACATCATCATCACCATCGTCATCATCATCATTATCACAACCATTATCATCATCAACATCATCATGATTATTATTATTATCATCATCAGCATCATCATTATCATTACCACCATGATCATCGTCATTCTCATCATCATCACCATGGTCATCGTCATTATTATCATCACCATTATCCACATCATCATCATCACCCTTATCACACCACCATGATCATCGTCCTTATCACCATCACTATCATCATCGGCGTCATCATCGTCATCATCATCACCAACACCATCATCATTATCTCCTATCGTATGTTTATTAAACATGTGTATTTCAGCCTTTTGTGTCTTAAGCAGACTCTGAAGGTCCTCAGTTCTTTACAGTCGAGTTTGTAACATGTATCATCTGTCTTGTAACATGCATCATCTGTCTTGTAACATGCATCATCTGTCTTGTAACATGCATCATCTGTCTTGTAACATGCATCATCTGTCTTGTAACATGCATCATCTGTCTTGTAACATGCATCATCTGTCTTGTAACATGCATCATCTGTCTTGTAACATGCATCATCTGTCTTGTAACATGCATCATCTGTCTTGTAACATGCATCATCTGTCTTGTAACATGCATCATCTGTCTTGTAACATGCATCATCTGTCTAGTAACATGCATCATCTGTCTTGTAACATGCATCATCTGTCTTGTAACATGCATCATCTGTCTTGTAACATGCATCATCTGTCTTGTAACATGCATCATCTGTCTTGTAACATGCATCATCTGTCTTGTAACATGCATCATCTGTCTTGTAACATGCATCATCTGTCTTGTAACATGCATCATCTGTCTTGTAACATGCATCATCTGTCTTGTAACATGCATCATCTGTCTGGTGGCATGGATGCTCTGATTTACACTTTGTTCTCTAACTACCTATCTATGTTTTGCATATCCTTTACAGGACATCGCTGTCAACATCAGCATCTTTCAGCTGATTGTTGATTTCTTGGCAAGATTGTGCTCAGTAGTTTGCCATTGCTTTCTGAGCGACCGGCTCCATTCTCTCAAAAGTCACTGGCACGACTCGAACCGCTTCCAATTCTCATGTGCTCACGTCAACCACGAGAGTATTCGGGGTTACGGAGAAAGCTGCTAACTGCTCGACCAGGGAGACCAGCGTTCTCTAACTGCTTCATATAAATCTCTCAGCCCACTTATAGGTTAGATCTGTATCATACTTCAACTTTTCATTGTTAACAAACTTCAACACTATGCACAGAAGCAAACAGGGGCCAGGATAGAGTTTCCAAACATTTGGTTGCTAACTTGAGAAAGTTATCGACCGCAGTCAGACTCGTCTCTAGTACCCATCGAGTCAGTCGACAGTTGCGGGCCGGTGAACCTCCGCGCTCCTTAAAAGTACACTACTGAAGTAGTGGCGGCAAAATATACGTGTATGCAAATTATACAGCATTGCAGCCGGCTCCGTGACGGAGACGTTACAGATGCTGTTCGTGATCTCGCATACCCACGTTTGAAACACATCTGCCAGCGATTTGGCAGCAGACCGCGTTGCGTTGTGTTTTTATGAAAAGGTATGGGTGCCGCTCGTTCAAAAAGCAATGGTAAACTGCTGAACGTAAACTTGCCAAAACATCACAACAGCAAAACATGATGGTGTTGACTGCAACGACATGTAAAGGAAATGCAACTAACTAACTGCAGACGATAGCACTTGGTGGCAGAATTCACAACTATCACGCACAACAAAGTGTCATGGCTGAGAAATTTTCTGATAACCAAATGGATAATGGATTGACGACATCAAACGTTATATGATTGCCGTCTTGACATTTATTATTTTATTTTTTTAAAATAAGATACCATGTTCAATCTTCAAGGTTATAATTGTGGCTGTAAGTTAGTTGTTGGTCTCCATTGTAGTTCTTTTGCTTGTGGTTCGTTCATTCTGGTTTTTCTTTCTTTGTTCGGGTGATTGTTCTGAAAATAACTAGTCCTTAAGAGAAATCCTCTCATGTTTGTCTTTGTGCTCTTCTAGTTTGCTAGATTGCTAATTTCTTTCTGCGTATATATTGTTTGACAAGCTTTTGTATTTCTTGTTCACCATCTACATTTTGTGACTGGAAGGCCCCGTTTAACCTCGGGGTTAAATTCTTGGAAAATGCGACTTAAAGTGAAACGACGTATAGTGAAACATTATACAGATGTATACACAGGTGATGACGTTATGGCGGAACGTAGCGACGTAAAGTGAAGTTATGTCACATTGTGACAACGACGTTATAACGAAACGACGTAAACCGAAGCGACATATAGCGCGGCCTTCCAGTAGTTCTGTTGATGTCTTTATATTTCAAAAGGAAGTATCTCGTTAGATCCTATTTTTCTTAGTTAAATTGCTGGCAAAATAATAAGGCGTATCATATTTTGTTTGGCTGCAACATTACATGCGTTATTCTGTGTATTATTCCTTTAAAAAACGACAGATAAAGAATTGAATATTCACACCTACCCTGTGCAAGCAATGTCAACTTGGACATTATCCAAATCACACTTACGCAAAATCAATACCTGCGAGTTCAGATGCTTTGATGAGAGCTACCAACATAATTATCCAGACCAATAAGAAATGATGTTATCAGACAGGCAGTGGGATCAACACCTTGTGCCACATTTATTGAAATGCAGAAGATCAAATGGTTCGGCCATCTCGTTAGAATCCATCCATCCATCATGTGCCATGCCGGTAAGCGTGGGCGGTCATGTTCTGCCATCTCACTCGATCAACAGAGTCGTGGATCAGTTCCGTGTTTCTGTCTCGACCATACCACAAGGCCAAGCCATCCAGATACTTGTTTCTAGGTCTTCCCCTTGGTCTGTTCCCCTCGATCTTACCAGTTGTCACCAAGTTCTCCAAATCATTTGATCTCATAACATGCCCAAAAAATTGTGACTCGTTAGAATGCAACACCATAAATTCCCAGCACTGGCGCTACATCAAAAAAGGTCTGAAACGAGAGCAAGAGGACGCCCGAGAAGATAATAATGGCTTGACGACATCAAAGGTATTCTACAGTCACACGTAATGACACTATCAAGTGGCACCCATTGGGTGCTGGAACAGTGGCTACTCCTCCCCACTACGCTAGACCGCAAAAGTGAAAGAAGATGGTGGTTTCTGTTAAAAATACTGAAATTGTATTTATGTTCTTATGACCACATTCTGTAGTTTTATCATGCTATCAGTTTAAGACCCTCTGTTCAAACTTCGCTGACTTAGGTTCTGTAGATGTGGCTCTTTCGTTTGTGTTACACTTTCCACTCGACCCCAGAGAGCCTTCATCATCTCTTTTTCTTCTGAAGTCGACGCTATGTGGAGTTGGTGATCATGCCTGTCCACTGCCCCCTGTCTCGCGTGCTGCCAGTCACTTTTAATGCTGATGTCCATCCATGCCATGATGTCAAGCATCTTCTCTCTAGCTTTTCCCCTGCTCCTTCGGCTTTCCCGCTGAGACGACATAATCCAGCTTCCCCCTTTTATGATAGCTGAGTTGTTTTGAGTTGAGCTAAGAACCAACATTACTGCACTCAGGACATCCCCATGCGGGCTCCGTCCCCTCGTTCAATAGCCAACGAAGATTCACACTACTAACCGTTCCTATTGCTTCCTGGGTGAAAGTTCTCTATGTCTTCCCCCTCAGTTTAGAGATTCTTCCAGAACCCCTGTTAATCACCCCTGCCGACACCCCCCCCCCTTGCAATATCATTCTTTCCACATACGGGTTCTCAATCTGTTTCCCCCCCCTTATCCACCTGGTCCCACAGGCGCTAGACCACCTTTCCATTGTCCATAGGTAATCTACCATCAAGAGGTGCCTTCCCTGCCAGCCTATCAGCCCTTTCATTCCCCTGCACTCCCGCATTGCCAGGACAAAATATGATATACCCAAAGAATGTGGACTGCCTTCTTCTAAAGCGAGTAACCGGTTCTCTTTGTGTGTTACCTTTTGTCAAGATATCCCCATTGCTCTTCCTATCTGTCCCCGATGTCCTCATTCTTCTTCTATAAAACCACATCTCTTCATCCCCGGTACCTCGGTCTTATGGACATCTTGCTCGCTGCCTTTAGAAGTGACAAGAGCCAGTCTATCAGTGATGTAAATTACATTACATTAAATTACACCTAAATTACATTACATTAAATGACACCTAAATTAAATGAACAAATTCTGAAACAAACAAAAGGTAGATTCGAACCAAACAAAAATGAATGATGGAACATGTGAAGTAGGGGTGTGTCATAGTTATGACTTCAAAGTTGTTAATACTACCGTATCAGACAACTTTATTATAATGCAATGACAAAATTTTGGCGATATATAAGTTCATGGCAGTTACGTGAAGCCGCTTTAGACGATTAATTACCTCGTGACACTTAATACAAGTCAACCCCCACCTCCGCGTGGTGCAGACCGGGCAACCATGACCGCGAGGTCATGGGCTAACGGGGCTATGGCTCGCCATAGGGGATGGACTCCCTGTGGTCAGATTAGTGTCCTAAACCTGAGACTGGCCTAGCAAGCCGGCAGGGGATCTTCATACTGCTCGTAGAAAAACTAAGAAGTATAAACGGACAAGGTTGTGTCCTGTCCCCTCTCTTGTTCATAACATATATAGACAACATATGTAAAGAAACCAGCCAAGCAGAGACAGCAAGAATACCGCATGACGAGAACACAGAAGAAGAACCATCTGCAAATCTAACCATTAGAGAACTCCTGTTTGCGGATGACCAAGGACTAATAGCAAAATCAGAAGCTGAATTACAAGACCACATGAATAGTCTAAACGAAATGTGTAGGGAACATAACATGAAAATTAGCACAAGCAAAACAGAGGTAATGACTATAACTAAAGAAGAACAAACAACAACAATTCACCTAAACGAACATCCCTTGAAACAAGTAAAGAGTTTCAAGTACCTAGGAAGTATAATATCATCAAATGGCAGATCAGAAGACGAAATCGAATATAGGTGCAATAAGACAAATCAACTCATTGGACAAATGGCACCAATACTAAAGAACAAACATGTATCAATAACTACTAAGAAAGCACTTTACAACACAATCTTCCTGCCAACTCTATGCTACCAATGCCAAACCTGGACAATGACAGAAAAAGAGAAAAGAAAAATCACAACAACAGAAATGAGGTTCCTGAGAAGAATACTCAACGTATCAAGAAGAGATAAGATCAGAAATGAAGAAATCAGGACTAAAGTGGGGGTTAAAGCAGCACTAGATTTTATCAGAAAACAGCAAGTCAAATGGTTTGGCCATGCAAGTAGGTTACCAGTCAACAACATACCACAACAAGCAATGATGTACAGACCAGATGGAATCAGAGGAAGAGGCCGACCACGTAAACGTTGGACGGAGGGAATAACAGAATCCATGGGAATGTCGATATACGAAGCCCATAACCGGGCACTCTCACAAAGTTTATACTTCACCTCGACACCGCAAGGTACATGATGAGATGAGATGAGACACTTAATAATTTAACACACAACAATGATGTGAAGTTAAATTACAAGTGTTGGTAATCCACCGCCGCATGCTTTAGGTATTTAATTGTTAACAGTTAAATCTCCAAAACCAGTTGTGGAAACATTGCCACCCGAAGCTAAATCCCAGCCCTTCCCTGTGTGCGGAATCATAACCTGGTATTTCTTAATGTTTTTGTCTGCATCCTTACAGCGAAAGTACTATTGCAAAACCGGAAACTACCACCTACCAATTTCCGGTTCTTCCTGGCGAAACATCGCGTTCATACCTGCTACATGTAGCCTGTAATACAATATGTTCAAATTTGTTCCTGATTCAACAAGTTAAAATTTCCATCAGGCAGAAGAAGCCTACATACTTTGAAGACAGTCAGTTTTGAATAAAGCTCCCCGTGAAGGTAACCCAGCCAACAAATGTGTCGGCCGACAGGGACAAATATCGCTGTAAACAGGCACAACGCAATTATGTCTAAGACAACATTGCGGACGAATGCAGAAGAAGAAGAATACAGTTTGTTGCATGTCCTTTACATGACGCTGCAATCAATCCCACCATTTATTGATTTTAAGGATTCACTTGGCAATGTTAGTTTAGTAGTTTGCCACTGCTTTATGAAAAGCTGATGCCCCATACCATTGAAATCAACGCAAAGCGGTCTGCTTCCAAATTGCCGCAGCTTTTTTTTTTGCGTTCGCTCGCTTTGAACTCAAGCGTAGTACATACATATGCTAACTACTATTTCTAGTGCACTGGGCTGATTTTGAGTGTGTGTGTGTGTGTGTGTGTGTGGTGTGTGTGTGTGTGTGTGTGTGTGTGTGTGGTGTGTGTGTGTGTGTGTGTGTGTGTGTGTGTGTGAGAGAGAGATATTTCCAGCCACCTCAAGGCTCCGACACTGAGATATCTGGCCATTTCGGTACACCATACACCCGCTTAGCTCAGCAGCCGATACAGAAAGAATAAAAATTATGCGGGCGATTCAAACCAACGAAAGCGATTGGCTAAAGCCAGGCCATAGAGCCAGCCAGACCCCTCTAGGCACAATTGGGAACAATATAAAATGACACAAAGTAGTGCAGCTTTACATAGCAGATTTACGACACATACAGGACGTTGCGGCGATTAGCCTTCATCAGCAAACAATCACATTCACAAACACAACATATAGTCAAGGAGATTTCCTGTGATTACATCAAAAGGTGACGACAGGACGAGAAGAATAAAAGAATGAAAAAATTAAAGCAATGAAGAGAAAATGAGAATTGAAAAAAATGTTCATACTTACCTCACAGTTCCGATCTGTGAGTAACTCAGAATATCTCCGATGTATTCTTTTTATACCCAACCGACGTAGTGAGATGGAGGATGGTGGCGGGGTGATATGTGTTACGGTTCAGTGAGCACATAGAAAGAAGGGGTTGGGGGACGGAGGCAGGAGGGCAGGACGGCAACTTGTCTGATAAGGGTATCTGAGCAATCTCAGTGGATGTTCTAACGAAGCATGAGTGGGCGCAAGCATGATGATGGTACTAACCAAAATCACATTATGCACTCATATATGTTATTTTGAGGCAAGTCCTACAGTCTGGGCGGACTGATATGCGTGAGCGTACGTACATACATATTCACCGCTCAACAGACATTCATAAACTAGTGTACATGGGCATGTGCAAGGTATATTGGGTGGAAGTGAGAATAGTGCGAGCTTAACTTTCAAGACGATCACCAGCATTGTGTGGAAGCAAATCAACGCAGTGTTCTAGTTTCCTCGGGCAGGCTCAGCTTTCAATATGTGGTGAATCAATCGTTGAGGTTAAGATGGGCGATGTAACTGGAAGCCTACGGTTCCGAAGATGCGGACTTGGTTGCTGAGGGCAGTAAAGTAGTATGTCATGTCCATCCTTTGCCAGCCCAAATTTTAGTACAGCCCATTTCCTTGCTTCATCCAACACCCCCATCCTTCAAAGATCTAACCCATGTAACCCATGAACCCAATGAGAATCCCAGATGTTAAATCCTAACTGAAGAACTTTACCATCCCTCACTCACATTGGAGATGACCCTCTGAGATAAAACTGGTTCCAAGGAAAAAATAGAATTCCAGATACACCAAAGTACCTACCGGCTGATATCAGCTGCACCAGACATAACAATATCCTTTTAATTATGTAGCGGTTACTTATGATGCATATATCTATTTGTGGTGTATATTGAATGATGCAATTATTTTTTCCCACAATTATGCATTCACCCCAGTCGACATTTCATGTGAACGTATATGTAAATTTTTCTTAAGATATGTACTCTATGTGACAAATATATTTTGTTGTCATACTTTTGATTTATTACACTTCATGTTCCCAGACCATTTGTTGATTGATGTTTGTAAACACAAAGATTATGTGCTAGCAGTAAATATTATGTGATGTCACCGTATGTCCTGTTTATACTGTGAATGTTCTGTCATGATATTTCTGGTCTAGTCCATCACATACTTATGTAAGTGTATACATCAGAGATGATAATACTAATTGAGACCGCATGAGGGCGGACACCTGTACACTAGCACCTTTTCCCCAGTGATAGAAAAGGGCATCAATTTTTTTTTTCTTCCCAAGAAGCCTAAACTTATATCTATATTTTATAATAATTCGTGTAGATATGAACACTCCTTAGTATCTTCACGTGGGGGAACGAGCCATTAAAATTAGCTTCCAGAAGGTGATCTTAATAGAGGATAGGAACCCATCCCCTTGGGCATACCCAGATTACCTTCCTCAGTTACTTAATTAAAATCATCTTAAGTGGTTGTTATATTCATATTGAGCTTAGTCTCTGTGTGGTGGTGGTTGACGGACATTCGTGGCTCGCTACCCATGATGCCACAGCGCCTGTGGTTTTCATAAATGTGTTTATATTTGATGTCTGGTTATAGTCAGAAGACAGGCACGTATGTTCTATACTGTTGTATGTTTATGTTGTTCTATGTTCTCTATGTGGTTCTAGTTTGTTCTATATTGTTATTTTGGTATATATTGTCACGTGTTGTTCTGTGTTGTCCTGTATTGTTCAGTTTGTCTATGTTTTTACTTTTTTTTTGGGGGGGTTCTATATTGTCCTATGCTGTTCTATGCTGTCCTATTTTGTTCCATGTTGTCCTATGTTATTTTACATTGTCCTACGCAGGTTCTATGCCTTACACAAGACAGCAGGTCATCATCATCTTCCACCGTTGCCGCTAAGAATCGTGGGGAGAAATGATTGGCGATCCAGCGCCCGATGGCTGGCACTGGATAGTGTCATTATTTGTGATTGTACAATGTCTTTGATGTTGTCAATCCATTTTCTTCTTTGGCGTCCTCTTGGTCTCTTCGCGGATGATCGTTGATGTAGAGCCAGTGATGGTAGTTGCAGTAAATATACAAGATCGCTTGCACGCTGTGGGAGTCAAGGTAGCCAAACGGCTGAAACGCTGGCCTGTCTAACTGGAGGTTCTGTGTTCGAACCTCCATAGATTAGATATCTTAACCTGCTGTCCCAGGTCGGCCCAGTCTATATGGCTACCAAAGAATTGTCCCGATCAGCGGACACGGACAGTGTGGTTAACCTTAATACCATCGAGTGCTTTTTATTCAATTAAAATATGTGTGGGCACCATATACCATGTACCACGCCCAAAGGCGTGAAAATTGGTCATTTGTTGATAGCTTACTTTAAAAAAATTTTGTTGCGTATCCCTTACGGGACATTGCAGTCAACACCAGCATTTTCAGCTGCTGTTGATGTACTAGGCAAGTGTTACGTTCAGTAGTTTGCCATTGCTTTCTGAACGACCGGCTCCCATACCAGCACGTTATAACACAACGCTATACGGTCTGCTGCACAAATCGGTCGCAGCTGAGCTTCGAACGCCTGGTACCCGGCTCACGAACCGGATCGCAAGCCTTTAGCCACGTAGCCGGACTAGCTCGCTGTATTTATCACACACAATCTATGTGTGTATCTATAATGTGTACATTCAGCATGATCCCTCTCTCGGCCTTGCCTTGTTTTCTCCAGAGGCAAGGATGACCAGTACGTCTGGAACAAGGTAGGCTGCAGATGCTGGCGGCTCAGCATCAAACCTCCAGGAGCAGGAGGTGGGTAGCGGCCAGGCCCTCACATCCAGGGGATTTGATTTCGAGTCGTTCAGCCATATTCGACAGCTGAGTGCCTCAGATCAAGTGTCTGGACCTGTATGAGGTGTACATCAGTCAATCGTAAGTGTCTGGACCTATGTAAGCGTGTACACTGTCAAACTCTCCGCCTGACACTGTCTTCAGTGTGGATCACGCGGCCAGCGAGATTCCGCCAGCAGGAGATATTGCTCATCTATGTTAGAACTCCACTGAAGACTCCGCTTGACTGAATAAGCAAAGAAACATAAAAGTAGTGGTATTTCAATTGTGCTTGCGCTTCCACCTATGCTACACCCTTCATGTGTCTTTAGTCGGACTAGAGCATGTATATTCATGTGTGTATTTGTGCGTGGGCGCTTGCGCGTGAGTGTTTGTATTTATGTGTCTATACGTTTGTGTTTGCGTGTGCGTGCGCGTGCCTACCTGCCTTGCATCTTACGTGTGTGCTGATGTTGGTTGTGTTTATGAATGCGTGCGCGTCTGTTTGCAGATTATTGTCACCCCCGCTTACTATAAGAAACGACATATTATTTGGAAAGTAAATGAAAAACTGTCAAGTCACATTACTTGATGATGTCAATCAAATAAAGAGTCCGCATTCTTCACAAACTGGGTCACAAATATTTGTCCAGTAGATGGCCTATTAAGTGATTGAGCAGTGAGGCGAGCACTGACGCAAATTCGGCCCTGGACTAGCAGTCTTTGATATACTCGTATGTAGGTCGTTTGATAAGGGTAAGATTATTGTCAAGTCTGAAGATCTGGAATGTGTAGATATGAATTTGGTTTAGAGTGCGAGAGAAATAGACATACGTGATACTGACAGACAGACAAACAGACTGACAGACAGATCGACCGACTTATCGATGTACGGAAAGAGCCGAGTTGAGTCAAGAACCGACATAATTGCACTCGGGGCATTCCCATAAGCGCTTAGTCATTATCTTCAACAGCCAGCGTAGAGTTCCAATACTACTAGTGCCCATTCCATTCTTATTATATGCCCGTTTAGTTTTACCTCTGGGTGACGACTGCCACCACATCCTCTCACCACCCTCTGCTGCCACATTCTCTCTAGACCATGATAGTCTATCTATTATTCTGCATTATTCACGCGCTCCCATTGGCTTCCATATGTCCTTTACCACATCTGCCTCATCATGCATCAAATCAGCCCTCAATGATGCAGCATCAGCCAATCTGTCTGCCTGTTAATTTCTAGCCATACTGGAGTATCCCGGAGAAAGGATCCAGCGAATGCTCACAACCCACGACCTCTGAATCGACGCATGCCATTCAGCATGATGCATGCCGGTCTTCACCTTTGTCAGCATTCTTTGTGAATCAGTCACAGCAACTATATGCGTTTACAGTTTGTTCTCCAACCAATAGAAAGTTCAGTTACCACCTCCATCTCCATTCTCAGACTTGAGGTTGTGGTCCCATACGCCAAGCGCCCCTTTCCCAGACATTGGCCATTGTCTTGTGCTATGAATACCCAGGCACTTTTTATACTCTTAACACATAGCCATCGATATAGATAATCACATCGCCAAGACGAGAGTAGTCCTTAGTTAATTGCTGAATCTCTACTTCCGTAGCGCCTGTTGGCCACTCCCTACACTCACATCCCAATGTGGTTGTAACCCCACACAAGTCTGAATTTCTATTCGGTACTCTGACCCACTCCTTGCCTGTGTCAATCTTCTCAAGTGGGCATACTTCCGTGGTGGTCTCTTCTGCCTGAGCCATCCATGATCTTGCACTTAACAGCCTATAACCCTTGATTGCATCCAGGGAATCATGCAGGAAGTGTTCCCTGCCCTCAGCTACCATGAGGGAAGATCTTCCCTGCAACACCTTGAGTCTACAATTGTCGATAGCGCCAGGATGTATCGCATACACACTATTTGGGGTGTCCTTTGTACACCCAAGAATC
Organism: Cepaea nemoralis; assembly: GCA_014155875.1. Classification (NCBI taxonomy): domain Eukaryota; kingdom Metazoa; phylum Mollusca; class Gastropoda; order Stylommatophora; family Helicidae; genus Cepaea; species Cepaea nemoralis. The sequence continues at coordinate 21,035 of JACEFZ010004493.1, forward strand.
ACCCTCATGACTTAATTTTGTATGCGCTATATAGTTTCACTTGCTGACGTTTTGAGACAGTGAGCATTCCTAGTCCATACATACTCTACCACTAAAACGATCAAGTGCTGAATAAGTGTGAATAGCATTGTCTGCTCCGTGCCAATTGCAGCCATACACTTCAGTGCATTGAGTCTCTTCTGACACTGTGTAACCACCACTACAACATGATCCCTAAAGGACAGACTTCTATCAAAAGTGATTTCCAGGTGCTTCAGTCTGCATTATCTATCACATGTATACAATTTATTGTGAGGCTTGAGAGGTCAGCTTTAACAACCCTATTGTCCAGAGAACACCAAAATACAGATGACTTTTCTGGGTTAATGACAGCATTCATCTCCGTGCACCAATCCATCACTTTTTCCATTGTCGCCTGCAACTCCTGGGCTGTTTAATTCCTGTCCCTCCATTGTCTGTATGCGAGAACATCATCTGCATATGTTACTATTCATTCTTCAGTCCCTGGTGCTTCGAGGCTTGCAATCTTGCTCGTATACACATTGAAAAGCACAGGTGAAATTGCTGAAAGTAAAATAACAGAAAATAAGACACAAATTTAAGATAGACTTCCCCATGCCCACTAGTGGTTTGGTCGACCTGGGTTGCCTACTAATTATCATGGGTTTACAGCCATATTTTGAGGTCAGCCTGGCCGAATGGATAAGAGAGATGGCTCTTAAACACACGCACACACACACACACACACAAACACACGCACACGCACGTACACACACACACACACAAGCAGAAGGAGATAAAGGCATTTCAACGAAAATACGGAACTAGGTATAGGTAAACAATAATCAGCAAAAGCCTCCTCAAGCGGATAAGAACAGAAAAGCTGCGTTACATGCTTATAAGTACTTCTATATATATATATATAAAGTTAGTTGCATATCCTCTACATGACGACGCAGTCAACACCTGTGGTGTTTTGTTTGTTGTTGTTTGGCTGTTTGTGATTTCTTGCAAAGTTTACGTTCAGTAGTTTGCCTTTCTTTCCGAACGGTCGGCACTCACCCTTATATGACAACAAGCGTAGGGCAGTCTGCTTGCAAATCGCCCGCTGCTGTGTTTCGAACGCGGTTTGTGGGATTACGAAGTATGTTTAAAACCGTTTCGTCACAGCTATATTGAACAACAGAAAAATACACAAGTAGGCAACAACAGACATGAAACAATGTGAACAAACAAGGAAGCGAAAATAAACATGCGCAACCTAAGCGATCAAAGCCAAATACACAGAAGCGGAATTAAATGAACAGCAAGAAGACATCAGACAGCTGTATGTAGATATAGCGCTGTTATCTTCTTTTTGCAGTTCATACAGTGTGGCTTTGGTGATGATGTCCGTCGACAGCCTTCTGTCTCGTGTACTGCAAATCATTTCTGATACAGATGTTCCTTCATGCCATGATATCAAACTGCCAGTGTTTTCTCTCTTGGTCTCCCCTGCTTCTCATCCATTCCACATTTCCCGTTGTTATAATGAACTCCAGCTTTCCCTGTCTCATGATATGACTAAAGGATGTGGACTGTCTACTTCTGATTTCTAGCAACCAATTCTCTTGTGAGTTACCTTCTTTCAAGACATCTTCACCACTCGTATAACTAGGCGGATTAATGAGAATCGCAGAATACATTTGTGACATGCTGGTAGTAGCAAATATACAACGGTTAAGTAGGCAAGGAACCCATGACAGGTCAAGCAAACCGGTTGGGAATTTACTTAATCCTAGAAAAAATTATAATCGTAAATTATTGAGGAAATTAGAAGAACTTCAATAACATCTCCCCACGACGACTAACGGCATAAGTGGAAGACAAACAAGAACAACTCTTTCTATCCACCCACGACATTCTCATCATTCTTCTACAGAAGCACATCTCCGCAGCTAGCGCTGTTATCACCTGCAAGAAGCCTATGAGGGAAGACAACTCCCCAAACAAGTCAAAGTAATACAAGCGAGGATTCGCAGAAAGAGAAAAGAATCAGGCATTTAAACGATCAGCAGACACCTACAGAAGTCCAACCTGAATGAAGTCACCTGATTAAGACCTAGGATATAACCAGGTGATACATCTATAGTTTAGAGGGTCAAGCTGGTTGTTTTTTTTACTGTTGGGTGGTTGACTGGTTGAATGGTTGGCTAGTTGACTGGTTGACTGGTTGACTGGTTGATTGGTTGACTGGTTGGCTGGCTGGCTGATTGGCTGGTTGATTGGTTGGCTGGTTGGCTAGTTGGCTGACTGGCAGGTTGACTGTTTTGGCTGGTTGACTGGTTGAATGGTTGATTGGTTAACTAGTTGGCTGGTTGATTGGTTGATTGGTTGGCTGGTTGAATTGTTGGCTGGTTGGCTGTTGAATGGTTGGCTGGTTGGTGGTTGGCTGGTTGGCTGGTTGGCTGATTGACTGGTTGACTAGTTGGCTTGTTGACTGGTGGCTGGTTACTGGTTGGTAGTAAATCTTCTGGAAGACTGAGATCTCCATGGCGAAGTGATTTACGCCGAATGCCTCTCGCTCAGAAAGTCGTGGGTTTGATTCCGGTTCACGAGTGCAATTTTCTCGATGACTCCTGGGGGTTGTCGCTGGAGCTACACAGTTCATGCTCTGTGCGATGCTTTTGGCAGGTCTCCCTGTGGAAAGAGACCGAGCCATATGGAATCAAACTAGATGCAATGAAGTCGATCCTAAGCCTTTTAAAACATGTAAAGACAACCAGTTTTAAAGTTTAACTCCCATGGATCAGCGTTCAGGTTGATGGGGCCCTGAAATGAATTTTCATCTATCCGAGTGAGGTTGTGTTGCGAATTTTCTTTTTATCTAACCGGTGCCAATGGACAATATCCACGGGAACTCTTCATTCCCCCATCAGGCTCAGAAACCAGCGGTATGCACAATGTAGATATTGGAATTTCCTATCTGTGAAGTTAGTTGCATATCCTTTATACGACGTCGCATTCAACCCGAAAATTTTTGTCGGTGATTTCTTGGCAAGTTTACTGTCAGTTGTTTGCCGTTGCTTTATGAACGACCGACACTCATACCATTGTATGAAAACAAGAGCAAGGCGGTCTGCTTCAAAATCGCCGGCAGCTGTATTTCGAACGGGGAATGCGGATTATGTAAGAATCATATTAAATTGTAACCAGGTCACGGCCCAGCCTAGAACTTATGGACTGCCTGGGATTAGTCTTATGTTAATGCTTCTTCAACAGATTTTTAATTCTTCAGTAGTAGTAGTAGTAGTAGTAGTAGTAGTAGTAGTAGTAGTAGTAATAGTAGTAGTAGTAGTAGTAGTAGTAGTAGTAGTAGTAGTAGTAGTAGTAGTAGTAGTAGTAGTAGTAGTCGTTGTAGTAGTAGTAGTAGTAGTAGTAGTAGTAGTAGTAGTAGTAGTAGTAGTAGTAGTATTAGTAGTAGTAGTAGTAGTAGTAGTAGTAGTAGTAGTAGTAGTAGTAGTAGTAGTAGTAGTAGTAGTAGTAGTAGTAGTAGTAGTAGTAGTAGTAGTAGTAGTAGTAGTAGTTGTTGTTGGTGTTGTTGTTGTTGTAGTTGCAGCTGTAGATATAGTAGACGAAGAAGAAGAAGAGGAAGAGAGACGGTCTACAAAGCACTAGCGACATCATGGTATGAGCCTTTATCGACACTAACATCACTTGGGCTTGAAACATTACCCACCCAAGAAAAGCCAAAGAACACAAGATCGGGAACATAAGACAGGAAAATGCACTACCCATATCACCACCGGGATCCCCCACACTTGCTAATGTCTGCAAAATAAGATTCTTTGATCACCGTTGCCATGACTGGATTAATTGAAGACCACCCCCTTCCTTACAGACCCTCACGCCTCCTCATTCATTAGCCAGGTTATGCTCGCCAAATGCCAAACAACATTTGATAATATGTCCTAATTGGCTTTATATTTTTATTGGAAGTTTTGCCTGGGCTTCATAATAATTTCAAGTTTGACATTTATAAAATTTTGCCCCTCTTAAAGACATTTCAAATGTGCGTGATCAATGACGTCATATAGCTTTGCCGGTTGAATAATGTAGTTAGTCAATCAGTATTATTGAGTTATCGTCGAAAAGACTGTTATTTTGATGGACAATTGATTTCGAAAAAAAAAACAGTAGTTTATTTATAATGTTCAGATGATGTAGTCAGTATCTTCTCTGGGTGTCTGGTCAGAAGCCGGCATCGGCGATGAGGACGCTCCAAACACCTCTGTCATTTTGTGTCTTGATGAAGTTGGTGGTGGTTGGCCATCATATTATCCTCACAGTGCATAGGACCATTCAGTCCATGAGTGTCAGGACCCCCTCCTCAGTTCCTCCCTCAACCTATGGTGTTTGTCCATCAATGATGACCATTCATTTCATCCAGTGGGGAAGTTAGGCGAAGAATGACTTGCGCGATGATGTGAATTAAAGTGGGGAAGAGTTGCGCAATTCGTCGACCACATTCTTTCGCCTGAGTCCATCTGAATGCAGTGGCAAGACAAGTCAAGACGTCAGCAGATGAATACAGGTGCAATGGATGACCAGGGCACTCTACGGCCTTGTCGTGCTCATTGCGTTCAACAACGCTTTGCAGGTAAACGCCGTCTTGCCCAGTTAAATCACCATTGTTTTCTCCCGCGCAGTCGACGACACCGGTTTGTGGATGATTCTCCCCCTCACCCATCCCTCCCCCCCACCCCTCTAATAGCACGTTCGTCCTACATCTTCAGACAGTATGAACAAACTGAAAGAGAACAACAGACAACTTGAGCCTTTTGAGATCTCCTTTTGAGCTTCATCCTTGTTTACCTGATGCTCTCAGTCTGGTTAAGGCTGCACATTTTCAGTCGCCATTTGATCATTTAATGACCTTTACCTCTCTAAGGGCATTCAGTATATCAGCCCGGTCCATTGCTTGTCCGCTTTCTACATTTGCCCGACCCCCAGTCCCACCCACCTGCTTATTCCTTCAAACACCCGAGTGACTTGGTACAAAAATTAACCTAATTTATGTCAGGCTTGACAAAAGGCAAACTATACGGAGATGTCAAAAGGCTCCAGATGATTTGTTTTCTTTGAGTTTATTCACACTGAAATAAAAATCTGTCATGTGCAACGAGAAAAAGAGTGTTGATGTGCTACATAGAACCTATGCTTTTTGCGTATTGGGGGACTGAGTGGTCTCGAGGTTATGGTGTCCGCCTCGAGTGCTGGAGGTCCCGGGTTCAGGCCCCGGTGAGGACCGGGATTTACTTAAAATATCCACCTGGACTTGTAGTAATAAAAATGTCCCCTGGTCTCTGGGTAGTGAGATCGGACGCCCGTGTGTATTGTTGCGCACGTAAAAAATCCCTTGGCAGTTGGAAATCGAAAAAGAGTAGCCTAACGGCGCTGCCCGGGCAAAATTTCGATTTAAAAATCTACCCAAAGTATTTCAGGATCCTCACCGATGCAATGGAGTTCGTGCATTGAGCTGAGTTTCTCCAGACTCAGGTTTGAGTTAGGAGGAAAACGGAGCACTTATGGGTTAAACCTTGTGCCGTGATGTTGATCCAACGACTAAACTAAACTAAACTAAAAAAAAACCTATGCTTTTGTATGGATGTGAAGAGTGGACAATGAACAGACAAGCCGAAATAATATCTAATGGCTGTGGAAATGTGGTTTCTAGGGAAAATGCAAAGAATGCCATGGACAGACAGAAAAACAAACGACCAAGTCCTACAAGAAATAAATGAAAACCGTAAACTGATTAGAGAAATTGGGCGTAGACAGTCACAATGGTTTGGTCACGTTATGAGAAGAATAAATTGGAGAACTTGGTGACAACTGGCAAGATCGAGGGGAAGAGAACAAGGGGAGGGCAGAAAAGTAAATACCTGGATGGCTTGGCCACGTTGTATGGTCGAGACAAGAACACTGAGCTGATCCACGACTCTGGTGATCGAGTACCGGCATGGCACATGATGATGATGATGATGATGATGATGATGATGATGATGATGATGATGATGATGATTCACGCTGTCGTATGAAGATGAGAGAAGAAGAGGAAGAAGAGGAAGCAGCAGCAGAAGAAGAAGAAGAAGAAGAAGAAGAAGAAGAAGAAGAAGAAGAAGAAGAAGAAGAAGAAGAAGAAGAAGAAGAAGAAGAAGAAGAGAAGAAGAAGAAGAAGAAGAAGAAGAAGAAGAAGAAGAAGAAGAAGAAGAAGAAGAAGAGTGACGTTCTACAAATCACTAGCTGCATGATGACATGAGGCTATATCGACCTTGAAGTCACCTGATCTTGAAACACAACCATCATTTTGCCCCACCTTTGCCTAGCTGAGGGCACTCAGTATATCAGCCCGGTCCATCGCTTTTCTGCTTTCCACAGCAGACCAGCTAGCAGTCCCGTCCACTTCCTTATTCCCTTGAACACCCCGCATGTTAGTTGCATATCCTTTGCAGGACGTCGAAATCAACCGCAAAATGTGTGTTTGCTGTTCGTGAGCTCTTGGCAAGTTTTATATTCAGCAGTTTGCCATTGCTGTCCAAACAAACTGGCACCCATACTATTTCGTAAAAACCAACGTAAGGCGGTCAGCTGCCAAATCGCCCACAGTTGTGTTTCGAACGTCGGTAAGCGGGATTTACGAACTGTTTTGTATTGGACCTTTTATGCTGCATGAACTCCACAGAGGGGAATACAAAACTTGGAACGGCAATATTTAAAAAAAAAAAAAAAAAACCCAGTCATTAAAAATACACCCTATATTTTCAAAAAACCAGTCTAATTTCTTTATTCCACTTCTTCTATTGATGTGCCCCATACATGTCATTTGTCTTGTCCTTGTGGTTGTAATGTGTGCCCTTCTAAGATCTTCAGCTTTCAACACCCCAGAGTTTAGTTTTCTTGTCTTTCTACAATATTCTCTACCTTGAGGTCGGCGTGGCTGAGATTTTTAAAGAAACTTTCTCTGCTGACAGCGGTGTAGTGGGTTAATTTCATACCCTGGTAAGTTTAAACTTAAATGCTGACTTTCCGTCCTTGACATCATCATCATCATCAAGTGTCGTGCCGACTGGCGTAGGCGTTCATGACTCTCCACAGATCTGTCCTTGGTTTTCTGGATCAACTCTGCCGTTGATATTCCTCCATGCCACCATCGCAATCCATCCAGCATCATTTCTCGTGGTCTGCCTCTGCCTCTCTTCCCCTCCATCTTTTCAGTTGTCTCGATGTTCTCCAACGCCTCTCTTCTCATCACATGACCAAAAAAAAAAAGCTGTTTGTCTCTTTCTTATTGTTGTATATAGTCCTTGACATGGGGGTATAAATTACAGGTACCGCAGAAGTCGGAGTGGGTTCGCCTGATGGCGTAGATCACTGGTAATAGGGAAAGCTAATCCACACGCAAAAATCAGTCCAGTATACTAGACGCTGTAGTATGTGTATGGACTACGCTTGAATTCAAAACAAGCGACGCAAGAAACAAAAAAACATCGCTGTCAAATAAACAAATATGGAGACCAAATAACGCTGTCCTCGATAGGACAAGTGCCTAGGGAAGTACTGTTTTGTGTTATTCAGGTGTTACTTACATTTTATTGTTTCGTTTTTGTTGTTCCGTTTTTTCCACCGCGGACAAGCTCGGCAGCAACAAACCTATTTTCACCGATACCAGTTGAAGAATTTGGAGGGATCATCGATTCACCCGGAAGTAGATTGCCGCCATCTGTAATAGCAGTTGTAGCCCCGACCAGTTCCCTAATATCTGGACAAGTGTATGACGTTGGTTCTTTTCATGAGAGTATGACGTTATTGTGTGTATTATACACGGTTTATGAGAATTTCTCCTTTGACGTCATAAATAGACACCCCCCCCCCACACAAAAAATAAATAAACATAAAAGCAGCATGGAGTATTTCAATCTATTTTTATTCCACTCTAGATCACATACTTTTCCTTCACTTTGCTTCACTTTATTTAACTTCACTCTACTTTTGCTTCACTTCAGGTTTACATTGCTCTATTCCGCTTCACTCTATATTTACCCCTCTCTACTTTATTTCACACTATTTCACATCTCTCTATGTTTACTTCACTCTACTTCACTTCACTCTAATCACTTCACTCTAATCACTTCACTCTACTACAATGTATTTAAATTCACCCTAGTTCACTACACTTATACTTTACTTTACTTTACTTTACTTTACTTTACTTTACTTTACTGCACTCCACATCACTTCACTCTACATCATTCTAGTTCACTCTACTTTTAGTTCACTCTACCACACATCACTTTATGTTACTCTACTTAACTTTACCTTAATTCACTCTACTGCACAAAAATATACTACACTTCACTCTGCTTTACTGTACTTGACTTGATGGATAGCTTGGCCACGTGACATGGTCGAGACAGGAACACGGAGCTGATCCACGACTCTGGTGATGGAGTGAAATGGCAGAACATGACCGCCTACTCTTATCGGCACATGATGGATGGATTGATTTGATTCTACTTCATTTCACTCTACTAAACTTTACTTGCTTCACCCTGCTTCACGTTACTTCATTCTACGTGACTTGACTTTACTTCATTCTAGTTTATTCTTCTTCACTTCACTCTACTTTACCTTACTACAATTTTACTTCATTCCACTTCTTTTTACTCTTCTTTACTCTACTTTTCTTACTTTATTTCAATCTACTTTATTTTATTTTACTCTACTTCACATTATTTCACACTTAATTTTACTTCACTCTACTTCTCCTAAACTTACTTCACCCTACCTCATTTATTTTACTTCAGTCTATGTTTACTTTACTATTGTTCTACTTCAGCCCGCTGCACTCTACCACACTTTACTTCATTCCACTTCACTGCACTCGATTTCTCTCTACTTAACTTCACTAAATTTCACTTTACTTTACTTTACTCTAATATATTTTACAACCCTCTACTTCAATTCATGCTACCTGTCCTTCCTTAATTATACCTCAGTTTACTTTACTTTACTTTACTTTACTTTACTTTACTTTACTTTACTTTACTTTACTTTACTTTACTTTACTTTACTTTACTTTACTTTACTTTACTTTACTTCACTTTACTTTACTTTACTTTACTCTAATATATTTTACAACCCTCTACTTCAATTCATGCTACCTGTCCTTCCTTAATTATACCTCAGTTTACTTTACTTTACTTTACTTTACTTTACTTTACTTTACTTTACTTTACTTTACTTTACTTTACTTTACTTTACTTTACTTTACTTCACTTTACTTTACTTTACTTTACTCTAATATATTTTACAATCCTCTACTTCAGTTCATGCTACCTGTCCTTCCTTAATTATACCTCAGTTAACTCTGCTTTACTTTACTTCACTTCAATTTACTTCACTTTACTTCACTTTACTTCACCTCACTTTACTTCACTTTACTTTACTTTACTTTACTTTACTTCACTTTACTTTACTTCACTTTACTTTACTTCACTTTACTTCACTTTACTTTACTTTACTTCACTTTACTTCACTTCATTTTACTTTACTTTACTTTACTTTACTTTACTTTACTTTACTTTACTTTACTTTACTTTACTTCACTTCACTTGACTTGACTTGACTTTACTTTACTTTACTTTACTTCACTTTACTTCACTTTACTTTACTTTATTTCACTTTACTTTACTTTACTTTACATCACTTTACTTTACTTTACTTTACTTTACTTTACTTTACTTCACTTCACTTTACTTCACCTCACTTTACTTCACTTTACTTTACTTCACTTCACTTTACTTTACTTCACTTCACTTCACTTTACTTTACTTTATTTACTTCATTTCACTTCACTTTACTTCACTTTACTTTACTCTACTTAAATTCACGCTACTTTTCCTTCCTTATATATACCTCACTTAACTCTACTTCACTTTACTTTACTTCACTTCACTTTACTTCACTTCACTGTACTTCACTTTACTTTACCTCACTCTACTTTTACTTCACTCAATCTAACTATATCTGACATCACTCTAATTTTACTTTACTTTATTAGACTTTACTCTACTTCACTTTACTCTACTTCACTTCAGCCTACTTTTACTTCACCCTCTTTCCCTTCACTCTGTTTCACGTCACTCTAATGTTACTTCACTCTACTTCACTTCATTTTACTTCACTTTACTCCGCTATACTTCACTTCAATTCACCCTAGTTCATTGCAGTTGTACCTTACTTTACGATACTTTACTTTACTCCACTTCATTTTACTTTACACTTCTTTTATTCACTCTACTTCACTTTACTTTAATTCACTCAACTGTATTTCATCTCATTCTGCTTCACTCTATTCTAATTCCATCCACTTTTCTTTACGTTACTTCACTCTACCTCAATTTACTTCACCCAACTTAGCTTCACTCTAATTCATTTCACTCTAGTTAACTTTACTTTACTTCACTCTAAGTTACTTTATAACACTGCACTTCACTTCACGCTGCATTATTTTACTTTGCTTTACTTCATTTTAAATCACTTCACTCCACTTCACTTTGCTATACTTCATTCTACTTCACTTTACTTCATTTCACTCAAATTTACACCTTCCTGCTTCACTTTACTTCACTTTACTTTACTTCACTCTACTTCACTTCGCTCTATTTCACTTTATTTTACTATACTCTACTTTTACTTCACTCTAATTCTGAACTCTACATCAATCTACCTTTAGTTCACTATACTTCAATTTCCGTAACTTCACTCTACTATACCTTACTCTGTTTCACTTCAATCTCTACGTTTACTTCATTCTTATTCACGTTACTGTACTTTACTCAATTAAAATATACTCTTCTTCACTTTACCTTACTTCACTCTATTTCACTATACTTTACGGCACTCTGCGTGTTTTTTCTTACATTTTTACTTAACCTCATTCACATCACTTCACTGGACTCAACTTTGGAAGACATGAAGATCTTTCTTCTCAAATTTACATTTCTTCACCCACTCTGCTTCAATTTACTTCACTTTACTTCAGTCTACATCACTTTACAACTGACACAGAACTCTGATCTCCATTTAGTATTTAGAAAACAGTTTTACTTTCCCACCAAATCAAGAATATGCTTGTTTCATCGATTCATCCGAAAGCAGATTGTCGTCATCTGTAATAGCAGTGGTAGCCCCAGCCAGTTCCCCACGTGTTTGACGTTGGCTCTATTCATAACAGTATGACGTCATTGTGTATATTATTCACGGTGTTTGAGAATGTCTGCTTTGACGTCATGTATAGATCGCATGAAAGATCCGCTTAGTGCACTACGCATTTTAAGTTTTAAACAGCCAACCACAACCTATCTACACTAGTTATTCCGTTAGTTAGCTGGTTCGTTGGTTAGGTAGTTAGTTAATTAGTTA
>JACEFZ010004493.1:40000-42500 GCA_014155875.1 Cepaea nemoralis
CCATAGGAAAGATGCATGTGCTAAAAATTCTTAGTATAATAAAGAGAAATGAATGAGGTATACATACGAGGGGGCTTCAGTTAAAAACTTTAAAATGTTTTATTTATTGGTGAATATATTCCGGAAGAAATGTAAAGATGTTTTTCGATGTAGTCACCACTGCGTTCAATGCAAGTCCTCCGATAAAGTGAGTGGATTCCAGTTGAAAAATCGACTCTGGAGTCACTACTTGGTGTGTCTGACCCGGTCGTGAACAGTCTTGTCACATAAGTCACGCCGTTTTGAAATTTTCTACTCCTCTCATACCATGCTGAACTGACAGGCATGCATCACCATGTTGTTGTTGTTGTTATTGTTGTCGTTGTTGTTGTTGTTGTTTGTCCATCAAGAATGATGATGACCATTCATTTCATCCAGTGGGGGTTGAAAGTATGGAGCCGTGAGTTCCAAAATGGCTCGTCATGCCTATTTTGGCTCGAAATGTTCTTTGACAATGTGGACAAAGATTGCTTGACGTTTCTGGAGGAGGATTTCCTGCAGTGGATTTTCTGTCCAGCCTTTTGTTCACAGCTCTTGCAGTTCTGGTTGACATTGGATGAAGAATGACTTGCGCGATGAATTGGATTAAAGTGAGGAAGAGTTGCGCAATTCGTCGACCTCACTTTCTCGCCTGAGTCCATCTGAATCCAGTGGCAAGACAAGTCAAGACGGCAGGAGACAAATACAGGTGCAGTGGATGAATAGGGCGCTCTACTTGCCTTGCCGTGCTCATTACGTTCCACAACGCTTTGCAGGTAAACGCCGGCTTGCCCGTTGAATCACCATACTGGACCGTCTTTCGCCGATGAATTTCTATAGGTTTCACACCTTCACTGATTTAAAAAAATAAAAAGGGATAACAGAACATTGCTCCTCTTTGGTACATGACAAAAGTGTGGCGGCCATCTGTAAACTGTCCTTATGACGTCTGCACCATGATGTCACGTGCTTAACATGCGACATCCTTAACAACAATAATGACAGGTTAGAAAACAATAGCATGGTTATTGTAATTTCAATCACATTTTTAAGGTTTTCATTTAAAGCTCCCTCGTACAATGACCCCGGGAACAAAGAAATAATATATTAAAAGCGAGCAAGAATTATCTCGTCATGTGGTACCCATAACAATATGCTTGTTGAAGACAGCCCACTGTGACAATTAAATATTTTAAAGCTTAAAAGAGCTACCCGAATAACGTGGCGTCATGACATTGGCCAGTGTCAAGCTTGGACATGATCCAAATCACATTTACACAAAATCAACACCTGTAGATGAGATTCTTGAGATGAGATGCCACTCTTAACAGGTTCAGTGCAAAAGAAAAAGTAAGTTTGGATCAAATAAAAATGGACGGCGAAAAATGGAACGCAGGGGTGTGTCACAGTTATGACCTAAAAGTTGTTAATATGGTAGCAAACATGTTGTATTGTATATCAAATTAAAGGAGGTTGCTTAGAGGAAACTACTGTATTTATATTTTAACTGAGACAACATTTCGGCGATAAATAAGCCCATGGCAGATACGGAAAGTCACGTAAGATGATTAATCATCCCATGGCACTTAATCAATTAACTATTCGAGAGCGAATAAGAAATAAAGTTATCAGACATAATATTATCAGACATAATGTCATCAGACATAATGTTATCAGACCTAATGTAATCATACATAATTTTAACAGACATAATGTTATCAGACATAATGTAATCATACATAATTTTAACAGACATAATGTTATCAGACATAATGTTGTCAGACATAATGTTATCAGACATAGTGTTGTCAGACATAATGTTGTCAGACATAATTTTATCACACATAATGTTATCAGACATAATGTTATCAGACATAATGTTATCAGACATAATGTTATCAGACATAATGTTATCAGACATAATGTTATCAGACATAATGTTGTCAGACATAATTTTATCACACATAATGTTATCAGACATAATGTTGTCAGACATAATGCTATCAGACATAATGTTGTCAGACATAATTTTATCAGACATAATGTTATCAGACATAATGTTATCAGACATAATGTTGTCAGACATAATGTTGTCAGACATAATGTTGATTTATTTGGTTGTTTCGGGATTTGAGATTTAAATATTGAGCACAACCCACTACTGGCAACGCTGATCGTATTCTGGTATGAACCTAAGGCCTATCCACGTCAATGTGGAAGCACTATCTCGAGTTTCGCTCTCGTTTGAGCATCGGGTAAATCTTGAGCTACAGCCAACGATGGGTGACGTTGTAATATTCTGTTGTGATAATTTGGCCGTGTCCAGCGTTTGCCGCGTGGTTTAGTGGTTACACACACGCTTCACACGCCAGTGATCCGGAGTTTGTTTCCGGGTCCGGTCAAGGATATGCACTACTGACGAGCTCAAACGAGAGTGAAACTCAAGTATAGTGCTTCCACATTGACGTGGATAGGCCTTAGG